>JAQFVV010006208.1:0-591105 GCA_028023455.1 Epiperipatus broadwayi
TATATATTGTACCGAGACAAAGTCGGTACAGGTATATACGCACACACACGAGCAATGTAAACACTATATATTTTTTTCTTCTTTCACTTTCAACTTATGATAGAAAATAAATGTAGTTTTCTTTCAATGCATTATAAAATACACTGTAAAATAAAATGTTAATATTTCTGATTAAATAGTTTAAGGCTTTCATATAATCTACTATAATAATATTCTCTAAAAAAAAATAAAATATAAAGTATTACTAATATGCCATTTTAAATCTCAATAAGTGATTTCTACTTGTATATGCCGCGGGGGTAATTAAAAGGGGGTTTGTTTTAGATTATAACTGTAGTGAAAGTTAAAAGCTTATAGAAGTGATTTTGAGACAGATTAAATGCTCGACTTTTAAACTAATGTAATTTAAATTGTTCTCTTAAAACACACACACATGTATGCATAAAAGGTGTGAATAAGTATGAATTTTTTCTAACTGAGATTGCAATATGAGATTGCATAAACCTAAGATTGCCTCAAGCATATGGATTGAGTGGACATTATGTAGGACACGGACCCCAACGACAACTCAAAGAATATTGAACTCTGGGTGGAGATTCGATCCTCAGAGAATAACCAACCCATATAAATATGAATCTAAATCTAAAAAAAAAAAAAAGGCCTTTTTACACTCCTTTTTTTTTTGCTTCTATTTATGCTTATGCTTATAGTTTTTTCCTAGATTCCTCCGGAAGCTACAACTAGAACTTTTCTTTTTTGCTATCCGGTTTATCCAATATGATCACTGTGAAATTAACATTTAGAGCGTCGATCGTCATGATGGGCTAGGAAACCCTTCAGTGATTGACCGACGCTCCGCCGCTAGAACATCTCCACAGCTATGAATGATCAACAACAATACCGTCCAAACATAGTGCTCCAATCAGTCTAAGGATGTTGTTCCGTTTAATATACAAGAATCGTCCAAACATACTACGCTGAACTTATGTGAAATGAATAACCATGTATAATGGAAACATCATCTATCAGGTTCAAACCCTCACCAAATTAGAAGCAGCAGAAGACTAAGCAAAATCCTAGGTAAACATTTTTTTTATAATGCTTCCATTCATTCTTTACGTAAACTTAAAAGGCAATCTCATAATTAATTAAATTCGACTTTCGTAAATCAAATATAAAATGATCCGTAATCTCTCATATTTAAATCTTATTATTTTAATCTCAACTTTCGTAAATAAAAATATCAGATGCTACATAATTCCTCATATTTAAATCTTAGGACTTTTCCAGTTATGAACTTTGATCCTAATTATTATTTTCTTTCGCAGATAAACTATAACACACACCTAATTTCAAAATGTAAGAAAAGGAAATATATTTTATCATCCATGTTTATTATGCATAATATGTTCTTTTCTGTGCGAGTGCGAGAATGCGCGTATGTGCGTGCAAATAAAGCTATTAATCAATGTTTCATTTTTTTTTTTTATAATCAATAAATTTTTTTTTTAATTTAAACAAGTCGAGCATTCCTCAAATCATTTTCTATAATTAAATATATTTTTTGAAATTATTATTAAAATTAGCATTTATTCATGCAATTAATTATTTTACTTTTAAATTTGTCTTTCTTATATTTTTTTTTGTTTTTTTTTTCCTTTTAAATTTCATTCATAAACATCGTGCTGTAAGTCACGATGTTTACTTATTATGTAGTTAACATAGGTTTAAGAGTTGGGAGGGCCTATTATTAATAAATATAAGTAAATGTCGATAGAGCTAGTATAAATAATTCTATTGGACAGTATGATAAAGGGGGGATGATATTATAAGCGTCTAATTGTTGATGAAGCTAAGGTTGTCTTCTTTGAGAGAAATGAAATCAAAAGAAGAATTAAAGAGTCTTTATTATTGAAAATTTATTATTGCAATTAACTTATTTAAGAGTTCTTTTAATATTAAGGGTGGATGGGAAGTGAATGGATTTGTGGGTAGTTTTTAATAGTATATATATTGTGTAGTTTTTTGTAGTTCTTTACACTTGAGAAGTCTGCTTGTAGCAGTGAAACCTTAGGTTGTGTTTTAATATTATTTTTATGCTGGTCTGGTTTAATTTTAGATTTGGGGTAGTTTTGATTTTATATTGACTAGTTTAGCTTGATGCTTATAATATATATATATATATATATATATATATATATATATATATATATATATATTGTGCCCTTATCTATAGGTCCTAATAAGGTAGAGTGGTCAATTGCTAAAAAAAAAATTAAATTTTAAGATATGTTTGTATGATATATGAATAATAGTAGGATAATTAGATTTTATAGTACAATTTAAGGCTGAATTGAATACCTGGTATATAAAAGTGTAATGAATTATTTTAAAAAAAAACAATTAAATAAAGCTTAATTATATTCTTGCTTATGGTTGTAAAAGCTGGCCATATAAAATAATACAGCTATAAATAGCTAAAAGTATATTAACAATCCAATTGTAATGTTTTAAAACTAATAAATTAAATAAACGCTATGTGTAATATTATAATTATAATTAATATTCAAATTTAATCTAATGTATTTTAAAATAAACTTTAGGATGGTGAGAATTATATTTAGTTCTACATTTTTAAATTATTTTCCAAATTTTTATAAAATATATCAGTTTTGGTCATTTAAACCGAGACGTAAATTAAAAAATCATCTGATAAAGTTAGTAATCATGTGACTGTATATTATATACCTTCACACACACGCTTCTTAGAATATAATAATAAAGTTTGTGAATTATAAAACTAAATGTAATTGCTATCTATCGTTAAAGTAAAGGTTAAAATATTAAATGTTATTTTAATAATTGTTTTAAAAAAATAAATGATTTTGATAAAACTATAATTGAATTTAAAAATACTATTCTAAGTAATATTTTAAAACATGACATCATAAATTCTTTATTTTAAAAAAGTCTAGTCTGTTATAAAACTAAAAAAGTGTAAATTTGTTCGCGCTAAAAAGTAATTAACCAATCAACGGAGGTATTTTAGCAGACAAAATATAAAAATTAGACGGAGCGGGAGAAGGAAATGTGTAAGTAAAAGAAGGAGTAACATATTTTTTTAGCTGTATAAGATCGTAAGCTAGAAAAGTGATATAATTTTAAAATTTTATATTTATTTTAAAAGTTTTTTTTTTAATATAATATTTTGAACTGCCTTTAAATGGAGGGCTAATTTTAAAAGTTTTCTTGCCAGGATATTTTATTCAAGTTTAGCCAAAACCTAGCAGTAAAAATGGAAGTACTACAGAAAACAGTATATAGAAGTTATGAGAAAGGAAAAATATTTTTAAAGTGCCTTGATACAGCTTTATTTATGCTCAACCAAAAACTTATAATTGTAACTCAGAGGAATATAATTTGGACATTATACGGAAAACTTAAAAGAGAAGTTACTTGCCGTCAGAAAAATTTTATGATGCACAAATTTGTAAGGCTACTCCAAAGTTTTTTATTCTTCTCTATGGAAAAATTAAGATGCGTATATCATAAAGAAAAATTTATGTAAAAGTTATAACAGAGGAAGAATGTTTGTCTTTTTAAAGGAAACATTATAAAGTATATAGTACCAGAATTTGAAAAGAAGGAAAAAAGTTACGAAATAATAATATGAAAGAGCTATTGGGTTTTATAAAAAAGGAACCGAAAAACTTTCTCTAAGAAGAATTAAAAATATTATAAAGTGTTCATTAGAGAAATGCTTAATAAAGATAAAGATTTGGAAAATATAAATCTAATATACTTAATGAAATAAATCCATGGAGACAGAAAAATTTACTGAATATTTAAATCAAAGTACTGAGAAGATGCATCATAAAAGTCACGCGGGAAAATATTAGCAGAAAATATTAGAAGAGAATATGTAGACGTTTTCTTTACGGGATTAATTGATATCATAATTAATAATTGTATTAAATATTATAAAAAAACCAAGGATTGTCATCTATGAATCTTTATTAAACAGAGCAATAATTGTTTTGCCTTAAAATTGAACAAGCAGGGAGAAGAACATTAAGTGACTGAAGAAGAAATAATAAACATTTTTTTTTAGCTTTAGTATGAATGGTTTTCAAGGAAATTTGATGAAGAAGTACAGTAAATATAGTTTGAATATTTTTTTTTACTAATTTATTTTAAAAAATAAAATGTTATGTGAGATTAGGGAAAACATAAAACATAAATTTATTAATATTAAAATTTAAATATAATAACTTGATAAAATTATAGAAATATTGTTTAAAAATAAAGTGTATGGATATGAATCTTATATCTACAAGGATCAAATGGATGGTGAAGCCTACGGAACACGATCGTAAAGGTCGTTCGGTAATTTTGATAGTTATTTATAATGCATAGTGTTTTTTTTTTTTTTAGATCATCTATTGACCTAAGAATGAAGTGTGAAAGTTTAAATTATATGTACACATTTTATACAACATTTTTAACATATAATGAGATAGGAGTAATTCGGAATATGCATGCAATAATTTATTTAAAGTATATTAATAATATAATTTAACAGAACAATTGTGTGATTCTTTTGAACTTTCATGTGATAAAGTATTCAGATATTTAAATAGTTTGTATGACTAAATATACGGAGGAAAGTAGTAAGCAAGCTGTCTTATAGAACAGTGGAATAGTTTTAAAATAAATGAATTTTATTATTGTTAGTAATGCAGATATGTATTTGTCGATGTACAGTGTAGAAAAAATCTTGAGAAATAAGATCGGATAGTGACTTGGAAGTACTAGTGGAGAGGAAACCAAGATGATGTTTTTTTAAGAAATAGGAAAAATAAAGGATTTGGATCATATTTAGTTTTGTGTGATTTCAGTATAGTTAACTAGGCCCTATAACTGAACACATATAGTTTGGACAGTGTTTTTGCATATCTTTAAACTTTTGATGTTAGAATAAAGCTGAAGAAATAGCTTTAGCATCGTTCCTATGATAGAGGTTGGTAGACAGGTAAAGGTCATTCCTCTATAGTATCTTTTAATTCACTGTGCCATGATTGTCAAGGTATATGACGAGTAATATTCTAGTTGTATTTTGATCCTATGCATCTATTTTCGCTATCCTTATTTCGTGAATCTGCATCGGTCAGAAAGATATTTTCGAAGAAATAATGAATAAAATAGAACTGAAGATATGTTATCGTTTATGTAAGAATAGTTTATTTGCTTGAATGTATAGAATTGTGTAATTTTAAAATTGAAAGTCCAAAATATCATAAAGAGAGAAAGAATCATATAATACATTGTAAAATTAATTCGGAAATGAATATAAGATTTTTGAAAGAGAAATCTAAACAAAGTTGTTTTTTTTTTTTTAAAAAAAGTGATAATAAAATTTGAATGTTTTAAATAATATTTAGAAAATAAGTATTGCATATTTATTAAGAAAATAGTTCAATAAGGTATAATAAACATATACTTGTGCATGGTATATTAATAGTTGTAATTATATCATCCGAAGTAAGGCTTGAATGAGAATATTAGGATTAATAAACATCGGATAATGAACAATAAAAACCTAATACCGAATGTAGAACAATGTTTTGACTTTGTAAGATTCCATACAACCAATATAAAACTAAAATTTGTTATTTTGTAGAATTTTACTACGAATGCAAATTTTGTAAAAAATATAATTTTAATAATATTAGGGATGAAAAGTGTTTGGGATAATCATATAAGAAATGCATTTTGTAATAAGCTAACCATAATAATAAATCAAGTAAAAATACTGTATTTTCTTAAGTGTTAAAAAAAAAAATAATATTTCACTAGGAAAAGTAAATAATATTTTGATTTCATTTTATAAACTAATAAACTAAGTTGAGATATGAAAATAAGGGATATCCAATGTATATAGTGTAAAAATATTGTTAATTTATTTATGTTGTTAATAAACTTTGTTTTAAATTTGTTTTAAAGTTTTGTGTCCGAGTTGTTATTTCTTCACATGGATGCATGAAATCACGATACATTTATAATTGAAACAGACATATAAATTTTGCACAAAAGGTAAACATAAAAGTGTTATAAGAATTTTGAGAATTTATTGGTATGTTAAAATTAAAAGATCATAATTTTTATATTATTTATTGGTCATAAGTCGGTTGCCACAATATTACATTAAATTATATGCTAATGTTGCCACACGTATTCTCTTGTCAGATTATTAAAATACTACCACGTACGTATTTATTTATTTCATTTAGGAAGAAAGAAGATTATATTATATTATTATTGTTATTATTATTTTTATTATTATTAGTTGCTGTGTAGTAGATTATGACATAAAATTCCCTTTTCATATTTTACTACCGTAATTTTAAATCAGTTAGAATACAATTTATGAACCTGAGATTTTATTTATTTTACTTCATTTTATTTAATTGAGCTAGATTCTTGTTATAAAGAAGATTAAGATATGATTATTATTTTAATCGTAGTGAATAGAGCTCAGAAAGTCGTAAGAATACTATGAGTTAGTTATTTGGTATAGTAAAAAGTTCATTTTAAAATTGAACCGTATTTGTATTTTAAAAATTAGAGCTAGTAATCATTTTAATTAATGCTGAATATTTCATTTATTTATTTGTTAACTGAGCTAGAACCCGTAATATTCGTAATAAACAATAATTTTGGGGTGAGAACGCGCGAGGGGAGGTTAGAATATATATAAAGTGAGAAAGAGTGAAAAGAAATTTGTTGGATAATTATAGATTATAGAACATCTTTCTGTCCTGCCTAAATCATAGATTTGAATTGACCTGTATAAATTACTAAATTTTTTAATAAATTTGGAATTTTTAAAAATAATCATCTTATAACAAAGCCAGATAACTAATATTTGTTGGTAAATGGGTCTTTAACTCTTCTTAGCCAAAATATAACAAGGTAGCAATTCATTCATACCCTCATCATCAAGCAATTATCTCTGTCTTCCTCTATGAGGTTGAAGAGGTCATTGGCTTATAGTAATCTATTTTTAAAAAGCTATTTTACTTATCTTTTATACATTTTCATTTATCTCAGTAAATGTCTACAATATATTTATATGGGATAAATTAGTTGCAAGCACATAATGAGTTAGCTATTATGATAATCAACATTTATTTATATAATAAACTTATATATAGCTTGTATGTTAAATATTAAATAATAGCTTGAATGTCTGCCCAGCCCTCGTATATATACTTAAATGAATTATGTCCTGTACATGAGGGGTCAGAGTGACTTATGGTCAACCTGGGTGTGATGAGAATGTCAACATCAGGGTGAGCTTTAAGCATTCCATCATCAGATTTTCAATAGGATGGATGGTTGAAGAGTTGAAGGGTGGAGTGGATTGAAACCTGTCCATTAAAGTATGAAGATTGGCTATCTTAATGTAAATCTGAGCACTTATTGTATTTATGTGTAGAGATGATAATCTGGACCAACTGACGAGTGCTGGTTTAGCAGGAAATACTTATATTAGTAATTATCTTTTAGACATTTATGTGGTCAAGTCTATCAGTGGAATGAGATAGTTGGGAGAGTTTAGGGTCGCGTGAAAGTCTGCGCTCAAAATACCCTATATATTACATTATTTGTACAGACATATATACATAGTCTGTATGTTAGATATTAAACTTATGTAAATAATGATGCCTGGAAGTTGTTGATATATATTCGTAAGTATAAGATTATTTTTAAGCAGCCGTAATGGGTGTGTGCGTTTTATAAAAAGAAAAAAAGTTAGTGTTGGGGAACCATTGATGCAAATAAATTTTTTTTTCTAAATGATCCATTCAAATGTTTAGTCTTCGCAAATATTTGCAGACAGATTCTAATGAAAATTTAAAGTAAATCAAATTAATTGAAATAGGATCTTTTTAATAGGAAGAGTCTAATTGCTATATTTTATTTTAGCAAAATATCCCGTATGAGGTCGAGTCAAATTAATATTACAAATAATTATTATCAAAGAACAGATAACCAAATGAAAGGGAAAGGCAAATGATATTATTAAAACAATATTATTCTTTTAACAACCCATAACTTTTTATATATTTTTTATAACTTCTGATTACTTTTATTTTCAGCCATAAGCAATCCACTGCAGTTGAAGGTCTTTCTAAGTTCAATCCATATTTTCCGGTTTCTAGGCTCTCTTCTCCACTTCACACTAACACACTTCCTTATTTCACCCATCCATCTCACACGTGGTCTTTTTCTAGGTCTTTTAAGTTTTTTTAGAATCCAGTGTCCATCTATTATCATATCTTCTAGAAATTTGTCCAACCCAATTCCAGTTTCGTAATTCTTATAATGATGTCAGTAGTTCTTATTTTGTTCTCTCAAGTATATATTTCTCCATACTTTTTTAGGTGGTGTGAAGTCTCAGCATTTCTCTTCTGTTAAAGTCCAAGTCTCAGATCCATATCTATGAACTGGTAAAACACATTCATTGGCACATTTCCTTTTAATATTAATTTGTTTCTATCAAAAGCACTCCAACTAAGTATAATTCTATGATTAATTTCATCCATTATGTTTCCATCTGTAGTAATAATCTGATCAAGGTATTTGTAGTTGCTAATTCCTTCTAACTCATCATTATGAATATTTATTTTTTTATTTTGAGAAAATCCATTGAACACTACTTTAGTCGTTTTAACATTTATATTTAATCCTAATTTCTTACTTTCATCTGATAACTCTTACAACATTTTCTGAAGATCTAAAGCATTATTTGAAAAATAATAACATTATCTGCAAAATCTAGGTTAATCCTCAAAATACTCCTTGTAAAACTGCTGTAAAACGTTTTGGAGCTACGGAGTCATGCTGTTATATACTCTTTTCAAAGTTAATTTTCTTGGTTATCATTATGTAATCAAATTATTGTTATTGCATTTTTATAAATATTTTTCAGAATATTAACATATCCTGTCAATACTTTGATGATACAACACATTAATAACTAAAGAAATGCTTATAAAATCAAATGCCTTTTGCACCATCTACAAATCCAAAGCATAAAATATTCATTGGCCTCATATATAACTGCTGTCAATACTTGGATATGATCCACTATACTGAAACTACTTTTATATTCAGGTTCTTCTCTTGGTTTGTTGAAATACAATGTTTTCTGTAGATGAGCTGTAATTATCTTGACAAAAATTTTGTATCGGATGGATAAAAGTCTGATAGGTCTGTAATTTCTAATAACTTCTTTTATCATCTTTTAAAAATATTATTAATAATACGGCAATCTTCCAACCAACTGGTATATCTTTACTATTTAGACATTTGGTATGTAACTTTGCCATTTTTTTCTTTAGCTGTTTATTTTAAAACATCAATTATAATTCCATCATTCCATTAAGCTTTTCCCTTCTTTGTAAATGTAATAGCATGGTTCACTTTTTTATTTAAAATCCTGGGATATTTAGGAGATATAACAGTTATAGAGATACTTTATTATTATTATTATTATTATTATTATTATTATTATTATTATTATTATTATTATTATTATTATTATTATTATTATTATTATTATTATTATTATTATTATTATTATTATTATTATTATTATTATTATTATTATTATTATTATTATTATTATTATTATTATTATTATTATTATTATTATTATTATTATTATTATTATTATTATTATTATTATTATTATTATTATTATTATTATTATTATTATTATTATTATTATTATTATTATTATTATTATTATTATTATTATTATTATTATTATTATTATTGAAATTGTTAGATCAGAAAACAGACTCCAACAATACACTATTACATTAAATATTATAAATCTCCATGCACTCACACATCAGTAAGAGTTTAAAAAACTTAAGTGAATCACTTAAGTTTAGAGTGCCTTTCTATAAACACACCAACTTTCACTTACCATGCTAAATCAGGGCTTGAATCTACTGTGTGCCTGATGTTATAATCAAATTTTGAATTGTACAAATCTATTTAACCTATCACAGGAGAGACAGTGTCTCAATATTTAAAGTAATAGCTCATTATCGGATTTTGACTACCGATCTAACAATTTCAAGATTTTCAGTGCTTTATAATACTAGATTTAGATGTATAAGTCATGTTTTTTTGATCGTAGGTGGTTAAAAATGAGATGCTGTCTCTCTTCTGCGATGGGTTAAACAGATTTGTACAATTCAAAATTTGATTATAACATCAGACAAGCCCTCTTACTGATGTGTGAGTGTGCAGAGATTTATAATATTTAAAGTAATAGTGCATTATCGAAGTTTGACTTCCATTCTAACAATTTCAAGGTTTTCAGCACTTTATAATAATAGATTTTCTTCTTATTGCAGATATAAGTTTTCTACCAATACCAAAATGTTACTTTACAGTTTTGAGACTTTTATTCTCCTCTGTATCTTTTTTTATTAGTTCACAATTATACTTTCTTAAATTGTTAAGAAATCTTTTTTGCACCATTTGAAAAATTATAGATATTCAACATTTCTTAATGGATCATTATTATATATTTTCATATTCCTTTTTTTCTTCATAAATTGTCTCATATCAGTAGAAATTTTACTGGTCAATTATCAATTTTTAAAATTGTATCAGTTAACTTTCTATAGATTTTATTCAAATGTAAAACATGTTCAGTATCTGTTAATATTTGAAAATAACTTGCAAGTTTGAATTTCAGTTCATTAGAATGTTTCTGAAGATTAAGAATATTAACTGTTCATCACACGATCACAATCTCTTATACTAGCACATAATTGTTATAAAACAAGGCAAAACTTTCCATACAGTAGTGCCAGCCTGTGCCAACCAGAGTAATCAATGGATGTCAGAAGGCTTGTGCATAAAATCCCTATCTAATGCCTACTCATCCAATATCCCCAGACTAGTTTCTGGCTTGTGGCCTTCATCAGTGAGGAGCTTTGGATCTAAGAGCACTGCATCTAGATCTTAGGATTGCTGGAGGGTTGCATTAGATCCTAAGATCTAGGTGCAGTGCTCTCAGATCGAAAGCTCCTCACTTCTGGCATCCATTGATTATTCTGGTTGGCACAGGGTGACACTATTGTATGGAGAGTTTTGCCTTGTTTTATAATATTAACTGTGGATATTATATTTTTTTAATAATTTTTGCCTCTAGTTTTGCATTAACATGTCATTAATTGGTGGTCATTTTCTGTGACCAATTTATTAAGAACATTACAATGTTCAAATACATATTTTCTGTTAGTCAAAATACAATCCAATTTTACTGTATCTTCATTTGGATTCTTTCATGTCTATGTCCATTTAGCACATTTTTGGGGAAAAAAATCATAATATAAAGTTTTTCTTTTTCTGCAAATTCCACAAGTGTATGTCCTCTTTTAGTTTTATTACCAGTTCTAGCATTAAAGTCTCCAGAGACACCTGAGTGCTTTTTCATACTTTTTTTATTATGAAGAAAACTTGTTGAGATATAAATATGAATAATCTTCATTTGGTATTCACCATTAAGTCAAATAATTAATTTTGCCATCTTGTCTGATACACCACCAATCTCCACACAGTTGTTCATCCACTTTTTATTTATAATAAATCAATAAAGCAAGTCATATATAGTGTGACATTGCTTTTATAAGCTTGTATTTATAAATATGTAATATAGAAAGCTTACCAATAACTCAAACAAACTCTTAATTCATAAATGCAGTAAGAGAAAATATTTAAAATCTCAATCTGGAATGTTCTTATCCCCAGACCAATTGGTTTCAAGCTTATGACTCTCTTCAGTGAGGAGCTAGAACATTCAGACCCTAGATCTAAAATATTAACCCAAAACCAGCACTTATTTAATATGTAATATTTAAGTAGAAACTCTAATATTTTCAGACATACAGATTTTAAATATTTTCTCTTACCACACTTATGAATTAAGAGATTCTTTGAACTATTGGTTCACTCTCTTTATTTATAATAAATTCTATTCCACTTGTACTTTCAATATTTATGCCTACATTTTAAATCAATTGTCTCTTCACCTTTTCTTCTAACTTCACAAAGTTCAATAAGGTTCCATTTAGAATTAAGCCATTTCTTCTTGCAATCTGTTTTTACTTGAAAGAGATCTGCAGTTGTAAGTACCTCAATAAATATCATCTTCAATTGGAAGCCTGGTGGGTTAATCCCAAGATTCTTAACAGTCTCAGCCTTTCATCACCAATTATGGCCATATCTTATAACTTTGTAGCATCCTGGGAATAAACCCATGATTTATTTTTCTCTGTCACAATTGTAAATATCTATTAGAAAAAATAATTCATTCACACACACAACTGATATTTCAGTTAAGAGCTATAAGACAACTGAGAAGAAATACCATGGTGTTTTTTGATCTTAAACTCAGAAGTAAAAAAACAATAAACTCACCATGTTGGCTAATGCATGTTGTTGAGTATTTTACCCATGCTCATATACTATATAAATAACTACATAGTAATAAGTGCTGTAATGACAAGAAGGTGTGGACTGACATTAGGAATTTTCTAAGTTCAGTACCATTAAGACCTTGATAGGGAATCAAAGAGTCATTTTTCTGTTAATGGCAAGCTAAATGATTGTTGTAGAGATCATGTGAAACACCTAAAATTTGTCATGTGATGCAACAAACATTGACATAACATTCCCTTTATACTACTAATGACAATTTATTTTGTGCTTGTTAAGAGCTTATGTGCGAGCTCTGTATATAAACATTTGTAATACAAGATTGTTAAATTAGGTCATGTGACAATGACTTGATTTCTTTGCAATTTTATTTTTTGCTATTAAGGCTTTGGCAATTTTATATTGCTATAGCTCTTAATATATGGCGCATCTGAATTTGGTTCAGTCCCATGTGGCTATTTAAGTTAAATAGTTGGATTGAATGACATATGGATATCTGAAAATTTCAGATTTTTTACTTAATAGTTAAACATTAGATAAAGTTCTGGGCTTGTCCTGGTATTTTTAATCTAATGCTTAAATATCCTAGCATGTCACTGAAGAAGCCAGTAGCAGAAACCGGTCTGGAATCAGGGATATTCTGCAAAGCTTGTTAAGATCTTATGTGTGAGCTCTATATATAATAAAATAATTAAATATCAGAATAACTATATTATAATGGATCATTAACTAATTCCATAATTATTTTTGTAACAAACTATTGGGAGCAATATAAAGAAAATCATGAAATATATAACACCTCACTCTTTCACTTGTCATTATTTTTTTCTTCGTTTAAGCAAATGTTCGCACATATTCTATTATTTTAATTATTAACAGATTTGTAAACTTTGTTCATAAAATCATGAAATATTTTCAATATAAAATTATTTTATCTCGGATTTCTTTTAATACTAGAAACAAATAACGTATTTTGAATTCGAAAATATTTTCTTACTTTATGAGTAGAATACTGCAAATATATATGTATATTTAATTAAAGCTAAACAATTATTAATTTTAATTTTTCTTTCATCATTATTTATAAGCTATATTCAATTTATTTATTTAATTATAAGTAGCTAATTTATTTCCATAAAGTACTCCAACTAATTTAAAATTGAGCTCACAAACAACTGTTAACAGAGTAATAGGAATGGGGATCATTGGGCGATGAACGACTTCTCGGCGATTGGGCTATGTAGACCCATGTATAGTATATACACATTAAACAAGATTATCGTAACCCTTTTATGGATAAAATTGTTATTGGGGGTATGTCCCTTTTGTAAACATGGTTAATAATTGTTTTACCTTTGTAACATTGAACGTTTTGTAATCATCAACGGGTAAGTAGACCCGAAAATTTTTGTAACCTTTTAACTAATAAAGGTTACTTTTGAAACTAAAATTCCTTTCTATGTAGTCAATTCAGACCAATTTAGAATTATTCATCTTAGAATAAATAAATGCCATTTCATTTGCAAACAAATGTCTTTGTTACATCTATTTTCAAATTGTTATACAGACTTTTATATTAATATTACGATAGACTTCCTTTTTAATCGTCTTCTTTTAAGTCATGTTTTTCAAAAATATAGTATTTATAAAAATATTTAAAAATAAGATAATGCTAATTAAAATAAAAGTAATAATTACAAGTTATTACTGAGAGCAGTTTTTAATTAACATGTAAAAATCTATAAATCTGAACGTAGTGGAAATTATTATTGTTTGGCACACATAAAAAATGTTCTTTTCCAAATGAAAAAAGGTAATTCTTATAATTGTTTTTTAAAAAGCAACAAGTTAATATTTTATCACGAGTTTAGATTATACATAAATAATATAAACTGGTTTACGTAATAAAAAATTTAGATGAACCTAAATGAACTTTGTCAGCCAATATCTTAAATTATTAATAATGCATAAAAAATGTATGCTAACAATAGTTTTAGGCGAACAAGTATGACCATATAATGTCTTTTAATATACGTGTGTGCGCGCATGTTTTATACATATAACAAATATGCTTACCCCGTTTGGTTGTAGTTTTTTATGAATATTATTAAGTTTATGCCAGCTTGATTAGAAAAAAACGCTCATAAATCTATAAACAATTTATGAATATTGAAAAATCTAAATAGCTTCTGAAAAACTAATTAAGCAAGTCACTAAAATTTGAAACATCGAAAAAGAAAAACATTTTAATCTTTTAAAATTCATTCATTTTATCAATTGTATAATGAAAATATTTCTTCTTGCATTTAATATGTATTTAAACAAAATATTAACAGTCTTAGACTTCAACTTTTGAATATAATCAACTTGCTTATATTGAGTTCAATAAAATTTATGAGTTGGTTATAAAATTGAGTTATAGCATAAATTATATTAAAATAACAAAGGAAAAATATCACAGCTTACGACTAAGTTTTTATGTTATGGTTGTTCTACAATATTACCTAATTAACTCAACCAGCGCTGTAGAAGAGAATTTACAATATATATATATACTTTTTCTTTTTTCTCTTATGCCATAGCATCTGCCGGGACGCGAACCCACAACCGTCTGCAACCAATTACTTGCTTGCACGGCGGCTACGATGACCTCTCGGCTAACAACGCTTTTTCTTTTTATTAAGAAATATGCATTACTTACAAATTGTCTACTAAAATGTATAAAATTGTTAAAACCTTCTAATTCCTTGTTACATTGTTTTATTAATATATCAAAAACATTTAAAATCTTCTCTTATTAGAATAGAACGGTTTATTTCACATACAGCATTGATTGATCTAAAATATTTATTAGATCCAAAAATATAATTTTAATACGAATTTTAAAATTTATTATTATTAAGGTTAATTTATATTCAGTCCTTGACGTTAACTAACTTGACAACAATAATCGAGTGCTGGTTTAGCCCGAAATACGTACATCGGTGATTATTTATCTTTTAGACATATATGTGGTCAAATGTATCGGTGATATGAGATACTGTGGAGAGTTGAGTGTCGTGTGAAAGTCTGAACTCAAATATATTACATTGTTTGTACAGGTATATATATATATAGCCTGTATGTTAGATATTAAATAAATTTTTAGATAAATTATTAATTTAAACAGTTACACAAATGTACCTGTATTCATAATATATTTACAATAGATTAACACCTACATGCACATATTCACACACACACACATCAATATATATACATAATTATACATATAATTATATGTAATTGTGATGTTTAGATTTAATGGTCGAGCTGGCTGCATATATTTGTATACATAAAAAAATAAAATAATAATGAATGTATTATTTTTATTCCAATACATTATAGCAAGTTAGATATAGACCAATAACGCAGAAAAGAATAATAAATTATATACCAAATTAAAATAATTTTATTAATCTGTAGTTGATTATTTTATATATAAAAGAATCATTTTAATTATCAGATGAGCAATAATATATCATTATTTCCAAGTAGCAATAGTCATTAAAGAATTATTTATTTAATAATTATTTAATTAATATGTTAAATTAATACATTGTACAGGCTTAAACCTGCATAAAACAATATCTGTTAGTTATTGCTGAACTAAATATCATTGTCACATATATGATTAAAATGTATGATTGTGCGAAATGCATATATTTTGAGATACAAATAAATATTTAAACAATTTTTTTTTTTTATAAATGAATGATTTTTTATGATTAAAAAAATAATAAGTTAGACAAATTTAATTAAAAATTTGGAAATGTCGAAAGTATTATACTGAATAAAAACAATGTTTGTGAATAGTTAATTTTTATTGAGCAATGAGCTATAGAGATGGAAATACAAAACCATATTTAATGGGTATGCAATGTTAGATCTTTCAATTTTTTATTTACATTCAATTTCATTGCATTCAAATTAGGTTAACTTAAAATGATTCTTGCTAAAACTCGAAAATTTAATAAGAAAATAGAAATAAACAAAAGCAATACTCCCCATACAGTAGTGCCACCTGTGCCAAACAGAGTAATCAATGGATGCCAGAAGGCTTGTGCATAAAATCCCTATCTAGTGCCTACTCATCTAATATCCCCAGACTAGTTTCTGGCTTGTGGCCATCATCAGTGAGAAGCCTTGGATCTGAGAGCACTGCACCTAGATCTTAGGATCTAATGCAACCCTCCAGCAGCCACCTTTTAACTCTACTTTACTACAAAACTATGAGAATGAAATTGAAAACATTGTTAATATCTTCAATCTAAGCTCAATAGCTTATATAGTCATATGGGTCTGAACTCAATTCAGCACCCATACATTTTGGTGTCTTTGGCTCTTAAACAACCATAGCCACCACTATCCTATTAGGCAGGATTGGTGTTAAACCATCAAACATCACATGATCACCATCTCTATACTAGCACATAATTTGTTGTAAACAAAGGCAAAACTCTCCATACAGTAGTGCCACCTGTACCAAACAGAGTAATCAATGGATGGTTTAAAATAGAAATAATTTGTTAAAGCAAACCATTTTTTTCAATTTCTTTTTCTGCTTAAATACAAACTCTGTTAGAGTTTTTTGATGACAGTCACCTTCAAAGAAAAGCAGTTAAATAATTTTACAGAAGGACAGCAATAATAATTTAAAAATATTTAAATTATTTATGCAAATTTTAAAATTGTCTTTCAAAATTTATAAATTGTTTTACAAAAAATATGTATTGCCTTTAAATACTTTATTGAAGTTGAAAAATTGGTTTGTTTGTTTATTTGATAAGTTTTGAATTTTCAAATTTAGAATAAAATTTTAAAATTGAGATTTAATATATTTATATTAAATAGAATTGCTTGAAATCTAATGTAATATAAAAGCCCCATCTTTTCAGTGGATCACCTATTTTCTCATCTTAGATATGGAACAGATAGCAAAAAATATTAGAAATATTCAACAGTTTTATGTATCACAATTAAAACCATTCTTAGAACTTTCATTTGTTTTAAATAAGTCTTATGAGAGGCTCATACAAAGAATTTTTCTTTCAATTTAATAACATATTCATAACATTTTAAAATCAATAGTTAATACATTTAAGTTCAATATAACTAACTGAAATTTTGTGGATTATGTCTATGAAAGGGATAGGACATGTTAATTTTTTAAATAGGTCACTTAGGTGCTCGGATAGGAATAATGGGGAGAATGTTTTGTTATAATTGCAAGCTTTATTCAAGTGATAAGAAAGTTGTTTATATTATAGTTTTGTTTAAAACATTTTTAAATAAATACAAAAACTGTCAAAATGTAAATGCTTTTGACTTAAATGAATATTTCATGTTTGGTCATTTATATATACATATATTATTTTGTACACATAGTAAATATTGTCTATACTAAACTTAATGTAATTATAAGGGATTTGAACTTTCAAGCTGCTTACCTCTATTCAATCTATCTTATACAACTGATACACATGACCACTTAATGTGAAAAAGGTAAATGATCTCCAATATCAGTACTCATAAGTTGGTGTGGATCACCATCTCCCATATATATACAGTCACTGCTCAGTGTATTTTAAGATAGCAAATCTTTAAACTTTAATAGACAAGCTTCAATCTTCTCCACATTCCATCTTTCAGTCATCCATTTCATTAAAAATCCAAGGATGGACTTAATTAATTTCTGGACCACCCATTCTTTTATTTGAAGTAAAATCTAAAAACTCCATTTGTGGTTGAACAAACAATTTTTTTTCTTTTTATTGATAATTTATCTTTATTATTTAATGTAATAGTTATAATGTGTGCACTTCCAGAAATAATTTAATTCAATGAAATTAAAATGATATAACATGATAAAATTTATTTGATTTTTTCATGCAGAAATATCAATTATTATAGAAATAAAATACTAATTTTTATCTTTTAAATAATTATCAGGATACCCATCTTTTGATCATCAATGCATATTTTTAATGGTGAGAATCCATTTTGAACTATTTCTTAATGGTGAAAATTTTATTTAAAAATAATTTTTGTGACCTAATGGCTATAATTAAAATACTACATGTTATGAGCCATTAATGTTTGGAACCAATTCTAAGCAAAAAAATAGTCTTCTTATATTGTGCAAAGATAAAATTATACAACTGCACATATACTGTATTATTCCTTGTTTGCATCTTTAAAAACAAAATAATACATTTATGTTTATAAGATTTAACTTTTTATTTTAATTTGTAAAATTATTAAACATTTGTTTCTAGGTAAGTATGTGATTTTAATATTTATATTTTATTGGTATGTAGTTACTTTTTAACAGAAAATTAATAAAATAAAAACTTAGTGCTATAACAGAAGAAATGAAATGGATAATTTCATGTAAAAATAATAATAATAATAATAATAATAATAATAATAATTATTATTATTATTATTATTATTATTATTATTATTTATAAGTTCAATGAATGGCTACTATATTAATATTGAAGAAGTGTGATTAAGTTAAATCAATTTGTATATAATGCATTATATTCATTAGTTATTTTTAAGTGTTAAATTAAAACAAAGCCTTAGCTGCAAATAGCCATGTTTCAATTACTGATCATCCACCCAAAGTGATCTGGTGATGAATGAAAATGGAAATAAAGCTCTGGTCAGCATTGTATGTGGTAACATAGTACACAGAAAGAACTATATGAGATATTCTATTACAGTTATCATGTATTTATTTGTATATAGTGTAGATGTGTATTGTATAGATTTTTTTCTTATATCATGAATGACAGTAGTAAGAGGTCAATGAATTCACATGATCTACATCAGGGTCATTGTAAACCTGATGACTATCAATATGATGAATACCTAGCATTAATTGTCTACAAAACATACATGTTCTCATTCATGAGTAGCAAGTGCTCTGTTGAATGTCTTTGTACATTTGTTAATTACAACAGTCACCTTTAACTATAGGCATCTAATTTCAATTCAATTATCATTTCCTTTCTCTATTTAAGATAACGACTACATGTGTATTCCATCACAGATACCACAAATAGCATTTGAATTGATACAATATATATGGTGGATAGGCATACATATATAACTGATTAAATAATTTGGTAAAAGCCTGAAATCCAGACAAAGCCACTTGGAGCATTGATGCTAGACAAAATCAATGAAATATAATGTTACCGGGCCACCACAACTTTTTTCTTTTTTTATACAACAAGGTTTTGTTTTTTTTTCTAATATTGATTAAACGAATAAATTTTATTTCATTTAGAACATGATTTCTTTATTATTAAACAAATTTTGATATTCATTTTCGTTACTTTTTGTAGGTTTTTTGTTGGAACCTGATATTTTTTCAACAAATTTTTCTAATTGCATTTTTTTTTCTTTTTATCATTTGAAAACTTCGGACCGTTTCACGACGTCAAAAAAATTTGTTTGAATCCCACTGCCAAAAAAATAGAATACAATTATTTGCGACTTGTTTAGAACTAGTGTCTGAACCTACCCTGATACCTCTCTGACGAGTGCCAAAGCATGAAACCATGGTCAGGGGTTTGGGGAGGAGTTCCTGACAGAGATATTTTAAGTGCTGGCTCTGGCTAAGCATTTACCATAAAGCTTGTAGAGGAATTGGCAATCCTCACTGTTTATAACTTACAAGCTTAAGAGATAGGGTCATGTGATCTATGAATTGATCTATGACTCTTATTTTTACTAATTCTACCTTTCTTTTATTTTATTTTTGTCTTGACTAAATGGTTTTTCTTATTATTATTATTATTAATTTTACTTTTTTTTGTAAACACAACTTGTTATCACTTTGATTTAGATTATGTTTGAATTAGCCCTTTTTTTTGGCTACTACAAGAAACAGCTTTTTGAGTGGGGGAGGGGGGGATTCGTACTGTTTATTATTAGCAAAAAGACAACAAAAATAGTCAATTATTTTAACAGTGCTGAAAAAAGAGAATCAACTTTGGGACTTGTTTCGAATTTTGATTTCTTTTTGGTTGACGTAATTGTTTTTCTTAATATTAAATCAAAATTTACTTTTGTGTTTTTGCCGATTAAAAAATTGTTTTCAAACACCCACCCACACTCGGAAAAAGAATTGTAACCAAAAAGTCAAGAATTTAACCTTTTTTTTTAAAACAACTTTTTCTCACTTTTTACTTTGATTTCTATTTCGTTCGAATTACCTTTTTTTTTTTTTTTTTAGCCTTCTACAATAAACTGCTTTTGGGGGTGGGGGGTGGGGTGTATTTCATAATTTGTTATTCTTAACAAAAAGCCAACCAAAGTCGTCATTTATTTTAACCCCGCTGCAAAAAATTGAATCCAAATACTTGTCAGTTTCGAATGAAATAAAAAAGAAAAAAAAAGGGCACAAACTTTGGACTTTTTAAAAGTATTTATTCAATTTTATTGCTGTAATAAAAAGTGGACATTACGTGTGCCTGACAAAATAAAAAAAAACACACAATCTCACACACTTTCTGGACTCGGCAATTTATCTGAAGAAAAGTTTCAAAATTGCACGTTCGTCTCAGAACTTTTAGTGGTCTCGAATATTCCCCCCCCCCACACTGAAACGTGATTTAGCACATGAGCTTTGTCGAAGCCTGTTTGAACATACACTTTGCCAATGTTTTTACATATTAACCTTTTTTTCAGGAAGGGTGGGGACCATATGACAATTCTTAATAATTAACAACATTTTTTAAATCAAAATGACATTACTCTATTACGGAGATTTGAAAAAGTCGTACCGCCTTGAAATTTAAACACCATCAAGTGATACGGTAATCAGCTATGAAAAGAACAAATATGTGTAAATAGCTTTGAAGCACAAAACAGGCCGTAATATTTTTGTGCGATGTCATGTAAAGCGGCTTAGCTCAATGGGTTAATACAATACGTAAATGTTGTATTAGCCTGTAAGACCGTGGCCACCGAAATGGCATTTTTATGTGTTTTGACGCGTAAACAATGCCCCAAGCAGCTGTGCCCAGATTTCAGGCTTTTACCAATAATTTATTTAATCCACTTGTACTATGCTAGCATTCTGAGAGATTTTTTTATTCTCATTTACTTTAAGCTTTCGGCTTTCACTTTAATATTAACCCATTATTATTTAACAGAATATAATAAATTTGACCTCATTTGATAGACATTTTTGTTTAGAAATTAAATAAATATAAAAAAATCACATTTGATTTTCAAAATTATTTTAAAAATTAGATTTTAATCAAAACAAAACACTGTTTTGGCATCAAATTTTAGGTGGAGCAGATTCAATTTGCAAAATGAACTAAATCTTCTTTGTTTGATGTTTGTTTTAAAAATCTGAACAAATTATTTTTAATATCTAGTAAATCTCAATTTACGCTTTAGAAATTTAAATGTTTTTTGTAATTTTTACAATATCACTAAATATTATAAGACTGTTTAGTGATGATATTTCTAGACAGTTGTGTATTTGCCATGACCATAATCTCTATGGCAACAATATTCAGAAGAATATATTCTTTTATATTTAAAAATAAAATATTTCCGCAAAAAATAAATATGTAATAATATACATTATTGATTCCTAATAATTATTACCCTATTATGATACAAAAACAATCATAAACATGCCAAAAAATCAACTTTATAGACCATCATGACATTTTCTCAAAGTAATCTCCCAGAGTTGGTGATTGCCAAATATATAATATGTGCTCATCATCCTAAACTTCAAAGACGTATTTATTCAATTATTCTGACATCTTTTGAATTTTTATGAAATTAAAATATTAAAAATATATATACATAAATTTTAAAGCTGTAAAAAAAAAAACAGGTTTGCAAAATTTCTCATTAAAAGGCGAAAAACACAAATACAGTTTTTTGACTTCCAGCTCAAGAAATTTTTGTAATTAAAAATGCAAAGGTTATAAATAAATCATTGTAATAAAGTTAAGTCCTGAATGTGTAAATAAAATTTTTATAATAAATGTTAATATCTGTATCAAATTATATTTTAGCCCTGATAATGACCATACATTATTTAAAATTGTAGGTAAAATAAAATATTGTGTTCAAGATTTAAGAAGTGTATTTTTAACAGTTTTTGAAAAACATTAAAATAATGGCTGATTCAAAATAGAATTGGTACTTACATATTAGACCTGCTGTTAAATCTCACATACGTATTAGTCAAGTCATAATTTTCTAACTTTGCAATCTCATAAAATAATGTCTATGTGGAATCTTATGATAAACGTAACCAATAACTTATGATAAATGATGATAAATAACTTTATTTAGTACAAGATGGCAATCTATAAACTTTATTTAGTGAAAATAGCACATGTATTTACATTTTAAAGCAAATCAAGTTACTTGCAAAAATGATGAAAACTAATCTTATTTTATGAAAAATTGTGGCCTATAACTTTATTTATTAAAAATAAATAAACATGTATTTATGTTTTTCTTTGTCATGAAATAATGTAGCAACACTTAAGTTTTAGCAATACGCATATATTTCAATAAATGAGAAGAGAAAAAATGGTTTCTTACAATCACTGGAATAAAAAGTTCTTTATATCCTGCAAAATGAAACAAGAGAATAGCCATGAGTTAAATGATAATGTTTATATTCCAGCATCTTGCAAATTGCCACTTTTGTAAGCTTTTTTCATTTTTCTTGGGATAACATGCTATATGCACAAACTTCTCACATAGTCTATGACCATCTTTTGAAAATAGGGGATTGCATTGTCCTGAGTAGAGGGCAGTTTACAAATTTTAATTATTTCATTGTATAAAAAAGTCATTCAAAAAATTATCTCCACAGAAATTAAAGCTGGGTAGTCAATCACATGTATACCTTACTTCTTCCAGATGATCGATTAGTCATTCCAGCATTCTTTCATGAGATCACAGTGTACTTTAAATCATAAAATTAGCAATGAAACCAACATTTTGATTAACAACTTTCTCCTGATTGGAATATGGTCTAATATTCACTTAAAAAAGTAATTTTTTTTTTTACAATATTGTAAATGTATTTAATCCAGTTTTATATACCCATTTGTATGTGCTAAAAATATTCATCACAGTATGCTTAATACGTAAGTACCACAAGATATATATATATGTGAAAAAGTGTGCCACACCCAATGTACATTAAATGCATTTTTCACTCAGATTAATAATATTTAAAAATAAATCGTTCTTTTGAAACATAATGCAAAAGAAATTTTAACTGTATATTTTTTTAGAAGAATAAACTAAAACTCTAAGCATTTATATAACTGTTATTCTCAACAATAAAAATAATAGTTTACTCTAATCTTTTTTTTTTGTAAGTTTAAATTACAACTCTACCCCACAAGCCAAAGTTGAAATCAGACTATTCACCACATACGATTTTATTTCTATATCAACTTAATGAAATTGTTTAAATTTCTTAAATATTTTTTTTGTTTACAACTAATCAAATTAATTGATTACATCTTTTTCAAATCAAATTTCATAATGTTTTGCACTTTACGAAATTGTAGACTTTTATATTATTTCAGCATAATAAAATAACAAGCTGGCTGCTAGCTATTAAAATATAATGTTAGCAAAAGAAAATCGATAATCTTTCTTTTTTAGAAGTTTGATAGATAAAATTTCTACATGCCTTTTGGCACAAAATATTTCAAATAACTTGATTGGTTATTTTTCTGTTAATGTATTTCTAAAGAGTAAAATTTTATTTTAATTTGGAATTTTGTCTTAGAAGTATTTAGATTTATTTTTCTTCACGTAAAGACAAACATAATCTCACTAAAAACGAATCAGTATATGTTTCTCAATTATGTATATTTTCTTTTTGAAGATTTACTTTATGTTCATGGTTGGGACAAAGAAACATATACATTCTAAATGAAATCATTTTTAGTGGATCTAAATTGGATAAATATAGCAAACATATGATCTTTTAATGTATTGAGGAATATGCAATCAGTTAGCAGCTGAATAATTATATTCTGTCAAATAAGAAAACAACAAAATGTAAATAAAACTTCGAGTTTATTCACTCTGAATAATAATAATGGTATTAGTAAGCTATTAGTAATTCAACTTGCTGAGTTGCTAGTTTACCCAGAAGCTCCATTGATTACTCTGGCTTGCACTGAGTGGTGCTTCTGTATGGAGAGTTTAGCCTGTGTAAATAGCTTGTGTACGCATAAAGAACGTTTATCCGGTGATGTTTAGTGGTTTAATTTGCTAGTTGAAAATAACATCACTCAAATCTCCTTCAAGTTTATATCTTCTTAGAAATTAACATCTATAAAGCCTCTTTATTTTATAACTTGTTGTTCTATAGTTCTTTAAGCACTCTTACTGCTCATACACATCAATTATAATCCAATTAGATTTTTGACTAGAGCTCTTCTTTATTAATTTTGAGAACAACTTCACTTTCACTAGTTTATCTTTCCACTAGTTTTTACACACAACTTTTTCTCTCTTCTTTCTGCAGATGTTTTGTTCAACTTTACTAATTTGCATAAATAACTTTTCTTTACAAGTAAATTAGCCTATTGTTATTTTCAGTAAGTTTAGTTAATTTATTTTGTTTTTGGAATATTGTAGCATATCATTATATTATCCCAAATTCACAATTCTGCCAGACTAGCCAAAGAAAATAAAGTCTAAAACACAACCAATGGTTTTACTGCTATAAGCACAGTTTTCAAGTGTAAAGAGTTACAAGATAACAACATATTTATATTAAACATTACCCACAATTCCACTTACATTCCATACACCCTTAATATAAGTTAATTGCTTCAGAATCATAAATTTTAATAATAAAGATTCTTTAATTTTTTTTTGTTATTTTATTTCTCTCAAAAAAACAACAACCTTAGCCTCATCAAAATTAATAGTGTAACCTGAATCTTTTTTATGAATATATAAAGCAGAACTGAGATATTTATTTCTAACCCTGTTCTTTATATGTACATTTATTCTTTCATTTAAGCTCAAATTACTATTAAAAATCTCATGTCTGCAATAAAATCATAGATCTGAGGATCATCAACATATTTTCTATCAATTACAAGCAAATGTTTTTCTATTTGTGAAGGTGGTCTTAATCTATTATCTCCTTAATTATCTGTCTTCTATATTAGAGCTAAAATATACATCACAATCTTAGTTAATCCAATACTGAAAGCTACTCATCCAATAACATTGTTTGCTCAACTTCCATATACAAGTTGTTCATTTTTTACTAATCATGCTATTGATCATGCAGTTATTGGACAATTATAAGATCAAATCTTTGGTTGAAGTTTTATTTAAAGATTTGAAAAAATATTCTTTCTAACAGATATCTATAGTTAACCCTCCTAATTGCCAAAATTCAACCAGATTCCAAAATATGTGTGTTCCTTGGTCATGGTTGAAATTTTTGTTTAACTTATTAAATTAGCACAGTTTCTACAATAATCATTCTCATTAACTGGTTTAAATGAAATCTGGATCCCATATATGTCTTGCATAATAATCATCCAAAAGATATGATACACATTTTCAAAGCTGTCCATACTTTTCACCCATATAATACTTTGACTTTCACGAGCAAATAATTAATCTTAAACTATTGCTCACCAAAAATATTAAATTTTTTATCCTTATATTGTTATAATAAATATTCATATTCTTATAACCATGTGGCTTCTTTGCTGCTCTGTATATTTGACAGCAAAAAATATGTTTTGTTTTTTTTTTAAATAAAAAATGAGTATAATACATACTAATATGCTCTCAAATACTTATCTACAAGTACTATGAATAAAATTTGGCAGAATAACATTTTTATTAGTTGTACATTACTTTAGAATATTATAAAGCATTATTTACATGAAACAGAATCATTTTTATCTGCTCTACTAGTCATGATAATTATATTTTTAATGCTATGTATCATATGCCATGCAAATTATTTTTTTTCCTCCTGACATATGTTAATACTTGTATATAATTTGTTATGTATAAAGTTCATTTTATAATACACCTGAGTCTCATTTTATGCAGATTTTTTTAATACGATTTTGAAGTTATGTGATTCATGTTTCTTCTTAATATCTTTGTATGTGGTTTTCTTTTATGCAATAAAAATTATTAGATCAGAGGTCAAGCTCCGATAATGCACTATTACTTTAAATATTATAAATTTTGCGCACTCACATGTCATATTTAAAGTAATAGCACATTATCGGAGTTCGACTTCCATCTAATAATTTCAATATATTCAGCACTTTATAATAGTACTGTAATAGATTTTATGCAATAAAGAAGTTCATAATTCACTTAAAATCAGGATTTCCCCATTTTATATACACACATTAAATTTTACAATATTATAATGTAAATATGTTCAAACATTATAGATGCCTATACTATGCATGTTGTTGTTTTTGCATTGTAAATCACATTCTATTTTTGCTTTTTAAAAAAAGAGTATGTAATCAATTAATCATTTAGTGTCCACAAGTAATAAATTTTACAAGATTATAATATAAATCTGTTCAAATGTTATAGATGCCTATACTATGCATGTTGTTGTTTTTGCATTTTAAATCACATTCTATTTTTGCTTTTTTTTAAAAAAGTACATCATCAATTAATCATTTAGTGTCTGCAAGTTTATTTTTAAAAGGTGATTAACAGAAGTAGGCACAATTAAATTTGACAATTAAAAATTAAAATCTGATTTTTAATTATAATTAACAAATTAAAAATCACGTAACGTGATCTGAAATTAATGTGATGCGAGACAATGAAAATTGATTTTTAAATGGAATTGAAAATTAAAGACAGAAATAAGAATTTAATTTTTTATTATTAATTTTAATTAAATTTTGCCCAATAGTGCTGAGTAGGTGTCTTTTTATTATCATAAATTGAAGTTCTTATTTTTATTTTAAACTTTTAGTTTACCCTAATGAAGAGGAAAAAACACCAAAGAAAATGAATTTCTTTGGCAACAAAAATTTCAATTTTAGATTGCTTAGCAAAATGGGAAGGATCAACAGCAATTGGAAAACATTTTACTTTGGGTGGGTGTATTATAAGAGCAATTTAAAAAATAAAGTGGGCGCTAGTTGTATTTTTTTTTGGGATGAATCTCATGTCTTAGTAATTCACAAACGAACTTGCATATCTTCAAATAGCGATAATAATTAAAATACTGTACATGTATGAAAAAATGTAAAATACTGTAAATTATGCATAAAAATATATTGCTTTGAATAAAATTAAATACTGTAGTTAATAAAAAAAAGTAAAAAAGTTTGTCTTCTATCAATTTTTTTTCAAATTCGAAATTTTTTATTAGTCATATTGTATTTCCTTTTTTTTAAATGTGAATTTTAAAGTAATTTTACATTGTTGCTTTGCTTTTATGCGATTTTTGAAAATTACAGTACATATCACCCATTTTTCAAAGTAAGTTAAGTCTATTTTTGTGCAATTTCTTTTGTGCGCATTTTCTGAGGAATCTATCTACCACATAAAATGAGACCCAGGTGTGTATATATATTAAAATATTAATTTTGATGCCTGTATTCCTTCAAAATATATGTAAAATACACTTAATACATATTAAATTCAGTAATACTCGTATAATTAAAATTATTCTGTTAGAAGTACTTTCCACTATATTTCTTTTGGTCTTTGTCAAGTAAATAACAATATAACGTTGAATAATCAAATTGAGACATTTTATAACTCCCATAATTCCATTCAGTTCCCTCACAATTCTGTTATTTTAATGTTTGATGATTGATGATTCATTAATACTAAGAGAAAACCTACTATTATAAAGCATTGAAAACTGAAATTATTCAAATGTAAGTCAATCTCCGATAATGTGCTATTTCTTACATATTATAAATCTCTGCGCACTCTCCCCTTCCCGCCAGCAAGAATTTAAAAAACTTAAGTGAATCACTAAAGTTTAGAGTGTAAATTCTATGTACACCAACTCTTACAAACAATGCTTAAATCAGGGCTTGAGTCTATGGTGAGCCTGGTGTTATAATCAAATATTCAATTGTACAAATCTATTTGATCCCTTGCAGGAGAAAGACAGTGTCTCATTTTTAACCACCTACAATTAGACAAACACAACTTATAAATGTAAACTTATTATTATAAAGTGCTGAAAACTGAAATTATTTAAATGGAAGTCAATCTCCAATAATGCGTTATTTTTTTTTTAAATATTTTATTTAAACATGAAGTTTTCTTTGTACACTGAAAGGTTTACATTGTATTTAAAACATACAGACTAAAAAAAGAGGAACACATTCTGCACAGTCCTGATATTCATGGTGGGTTATTCATTTGGAAACTCAATCTTTTCCCCCAAGTGTCTCTGTGTAACAGCTGAAATGCAAGGGCTGAGTCTCTGACTTTAGCCTGTGTGAGTAGTTTGATGTAAATCTGAAGTGGAGTATTTTCAAAATGTCCAAACATTAATTTGCATCTGATTAGCCATAAGGTGAAGGTCAAAAAGATGGACAGTCTGATGGATGCATAGGTTCCCTGTTTGATTGTGTTTTGAATTGATAGGACATCTCTGATGTCTAGTGAAACTTTGTTAATGATGAAGTTCCTGATAGGAGAGAAGGTGGAGCACATGTATGATAAGTGGGCTATGGTCTCATCAGCTGAGTGGAAGAGCTGGCACTGGTGTCCAATCTTTGAGAAACCCCTCCTGGCCACAAGAATGCAACTGGTGAAAAGAGAAGCCAGATTGACTTAAGAAGAAAGTCAATGTGTTTGGATTCAACATACCAGTGATTCAGCTTTTGGATCAAGGCTTTGTTGGAAAGCCCCAATACATTTTAAGTCAGGGCTTGATCTTAGTGTTTTAATTTGTAGACAGTCCAGAAAGATTTTTTAGCATCAAGGGCTAGTTGGCTGGAATTCATGGCTATACTGACTTGATTCCAGATTTCACCTATCCATTTACTAATAAGTGGAGGTAGTATCAGTAGAGTCAACAACCACCAGAAGATTGAGGTTTGGCAATTTTAAGCATGTTGAGCACAGAAGGGAAATGGATTTTTGAAGGTAGAGGGTGGAGACAGAGTGTAGACCAAGACCATTAAGCTCTTTAGGCATTTGAGCCTTGGCCATGCTAATAGCCACCACCTTGCCATTCCAGAGAAGTTTGGAACACAGAGACTTCATTGATTTTTAGAAGAGCTTAGTGGGTTTGATGATGGGAAGGTAATAGGACAGTCTAGAATAAACCAGTGTATTTAATAATGTAACTTTGCCGATGAGTGATAAGGAGATATTGGCAAACGATGCAACTGTTTTCTTTGTTTTATCCAATATTAGGTTCTGAATTGTCTTTGTCATCACCAGTCTCGATAATGCAATTGGAAAGCCCCAAAAAGGGAGAAGTTTGGAGGAGAACACTGAAGGGATTGGTTGTCCTGTTCTAATGTTCCACATTAATGATTTTACGAAGTTAATTTGGAGGTTTAATCTGCTAGCATATGTATTTCTTTAAAGTTTTCAGCACTTTATAATAATAGGTTTACATTTATATGTCATGTTTGTCTAATCATAGGTAGTTAAAAATGAGAACTGTCTTTCTCCTGCAATGGTCTAAATAGATTTGTACAATTGAATATTTGATTATAACATCAGGCACACAATAGACTCAATCCCTGATTTAAGCATGGTCTGTAAGAGTTGTGTATATAGAATGTATGCTTTAAATTAACTGATTCACTTAAGTTTTTAAAATTCTTACTGGTGGAGAGTGCGAGAGTGTGTGGAGGTTTATAATATTTAAGAAATAGTGCATTATCGAAGATAGATTTCCGTTTGAATAATTTTAATACTAAAAGACTAAAATGAATATAGTCGAAAGTATTTCTAACAGAACAAGTTGAATTATATTAATATGATTGTATTTAATATATATCAAAGTGAATTTTACATATACACCTTAACCTCACTTAGCAATTGGCTACTTAGCAATGTTTCACAATAGCAATCATCATCAATTTGTACCCACTATTTCAATTTACAATCAATTATTCACTATAATGATGGGGAAATTTTTTTTTTTTAAATTTAGAACGTATTGAATGTCTTTAGAAAAAATAAATTTTATTTAAATATAATGTACAGTACTTGGATTATTTAAATAAAGTTTAATTTTTCTAAAGATATTCAACACTTATATTAGATGATGAAATAGTCCAATATATAAATACTGCGCAGTACAACACAAACTTTTAGGAAAACACTAAATACAAATATTAAACTAGCTGCATGTCTGTTCCTTAATTATTGTATATTATTTTTAGAACACCTAATAATTATGTAAAAATAGTTATTGATTTTGTAACTTCATTTAAAATGTTGTTTATACCAACATGGTTTCAAATCAAAAGAAAATCAACATTTTAAAACGTGAATGTTGAATTAGAAAAAAGTTTAAAAAGAAAAACAGATTGTATTTAACCTAAGTGTTAATGAATAATTTTGTAAATATGTACTTTATTCCTAAGTTAGTATAATTTTTTAGCTTTAGGAAACAACCAATTTTTTTCCCATAGACTCCCATTATAAATACGTATTCTGTATACGATATTCTTGCTTAAAGATGACTTTTGGAGAATCAATTGCCATCACTAAGGGGGATAAATGTGTAAATATATTCTAGTCTTATTTTATCTACCATTTAGTATTACTTATAAAGCTCAGAGAAAAAAAACTTTGGTAACATTTAAAACTGGCTTAAAAAAATAAAGTTTTATGTTTAAATATTTGTTAACTTGAGAAAGAATTAAAGGGAAGGGAAATTAAATCTTTGAGAAATTTCCATGATGTTTTAATTAAATGTGATGTTGCCTACCTATATTGCTTTATTTAAATGTCAGCAGATAAAAATAAAAAGCAATGCTATAATCCAAAAGTAGGCAGATGATTACAAATTTAAAGAACTGGCTTTTTCCCCAGGTTGTGAATAATTTTTAGGTGAGGTCATAATTTATTGAACTTAGTAGTATAAGTTTTAAATGGATTTATCAGATTTGGCTAGATGTGTTAATTTATATATATATCAAGTACTGAAATATAGATTTGGCTAGATGTGTTAATTTATATATATATCAAGTACTGAAATATAGTTTATAGATTCTTTAATACAATTAATTAAGCCAAATATACTTTCAACAACACTTGTGTGTCATATTTATTGGCTATCACATTGTGATGTATAAGCATTGAAAGTATATTTGGCTCAATTCTATTAAATAATCTACTAACTCTGATTTGGCACTTTACATTAGTATTAACAGTGGCAGATTACCAGGATATATATATATATATATATTGTAACCGAAAAGCCTTACCCCAAATTGTAACAGTCTAAATTAATGATACAATACAAAGCTATTACTGTACAATCCGGTCACGGCCAGGATACACTGCAAAGGCTAATCACAGCATTACTTGAAGGTACATCAAATTACCTAAAATAAATTGTATTACTCCTTTAATTAATTATAATCCCCGCTTAATTACTGGAGTTCAAAATGGTATTCCCAAATCTTATTTTATGATTTATAATTATTCTTTCGATGACTACTTCTTAAAACAACACTATGACCTTAATTTACAATTTTATTTATTTGAGACCCGGTGGCAGACCATAGACAAGATGGTATAATCTATGAAACCACTAATCATTATATGGTAAACACTGGCCATCAAACCAAATAGTAATAATTATAATCAGTTCCAAAATATCATAAATGGTAGTTCACCATGTATTCAGGTTGAAAGTATAGAAATGTTATATAAGGTAAGTGTTTTGAATGAAAGGTAAGAATATAAATTTTAAGTTATTTCTTCATTAACCCAAATATTAAATTAAATCAATAGCAATGAAACTCTTAGGGATAAATAAGGCATCTGTCATAGTTATAGAAAATAGGTTCAATTGTTCTACTGGCTATCAAATTTATTATTAATTTAGGTATTAATGTCACAAATTCCAATAGAGATAACATTCTGGTTTATACTCCAGAATTGACAAAGCAAAGCAGCAGTGATGCAGAAGGTAAATGGGATTTTATTGTATCTTATGCATCACAAAATACCCAAGAACAAACATTAAAATATGTGTTCAAATTTTGTAGATCTGATGAAGACTGCATGGTACAGTCGAAACTGTAATCAATAATAAAAGTTTTTTTGCTGAAAAGTGAAATGTGTAAGATTTTTGAAATTCAATATTATATATTAAAATATTTTCTGAGTGTTTCAATAAACCTTGTATACATCATCATCAGGGACAATATGGGCCCTACTTTTTATGGTCTATTTACTATGTTGGATTTCTGATTCTAGATATGACTAATAGCAATGGCACATATAAGTTAGATTATCAAATTAATATTTGTTTATGATTCAATAAATATGAAAATAGTAATTGGTTAACAATATTAATAATTTTACATAAATGATAAATAACATAAAATACTGCCTCATGTAATTATTCTACATGGACTATATATATTAATTAGGTAAATAAATAAACAGAATAAAATAAATAAAATACTATCACATGTACTTATTTCTGTATATGGATATGTGCATGAGTTTCAGATATTACAATCTAAAAATTTACTACAAATGTATTGATTTTTATTCTTATGAGGATGAGGGTAGATTCAAATACAGCCAATGGCACCTCCACTATGCCAAACCAGAACCAATACATTTGTACTGCAAATTATAATAACAATGTCATCTGCAGTATCTCAATTTATTTCAGTCTTCAACTATCTGCGCTTCGCAAATTAAAATATTATTTACATTCTTTACTGCTTGTTATGTATTCTAAAAACTACTACATAGTAAATCATAGGATTTCGCATTGTACGTTTATGATTTAGACTCAGTGAGTTAATTGTGAAGATATTTAAAGCTTCAAGCTTTCAAACCTAAATACTTACAACTGGCTTAGATATATAATAAGAAAAGTAGAGAAAAGGGTGGCTGCCCTTTTCTCGTAAAATCTTTGTTGTGTGTTTAGGTTTGGATTTTATTTGGACAGCTATCATGTCATCTGATTGGTTGTCAGATAAGTGTTATAACAAGTGCTAGAGATCCTGCAGTGTCTCAATTTGTTTCAGTATTTCAATAACAATGACAACAACTGGAATTGCTAAACCTATAAAATTTAACTTTAGTGAGATATGAAATTAAAAAAAATTTAAACTCCAACTGAATTGGGATATAATATAATTTACCTATAATAAATTATGACCGTAATTCACTTAAATGCCCTTTTATGGCTGATAACAGAACATGTACAAAAAACATTAAGAGGAGGGAAACAATGTAAGCATTATGATGTATAGAGACTCTACTCAAACATACATTTGTATAATGAAAGATCAATAATATACCTGTGGGTGTATTCATCTGTGTAAGAAATAATGAGGAGTAAAGTATTCATCTGTGTAAGAAATAATGAGGAGTAAAGTACCTTGTGGGTTTTCTAACCATCATCAGGGTGACTAGCGTAATTGCAGAATGGTCAGTCAATTAACTGCCAGCACTGAAACAAACTTAAAGGATATACAAACCAATAGTAATGATTATTTTGTGGATTAACCATCAACACAGGATGATATAAAGAATATAAAATGAACACTTACTTTCCAGATAAATTAAACACAAATCACACCCATTAATCTACTAATTTGGAAGGCACATGCTGTTTTAAAAGTGTAACTCAAGACCAAAAGTTGTAATAAAACTCTATTACAGGAAACAATTGAGATAACAGTCAACCATAGACCAAATTGTATGAAAGAATATTACCTACTATTATAACATGGATATAAGCACAGAACCCTAGAAAGACATACAGTATTTAGCTATGTGGTAATGATATATTATAGATTCATTGTACCAATCATGAAACCCTTCCGTGGGTGCTGTTCCCTAAATTGACTTTCATCAGTCCCTACACCCAAGGTAAAAAATAATTATTTTACACCATAAATTATATATAACATAAACTTTACATATTTATAAGATAGTATAAAATACAATAAAACATAAAATGCATGTTTATTGAATTACTACCATAGGTTCAAACATGTTATTTAAATTCATTGGCTATTAGATATTCAACCAATAGCACATTTCTTAAACTTGATGACAAATATATATATATATATATATATATATATATATATATATATATATATATATATATATATATATTGTTTTTAATAACAACATAGAATCAATAAACATCACATGACCACCATCACTTATGCTTGTGTATAACTGTTGTTAAAACAGGCAAAACTCACTATACGTATTGCCACACACAGCAAGCTAGAACACAAGCCCTCTGGCATCCATTGATTACTCTAGCTTGCTGTGTGTGGCAATACGTATAGTGAGTTTTGCCTGTTTTAACATAGAATCATAAAATATGCTTCTTCAATTTCATTTATAAGGAATACTCATAAATTAGTTGATTTGTACATAGGTTCTTTGAGAATCCGTGATATTTGAGAGGTATGATACATGTATTTTAATCAAATCATCCTCAAAAGTTAATGAAATTGCATTACTTTGTCTCAGGGGTTATTTGAAATTGAAATATTTACTACCTTTAATTTATGAATGTCAAGGAGAAAGAATAATTGTTCAAGCAAATAATTATCCCATAAGTGCTATAACAGCTAAAATAGTTTCCTGGCTGGCTGTTATTCTTTGAACACTTGTAATTTTAAGAAAATAACTCATAATGTTGTTTTTAATATAAGTTCAAAGGGAAGCTATAATTAAATCTTCATCATCCAGATAGTAGCACATAAAAGGATTAAATACTACATTCCATTCTGCACATATATAATACTCCCATATGTGTTAAAGTTCATTAAAGCACAATTTATCCAAAGTTAAATACAGTATTTCATTTCACACTTTAGTTTTAAAATTATGAAGGTAAAACTTTATTTGAGGCTAAACATAGTCTGTAAACAATAAGAAATTTCAAATAGAATGACCTTTTAGAGCTGCTATACCTGTTGTCATGGTTAACAATAATTGCTGTGCATTTTTATTGTAGACCTTGTGGAAGATTATCAGCAGCTAGGTCTACAGTTGTGGACCTGAACAGATTTGTTAGGATTTAGCTATACATTTTGCTATTCACACTTGATAGTATTGCAACTTAAATTATTTAAAAAGTTTTAATTTAACTTCATTATTTATCTTTACATTTCTTTTTTTTAAAGAAGTTTTCATTTTTGTTATATGATCAACAGTAAAAATAAATAAAAAACCAATTTTTACTCTTATTATACCCTTGCTGTCATTACAGCAGTTTTCTATAAAAAAAATCTCTCTGGCAGTTCTATTCTTTTAACCAATTTAATTTCTTCTCATTTGCATATCTGTTAAAAAAAATAAAAATGAAAAGAAAAAAAAGTCTTTATCATTATCGTATCCTATAAATTAATTAAAAGAAATTAAATAAATTATTCAATTAAACCAAAATAATCTTTAGGATTATTTAAAAAGAAAAACAAATAGTAATTATCTGATTTTTATTTTTTTTTTATTTTATTATACTTGATGTAATTTTTACCTTTAGGTTAATCATAGTTTATCTAACTTACTGTTTGGAAACAGTGCAAAACTAATATATAAAAGAAAGAGAAGAAAGGGTAATAAAATAAAATTATACACTAATAAAAAAACATGGAATTATATAATCTCACTGTTCAATAAGTTTTAACCCAAAAGTCAATCATACTAAATGCCAGCCATAATAATCAAGTCATCTGGAAGAAGATAGAGAAATTTTTAAACTAATTCTACCAAGCTATATATTTTTGTACTAAAATATAAGATTAATATATATATATATATATATTAAAAACCAGTAAATAGAGAATCTTCATATTAATAACAATCAACAATTTCAAACAGTTGTCAAGGCAGCCTCCTTTTAACAATAAAGATGGAATCCCATCTTTATTAATGGTCTAATATGATTATGTAGACACTAAAGATTGCAACTTGACCACAGAGATTGAAATTATTGATACAAAGAAGTTTATATAAACCTCCTTAACAGGTATATATAACATATTTTGAATGTAGAGTAACAAAGTCAATTATAACATTACAAACTGCAATTTTAAATTTCAAATTGCACCCAAAATATTACTTAAAGAATAAGTATAATAATGTTCAAGGCTAAATGGGTTTGTAAGTAATCATTAAAATCCAGTCAACATTTAGAGAATCTTAATATTAATAACAATCAAGAATTTCAAACTGTTGTCAAGGCAACTTTCTTTTAATAATAAGGTGGAATTCCACCTTTATTAATGGTCTAATATACTTATATAGGCACTAATTCTTGATATATGTATTAAGTATAATATAAATATAATGCAATTTTTATTTATTAAGGCTTTAACCTCAAGAATATGTGTGTAAAAATGCGATATTAGGGACCTCTACAGGTCTTGACAACAAGCTTATGCCTTGGAAGAAAATAAATTTATAATTACAATTTTTATATATGCATATTTTTAGAGTATTAAAGACAATTCAGAAGATATTCATCTGAACTGTTCTGGAAAATCTTTATAAAAAAATAGTAAAGACAAGGAATTATAATTATTCAGATTCTGTAAATACCATTCTAAAAAGAAATGCAATAGAAATCTTTATATATATTAAAAAGTAAATAGAAGTTAAAGAAATGTTGCTTAGACATTTATTAGATATTGTCAAATGCATTGAATATCATCAATCATAGACTGATTTAAAAAACTATATATATTAATTGTTGCCACAATTCTCATAAAAGGTCAAAAAATTACAAAGTTTTTCCAATTTAAATATCAAGAATATATGATATATATATATCATTTAAAAACCAGACAACACTTAGACAATCCCAATATCCATAACAATCAACAATTTCAAACATGTTGTCAAAAGGGGTTGTCTTGACAACATGTTTAAAATTATTGATTGTTATGGATATTGGGATTGTCTAACAATTTCAAACATGTTGTCAAAAGGGGTTGTCTTGACAACATGTTTAAAATTATTGATTGTTATGGATATTGGGATTGTCTAAGTGTTGGCTGAAAAATCCCTTTATTGTTAAAAGAATGTTGCCTTGACAACAGTTTGAAATTGTGGATTGTTATGGATATTGGGATTGTCTAGGTGTTGGCAGGTTTTTAAATGATTACTTACAAACCCATTTAGCCTTGAACCTTATTGCACTTATATATGTATTGTGAGTTGTTTGTTGAAGGAGTAGTCTTTAAGTTTAATTAATTAATCTCTAGCAATAATAAATAAAAAAATTATATATTTAAATCATACTTTTTTATATCTAGTCTCATCTACTAATATATGTGGAAATAACTCTCTTTCCTAACTGAATCAGCTATTGAAAAATTTCTCATTTTACCTGAAAATAGTCTTTCAGTCACAAAATGTGTTTGTGATTGAATTTTTAAAACTTAACTTATTATCAAACCATAATTTGCAATGTAACTGTCATAAATTTCAACATAATCAAAAAAAGTGTATATTAATTTAGAGACTAAGAGTTTCAAATATATATTAAGAGTTATATAATGAGCGTGCCAATAGCTCTTAACAAGCTTTCCAGAATATCCCTATATTCAGACTGGTTTCTAGCTCTGGCTGTCATTAGTGAGGGACTAGGATATTCTAGCATTAGATTTAAAATATCAGATCAAGCCTAGCACTTTATCTAATGTTTAATTATTAAGTTGAAAATCTAAAAAATTTCAAACATCCATATGTCTTCAAATCCAGCCATCTACCTTAAATAGGCATATGGCTACTTAATAGTTAAACATTAGATAATGTTCTGGATTTACCTGGTATTTTAAATCTAATGCTAGAATATCCTAATGTCTCACTGACAACAGCCAGAGCTAGAAACTGGTCTGAGGATAGGGATATTCTTTAAAGCTTGTTAAGAGCTATTGGCATGCTCATTATATAACATTTGTTATACAAGTTTATAAAATTAGGTCATGTGACCTATGACTTGATTTCTTTACAAATATTAAGAGTTAATATCAAGATTGATGATAGTAATAATACTTTTGAATTTTAAGATAAAATCTGTGTTAATAAAAGTTAAAACATAAAAGGAGGCTTTAAAATGTACTCACTTTTAAATAAAGATAAGAAGAATTAAATGCAAGTTTGGTCAAAGCTTAAATTTGTAATGGATTTTATTTAGAAATCGTATTAAGATTAGAATAATAATCTAATGCCAACACTAAAATGATTAATTATTAAAAATACCTAATATTAGAGAATATAAAATAATTTCTCTAATCTTATATAATATATTCTTTTTGCTTTTATTTTGTAAAAACATTCGGAGACATAATCTAGATCTGCCTTTGTGGTTATTTTTACTGTAGTTATTTATTACTTCAGCAAGCAATCATGAATAAAAGTTATATAGTATATAAATCGTACTTCTTTTATGATGAACGCATCTGCTCACAATTCACTAATATATTTGAGATTATTATTTATCTAAGATTAGCAACCGAAGAGTTCTATGTGAAAACAGCCCTCCAGCCATATGACAATGTGTGTGTCATTTGATTACTAGAATTGAATTCATTTATTAGTCATAATCTGCAATGATTTTTATGTTACTGCTGATTAATTTACGATATGAGTAATCAGATGTTGGCATTAAAAGATTTTATGACTACATTTTTATTTAAATTTCCCTTTAGTGTTAATTTTTAATTTTTTTGGAAATATATTTGTATTTCATTTTTAAATTAACAGCTTTCTTTTGTTAGGTATGTATGAATGCAATAGTTCTATAAAGGTTGCATTTTCTGCAATTACTGTAACTTCCAAATTTTAATCTTGTAGCTGCATAAGTTTTATACAGTAAGTGATATCAAATAGTGAATAGAAGATTCTGAATTAAAATTACTACTAATAACAATCAAACCTTAAGCTAACAACAATCTCCACCTGCAATCAAGGCAATGAATGTTAACAATTAAGTAAAACTACTAAAGACCTCTGTAGGGTGACATAACTTGAAGGTATGTTTGACATTTTTTTCCATTGTGACTACAAAAGCAGCTTGACATGAGTTTGAATACCTACCTATTAACATTATTGATCTACTCTAATTTAATCAAATAAAAATTTTAGATCAATGAAAAAACATGTGGCAATTCAGACTAATTATTGTAACAATTTTACTTGATTCAACCTAATGATCACTCCCCCCCCTCCAGAGGATGTGGCTTGTTACTTCAACAGCAGATCAGCTTTATCTTTGATAACATCCAACCAACACCAACCTTATTTCAAAGAAAACTTGCATATTGGGAAGTGTTTGATCTTCTTGACCATCAAAAACAGAGGGTCCCCAGTTGCTTTTCAATCAACATCTTTCGAATGATAAGGATGACCAAGTTCTGGGAGTTGCCACCAAAAATCATAGACTTCCTGTTGAAATTGAGCCTGTGTGCCCTCCCAACAAGTGCCTTCCTCCATTATAAAAGGGGGCAGGATAATGACCCTAACTGTGCACTGTGTCAAAGACAGGAAGAGACTACTGATCACTTCCTCTTAGAATGCACAACTTTGAACAATTTAAGAATTTATTTTCAACAAAAATTGATAAGAAATCACATTCAAATGAACCTCAAAACAGCAATTGAGAAGGGCATATTCTCCGAGATCTGGCTTTTGGCCATAATTAACTTTTCCATCTGGACATTGCACTGTAAGCTGGTGTTCCAGGCAGAAACCTAAAAATAATATATTCATGGCATTTCGGAAAATACTAAACAAGGAAAGGGATAGAGATATGTGCACCCCTGACCCCTTCACAGCTGTGAAAACCAGGGACTCCATTGCAATTGGATAGAGCTTTTCCACAATATTGCTGTTTGTTGAGTGGCTGTTGTCTACATCATTTCATAAAACTGAAACATGGATACTAATATTACCTATTAACAGCATCTCATTTTAATATTCCCTGCTGCATTTACCACAGATAGAGTTGGAACTGTGGTACAAAGAGAATGAACTTTAGAGAAATTATGCTTCTATGATTTATTTTCGAAACAACAAACAAGTCACAAATGTTTTCTGTGAAAACATCAACTCAAATATATCTTTTTTCTTTCCTTTTTTTTTTTGCATGTTATCTCATAATCATTTACTTGTTTTATACTTTTTGGTCTGTATTTCTTTGGTCTAAATGTGCAATAAATTTGTTTTTGAAAGTAACTTTACTTGACTCCTTTGTTCCAATTTAGAATGCTTTTAAGTCATAGCCTGAAGAAAAGTGATTTACTCCCTTTGTTTATATATACATTGAGTTATGTTTAATTTAAAGTTTATATATTAAATCTTGTTTAATTATTACAATCAAGGTGTTAAAAGTGAGTTGTTGTATCTAGCTTTGTATAACTATTTAGGAGTTTAATAACTTTTAAGTGCCATGTTCTATCTGGTTGATAAATTAATTTCACTTTGAATTACCAACAATGTTGATAAAGGTATGCCTGTAAACATCAGAGCAATTAAGAATAGGTGGATACATTATATAAGGGGTCCCCAACCCTATGCCTGCAGGCACCATGGCGCCCGCAGACCATTTTACGTGTGCCCACCGCTATCCAAACACAAAAAAAAATTATTTATCTGGTACAAATAAATTTAATTTTTAAAATTTTTTATAAATTATTGTATTATATTGTAATCTAATTGTAGGGCATACTATACTTTTACAGTGTAAAAATATAAACATTAATTATATGTTAAAATTTTATTTTTGAATTAAATATTTTTTTGTACATTATGTGTATTATTAACAATATCCAACTATAAATTTACATTGAAAAAATAAATTGTGCCCGCCAACTGTTTGAAAAAATAAATGGTGCCTGCCACCTGGTTGAAAAAATAAATGGTGCCCGCCACCTGGCTGGTATTATAGAATGTGCTCTTAAGTGTAAAAAGATTGGGGACCCCTGCATTATATTCTTTATTCCTTTGTTCAATATTTAGAGTGCTTTTAAGTCATACCCTGAGGTAAAGTGATTTACTCCTTATGTTTACATAAACATTATGTATTTATTAATAAAATAATAACACTAATAAAAATTAAGAATGATTAAATATAAATAACTATCAACACAAAATATATCTATTCACCTTATAATAATAGTAGTCATATAACTGTTATAAGCCTATTTAGACTTGAGCATTATTATACTCATTATTTAATATATAGGGTATATGAGCACAGACTTTCACATGACCCACCACTCTCCACAATATCTCATAACACTGATACACTTGAACACATATATGTTGAAAAAATAAATAATCACCAATATACTTATTTCATGCTAAACCAGCAATCATCAGTTGGTCCAGATTACCATCTCACCATTTCTACACATATATGCTATAAGTGCTCAGATATATATTAAGATAGCAATCCTTTTCAACATATATGTGTTCAAGTGTATCAGTGTTATGAGATATTGTGGAGAGTGGTGAGTCGTGTGAAAGTCTGTGCTCATATACCCTATATATTACATATATAGACACAGGTATATAATAAGCCTGTGTGTTTCAGTTATTACTCATTATTTAAATAATATTTTGGGTGCAATTTAAAAATTATAATTGCAGTTTGTAATGTTATAATTGATTATTTATTAATCTGCATTCAGAATTATTTATATTATCCATTCAAGGAGATTTATTTAAACTTCTTTGTATCAATAATTTCAATCTCTGTAGTCAATCTGCAATCTTTAGTGTCCATATAAATATATTGGACCATAAATAAATGTGTACTTCCATTTTTATTGTTAAAAGAAGGTTGCCTTGACAACAGTTTGAAATTGTTGATCGTTATTGGTGTTAGGATTGTCTAAGCATTGAATGTTTTTAATGATTATATATATATATATTATAATAAAAAATAATAAATTTAACGGTAATAAACTATTATAAACAATCCTTAAATCTGCAGAAGTACTTTTGGTTAATTTCTTAAACCTGCCTCAACTGCCATTAAATTCAAAAAAATGTTTCATTCTATGTTCCAAACAGTATTAATAAATTAGTCAATAATTCTAAATATGTCATATCTCTCAAGGAGAAAGGTAATGTCATATATCAAATTTTTTATGATTGTATGGTATTATATATAGGTGAATCTAGGTGCAGTATTGAGAAGAGATTGAGGAGCATGAATTGTTATATAAGCATGTAAAAAGTAAAAATATTGGTGATTTAATATCTCCTTCAGTTTTCTTTGATCATGAAAAAACATGTAAATATAAATTTAAATTTGATTTTGAAAATTTGAAAATTCTTCATGAAGAGAGAAACCATAATAAAAGAAAAATTAAGGAGGCAATTTTTATAAATAGGAATAAAATGCATTTAATAAATAGACAAGCTGCTAACATTAAAATACAAGATTCCTGGGATTTGAATTGATGGTGTTTGCTTCCGCTTTGTTTTTTGTTTTTTTAATTTAATGGCAGTTGAGGCAGATTTAAGAAATTAACTGAAAGTACTTCTGTGTATTTAAGGATTGTTTATAATAGTTGATTACCATTAGATCTATTATTTTTATTATAATTACAATTTTGTTTTAATTAATAGACATTTTATTTATATTATATATTTAAGACAATACTTACGCAAAAAAGCGTATACTGTACATAAAAAACTCTATTATTTTTTTAAAATTATTAATGCCTCATATTTACATATTTGTAAATTAAAAACTTATTCCCATGGTTTCTTTAATAATTCCAAACAATGTTTTATGCCTTCAAGTTCATATATGCTGGTATTTTTTTCCTTCAATGGGAAGTTATGTAACTGCAGGCAATGAGAAAATTCTTTACCATGGACAAAGAAAACTATATCTTACTCCTATCTCTACAACTGAACTCACTGCAGTTGATTTTTACTATTGGAAGAGTTACATTGTACAGACAATATCTGGTGGTCTTCAGTTAACTTATTCCTGACTGTCATCCTTTTCATGGTATGAAAATTCAACATTATAGCTATGTTTGAACCAGTAGTAATATTACAATAAGAGTCAGCCTCAATAAAGTAGTATTTATAGTTCTGTATGTTAAAACATGTCCTTGACGACTTAATAATTGAATTATTTTATATTTATTATGCAAGCACTTAATTAAATCAACCTTTAATACACATACTATTTATTAAAAGTTTTGCCTTTTTTTTCTGTTTGAGACCAAGAAAATAATTATGTGTGAGTAGAATAATTAGAATGTATTATCCCCTTATTACTAACAGTATATATTAATATTCATTATCTGATAAAAATATAATGTTAATAACAAAAAGAAAGGCTTAGTCCTGGTTTTTAGATTATTAAAAAGGGGCTAAAATGTCTTATATACATAATTTATTCAAAATAGACTTCTTTATATTTAACATTACATTTTCATAAGTTTCTTGATTCTTCTGTCTTTCAGTATTAACAATTGCCAAAAAGCATTTACTAAGGCAATAAACCTTTAAATATGTGCGCTTGAAAATGCGAAGATAGGGGACCTCTACAGGTCTTAACCACAAGCTTATGCATTGGACGAAAATTCAAGCGCATGTGCATTAAATAAATTTATAATTACAAAAAGCATTTAGTAAAAATGAGTGGGAGAACAATAGGTTTTTTAAAAGTATTAAATTAGAAAAAAAACATGATTTTATTAAAGTCTGAAAATATAAATCAAAATTCTTTGAAAACTGTTCAACACAGATTTTCAAGCATTTTTCAGCTATTGATTTTATCTCATACAACTGATACACATGATCACACACATGTGAAAAATACAAATGCTTTGCAATATACATATTTCATGCTGAACCAGCACTCATAAGTTGATCCAGATCATTATCTTCCACACACACACGCACACACACACACACACACACACATATATATATATATATAATCAGTGCTCAGTTTATATTAAGATAGAAACTCTTCAAACTTTAGTGGACAGGCTTCCATTCTCCAATTCTTCAGCCATTTGTATCACTGAAAATCTGATGATAAAATGTCCAAATCCTTTGTGGATGCCAATATTATAGTGATGCTCATATTGACCTTAAGTCATTTTGACCTCTTGTAAATAGGACTTTGTCCATTTAAATATGTAGAAGGGGAATAGGCAGGATACAGATTGAATCTGCAATATTAGAATACAAGTATAATTTCCAAGGATATTAAATTATACTTGTATTCTAATATTACAGATTCAGCCTGTATCCTGCACATCCCTCTTCTGTGTATTTAAATAAACAAAGTCCTATACACAAGGAGTCAGAGTCACTTAGGGTCAACATGGCCATCATTATAATATTGGCATCAACAAACAATTTGGGCATTTTACCATTAGATTTTCAATGATATGGATGACTGAAGAATTGGAGAGTGGAGTAGATTGGTGCCTGTCCATCAAAGTTTGAAAATTTGCTATCTTAATATAAACTAAGTACCAATTATATATGTGTGTGAAAGATAATGATCTGGACTGACTGATGAGTGCTGGTTCAGCACAAAATACACATATTGGAGATTATTTATCTTTTTTGTATGTGTGTGATCATGTATATTGGTTGTATGAGATAGAGAGTCAACAGCTGAAAGGTTCGTCTTCAAATTCTCTACAATTATTTAGTTTATAAGTAATAAAATTGATAAATTGATATAAGAAACACCTCCACACTTCCCCAATTCTTTTCAAATTCATATAAATAAAGATATAGTAAAAGACAAATGACCCCCCCAAGATGCATTTCGTGCTGAACCAGCACTCATCAGTTGGCCCAGGTCACTATCTCTCATATATATCTCTATTATATGCAAAATATCTAGAGTAAATTGTTACATTTTCATTTACCACTGTCAAACTTTCTCCAGTCACAACTTTGACGCCATCCATTTTAGATAAATACACTAATGAATATTACTAATCATTTTCAAAACTAGAGATTATCTCTAACACAGATATAAACTTTAAACCTCAGTTTAAGATTAATATATCTGATTTTTTAAAATTGACTAATATTTTATTAATTTTATTTATCTTAAATGTATGTATTGAATTATTCTGACAAATTTATTATATAAATATGAGTTGTGGGTCCCTTTTGATATATAATAGACTGGAAAAATATTCAAGAATGTCTGTAATATTTTAAAATTATGATGGCCATTATTGTAAAACTAATTACTATATGTTTTAACATACTGGATATAATAATATTCAATTATGATATAGTTATTGACTGGACATGTGAAGTGAACAGTTATGAATGTTTAACTTACATTATAAAAATTAAGTTAAGAATATTTTAAAGGAATGCAACCTTCTTCTTTATAATGGAAGAATACAAGATCTATATTTAATCAAAAACTTACAATTTTTTTATTAAGACTATAGCCTTACGACTATGCGCCTGCAAAAATGACAGTAGAGACCTCTGCAAATCTTGAACACAAGATTTATTTAAAAGACAAGAACGGCCATTTAAATAAATCTTATGTTAAAGATTTACAGAAGTCCCTACTGTCATTTTTTTAGGCACATAGTCTTAAGGTTATAGCCTTAATAAATATTACTTTAGAAAATGAGTATGCATTTTATAAATATAATTATTACAATTTTTTTATGAGAAAATGTTTGCTGCAAAAAATATAAAAGAAAATGCTATTTTGTAGATTTTCCTGTGAACCAAAATGCAGACTGTATTTTTGATTAATATACAGTTTCAAGGGCCTACAATCCACTGAAACATGTTAGATGTTAAATTAAAACAAAATTAATATTTTTTAATAATAATCATATTGTTTATTAAATGTCGGTGATCGAGAGGTCAGCACGGCTGGCTGCCTTACAAGCAGTTGTCCCAGGTTAGCAGGTTCGCTTCCCGGCTGATGCTATGACACATGAGAAAAAAATAAATAAACATTGGTCAAAATATATTTACACAAATACAAATATCATTTTTCATTCTACTAAGCCCTAGTTGTGCTTTTATATAAATTACATTTTTTATAAGTTTTTAGATATTTATATAATAACAACTACAATAAATTACATTTCAATAATATATTAACTATATAAAAAAAATACTAATTATATAACTTTAGATACTCATATATTTTTTCGTATATACTAATTTTCCCCCCTCCCCCTCCTTGATATAGTTTTTAATTTGTTTTTTTTTATTTCTCTCTAATATTGCAAGCTTCTTAATTCAATAAGTAAGTTATTAAGATTTAGATGCAGTACTCTCAGATCCAAGGCTCCCCACTGATGAAGGCCATAAGCCAAAAACTAGTTTGGGGATATTGGATAAGTAGGCACTAGATGGGGATTTTATGCACAAGCTTTCTGGCATCTATTGATTACTCTGTCTTGCTTAGAGTGGCGCTACTGTATGGATAGAGTTTTGCCTATTTTAACAACAGTTATGAGCAAGCATGGAAGATAGTGATCATGTGATGTTTTAAGGTTTAATATTGCAAGCTTCTTAATTCAATAGGTAAGTTATTAAATAATTTAGAAATATAATAATTGCTTATTCTATCACCATATTTATTAAAATATTTTGGAACTATGTATATATCTGTTTTCCTTAGACACATTTCAAATTGTTTTATATAAAGTTTTTTTGAAAGTACTATCTGAAAAACTTTTCTCTATAATTACACATCCAGAAGTTGATTGAATGATAACATATTATTTTTAAACACTTTTTTATTTATTGATATATATTTTTTCTATTAAATCAATTATTTTTTCGCAATAATGCAAATCTACTAATATTAAAAAATCTTTCAAAACTATTACTCTATATCTCAACAAAGATTCACATAAAGATTTATATGTATCAATAAGAATATTCAAAGGAAAAATATTTTTGATTTTGTAGAACATTGTTATGAAATATCTAAATTTATGAATAAGTATGTTTATATGATGTTTCAATATATTTTTCCATCTATCATAATTCCATGATATCTAATATATTTTAACAGTTCTACTTTTATACACTTACTATCATTACATATTATATTATTGTCATGTAAACACTCCTGTGAATGCAGATATATATCAGTATTTTTATATTTTATGTGAGGAGACCATATTAACATACATTTTGTTTTTTCTCCATTTATATAAATTCCTTTATGATGTATTATAACTTTATCTTTAACCAATAAACTTCATATCATCACCACTTCTTATGCTTGCTTTTAACTGTTATTAAAGCAGTCAAAAACTCACTATATGTACACAGCAAGCTAGTTTCTGGCTTGTGGCCTTCGTCATTAAGGAGCCTTGGATCTGAGAGCACAGCATCAGTGAGGAGCCTTATATGATCTATATGACTATATAGGCTGATGAGGTTGGATTAAAAATATTAAGGTGTTTTCAATTTAAAACTCATAGTTTTGTAGTTAAGTGGAGATAAAAGATGGCTGCTGGAAGGTTGCATTAGATCCTAAGGTCTAGGTGCAGTCCTCTCAGATCCAATGCTCCTCACTGATGAAGGCCACAAGCCAGAAACTAGTCTGGGATATTGGATGAGTGGGCACTAGATGGGGATTTTATGCACAAGCTTTCATCCATTGATTACTCTAGCTTGCTGTGTGTGGCAATTTGTATAGTGAGTTTTTGCCTGTTTTAATAACTTTATCTTTCTTATTGCATTGCCAAATCCATATAATATTAATATCATTTATGTTGTTTATTACTTTTTACAACGCTTTTTACTACCCACTATTGGTGGTTTTGATTGCCCCAGCAATCTTCTTCAGAACTTCTACTTTATTTTCACATCTTAATTATATATATATAAGTAGAAGTTCTGATGATTATATATATATAAGTAGAAGTTCTGATGACGATTGTTGGAGCAATCGAAACTGTCAATAGTGGGTTGTAAAAAACATTGTAAAAAGTTATAAAGAACATAAATGATATTGTTATTATTATAAAAATTCTTCTCTCAAAACACCAAAAGACAATTTTGTTCAGACCCTTTTGACATTCTTTAATTGCAATATCAGTAATGTTAATTACACTCATAATAACAGTCTCATCTGCATATTGATATATTGATTCTTCAATATTAATAGTTAAACCACTAAACATCACATGATCACCTTCTCTATACTAGCACATAATTGTTGTAAACAAAGGCAAAACTCTTTATACAGTAGTGCCACCCAGTGCCAAACAGAGTAACAATTATGTGCTAGTATAGAGAAGGTGATCATGTGATGTTTAGTGGTTTAACACTAATCCTGCCAATAGAATAGTGGTGGCTATGGTTGTTTAAGAGCCAAAGACACCAAAATGTATGGGAGCTGAATTGAGTTCAGATCCATATGACTATATAAGCTATTGAGCTTAGATTGAAGATATTAACAATGTTTTCAATTTCATTCTCATAGTTTTGTAGTAAAGTAGAGTTAAAAGGTGGCTGCTGGAGGGTTGCATTAGATCCTAAGAACTAGGTGCAGTGCTCTCAGATCCAAGGCTCCTCACTGATGATGGCCACAAGCCAGAAACTAGTCTGGGGATATTGGATGAGTAGGCACTAGATAGGGATTTTATGCACAAGCCTTCTGGCATCCATTGATTACTCTGTTTGGCACAGGTGGCACTACTGTATTGGAGAGATTTGCCTTTGTTTAATATTAATAGTTCCTAGATCATTTATGAAAATCAGAAACAACAATGTGCTAAGTATTAAAAAAAAGGAAAAAATTCTGATAAATTTCATTAAGTAGCTTTATTTCCATTTTTATTTTATTTTTTACTTTATTATAATGTAGGAACTGACAAGACGCTCTTAATATGATCGCACTTTAGTTCAATTCACCGGGTTTCTTTTTGTCAGCAATTTTTTTTTTTGTAAATTGTCATAATAATAAAAAATTAGAATCTTCCTTTCACAAAATGTAATGCCATGAACTATTTCCGAGGATATGAAATCCTGCCATCTGGAAAAGTGTCACGATATAATTGCACGCTGCCGACATGAATAAAGTGTAAATATTGTATTTATATATATAATGTAATTAAATTTATATATATATATATATTGTAACGTTTATTTATATACGTTACAAATATATTGGCATTTGGTAAAAGCTAAAAAAGTAAATTTAGATTTTTTTTTGATTAGTATAATTTTTGTTAAAACGTGCAATGAAGGTTAAAATTGTCATTCTTATTTTTTTTTATCTAATTGGAAAGAATAAATGACATACAGATTACTAATCCAGATAAATTAAAAGAATTCCAAAAGTATAAGCTAAAAGAAAAATATTTTAGCTAATTAAAGATGGAAGAATAATGCTAAAAAAAAAGAGAACTTTGTAACTTAAATTTAAGAGAGAGTGTATAAGATTATTATCTTATACGCTGATAAAAAGACAAAAGAGTGCGCAGAAGTTCCAAAAATGGAGCGCGATATAAAAAGGAGATGACAACTTCAATCTGGGTCTTCTCTTTAACTTCTAGTTACGTCTCTGAAAGTTGGAGGTTTCCATGAGCATAACCTGTGGCAAGAAATATACTTCTACACAGGTATGCCCCTTGCTGTACCAAGCTGTCACGCAAGCATGGAAACGGGACTTGTGAAGACCGCTTTTTGCAATAAAAGGGTCACTACAACCGTGCCTTTTCTCCAGCTATAGAACGGAACAATAATGGAAGACGCCGGCAGGAGAGACCAATGGAAATTCTCATGATCTGGGATCCCATAAACCTACATGAACTTACCGGTAAGTTAAGAATAAATTTTCCTGATAGTGACTTAAAAGTTTGCAAACAATTATTTATCTAGGCTTAGACTACCATCCTGATATAGACTTTTCTTTTCGTATTCAAGAGACTTTCTAATAAAGAAATTTATACAAGATCTTGGGACATTATTAAATCGCTTTAATTGCTTAATCTCACTGTTTTTGTTAATCGATTCAGTATCTGGATTAGTGTGTGTGTACTTTCCTGTGTAGTTAATATGTAATTTAACTTATAAATATTTTAGTTTGATAGAATAAAAGAGATTTTACTTTTATCAACCTTTTCATTGTGCGTTATTAATAATGGTTATTATTTTTTATTATTAAATTTATTTTTAGTTTAATAAGATTTAAACATTTAAGTTACCTTTGCCAATATGTTTCAATACTCCCAGGACTAATAATCGTAAAAAAATCATTAATTCTCATTACGGTAGAATTACCGCCCCTTAAAAAAAAAAAATATAATAAAAATCTTTTTATTTTTTTTTGTTTTACAACTTGCGAGAGGTGCTGGCGACATATTTCAGCGGATTCTTAGGAATCCTGGTGCCCATATAAAATAAAATTAAAAGTTGATCTTGTCAATAGCACAATTCTTAACAATTAATAGGCTGAAGTTTGATCAGGAAAAATAGCTGTGTTTTTAGAATAGAAATACAACTTTCTTTTTTCTTTTTGATACAGCTTGATCAACTCACGCTCAAATATAAATTTGAGGTGTATAGTGGCCTAGTAAAACGAAAAACGTTACAATGGCGACCCAACTCGAGGCTTACGAAAAGAAAAAAAAAACCACGACCTGAGAAAATTTAAAAACGGCATAAAATTGAGAATTTAATGTCCGTAGCCGGAAAATAAATATGACCACAAATAGTGCGCAAGTCTAAAAAGTTATTGCGTACGATTACAAAAGTTTTTTTTTAGAGTAGGATTTTAAATAAGGACTATATTGAAAGAAAATAATAGCTTATAAATTATTAAATAATAAATAAAACCGATCAAAGGTAAGAAATGACGGTAAAGGTAGAGGGGGACGGGAGATTATAGGGTGATAAAAGAGAGGGGTGTCGGTGAACGAATTTATTAGCAAAGCAAAATAAAATATTAGATTTATATCGTAAAAAAAATTGATAGCGTTAAGATTTTGTTTACTGTAGCAAAAATAAGCAATACGGCCATATATGAAATTGAGAAATAATAAAAATACACAAAATATGGCAGAAGGCGCGGAAGAATTAAAAGAGGGTTTGGAACCCTTAATAAAAAAACTATTATACGAATGCATGACAGAATTCAAAGAAGAGATAAAAAAGAAATGGCAGAGATGGTCAGAGAATTGAAAGAAGAAATAAGGGTAGAGATTAAAGAAATGAAAGAAGAGTTAATAAAGGTAGTAGATGAGAAAATAGCTAAAGGGTCACAGAGCACAGAAGTGGTAGAATTGAGATCCGATAAACAAGAAAGCAAAGAGATAAAATTCATAGAAAATAGAGAAAACGTGCCGAGTGCAGTAAACCCCTTTTTGAAATTAAAAATTTTCCATGGACAAGATGGAGAATCACCGATGGAACACTTAAACAGCCTGCAGGGGTACTTCGCGATAAACCCCATGTCGGAAGAAGTTAAACTAACGCTGGCAGTTAATCATTTACAAGGGACGGCGCAAGCTTGGTGGGAATCCTTGTTTAAGAAACCGAATAACTTTACACAGTATGGTCAAATATTAATCAAATGCTATTGGAACGAGGACCACCAAGAACGAATTAAGAATAAAGTGGCGCAAGAGAAATGCAGAACAGAAGAGCGTTATGTACCATTTTTTTGGAAACAAGTGGCGCAACTACGAGCGCTGACGGAGTGCAAATTAACAGAAAAACAGATTATCAAGATTACGCGGAAAAATTTTCCCGATCCAGTAGGGCATCTGTTGGTAAGTACCGGATGTGAGACAGTAGAGAGAATGGCAGAATTGCTTAGTGCTTTCGAGAATGACAACACTGGAGAAGAGACGAGTCCTAAACACTTCGACAAATTACCGAACCAGAAGGGTCGGATACAACTGAACACTATAGTGTTGACTAATAGTGCTGGAAATCAAAGGAAAAATAAGGGGTCCCCAACTAAGAATAAAGGGAAGGGAATCCGTGCAAGACCTCCAGAAATAGACAAAAAAGTTAGGAGTGAAAATAAATACAAGAGAGAAGACCTTGATATAAAATGGAGAGACTGGTGCGAGCAATACAGAGAGGGGGTTCGATCCTTGTCACCTCCGCCATCAACCAGTTATAGTGATAGATAACATTGAGAGATAGAGTGGGCCGGATAACACCCTGCAGATCTCGGATGTGCCTCGGAAAAAACGAAAAGAAATAATGATATGGCTGGTGTGAACGTAAGTCACAAGTATTTGACCGGGTAGGCGGTCACTAAAAAGGGAAAAAAGCATAACCCCAAGTCCTAGTACGCAGTATGTAACATAAGACCGTCTTTAAACGCTCATCAGTCTATTTCTAGCAGAGATCCCGATATTGGGGAGGACAGACCAGGTTGCCACGAGCCTGTAAGACTCAAAACGATGAGCAACGCTCGTTTGTGCTTATAACTTGGGGTCTTTAGCGTTACTATTACGATTAAGCGGAGAGGACACAGATGAATGTGGAAATATTTTACATTCCCGCCGAACGTCGCTTGTGGAATGAGTTCACACAATATATCAGCGCGATAATAAAACAAAACACACGAATATGGGCATGAAGACTTCTTAAGAATAAAATTAGTTTAAACCTACATTTTATTCTCATTCCCCTGCCCCGGTGGTATTGTACCATTTATTTATATATAAAGTACAAATTACTTTTTGATATTAGGTATTATAAAAAAAAAAAAAGAGAGGAAAGAAAGAAAGCGAACACGATCTTTATTTGTTTTAGCATAATGTTTTGAAAAGAGAAAAAAAAACGTACAGTGAAAGTTTAGTTTTTTTTTAGAAATAAGTTAACTAAAATAAATTCAATGTTGGAAAGTGCATATTGAATCATTGATTAAAATAGCGAAAGGAAATTTCAAAAGGCGAAAGATTGTTATCAGAAACAATTTTCTGATGGTAATTAAAAATGGCCGAAATTCTTAGCGGAAAACAGACTTTGTAAAAAAGAAAAGGAGAAGAATGTAGAAGTTTATAAAGTGGAACAAAGAAAAAGAAAGAACGTGCGCAGAGCTTCTAAAAAGAATCGAAGAGTATAAAAGGAGCGGACAGATTTGAAAAGGGGTCTTTTTACCTGGGTGTTCCAATAGTGCTGAGCATTTGGAAGTGTTTCATATTTCTTTTAATAAAATGTGTTCACTTAGATACCAGCTGAAATCGCTCGCCATGAGTGAGTAGAACGATATCGTTTGCCGACACTTTCTCTCGGAAAAAGTCACCTAGATCGTCCTCGTGCTACCTAAATTAGATCGGAGATTCGGAAATAAAACTAAAAGAAAAAAACAGCTACTGCGGACTACTCACTAACTGAATTGTACGTCGGGAAGATCGATGACCTACTTAATGTTGACTTACCGGTAAGTAAATGTACATAAATTTTTTTTTTACATAAAGCTTTATGAATAATGAATTGAATTGAAATATTATCCCATAAAATTTTCTTGGATCAGAAGATTTACGAACTGAGAAATGAACCAAAATGTTGCTACAGAAAATCAGACTAAATAATTAATACTCCAATATTCGACGTAGATTAATGAATTCATATGCACAATCCTTTCCAACGTTGTAATGTCTGTCTTAATCATAATTATTGAATGTTTGACGAGTTATAATAAATCTTTATTATTAACTTCACTTTCATTGTACGTGTCAAAAATTAATACTATTCTATGTAATTTTTTTTTACCTTTAGTTATTTAAATTAGATCGTATAATTATTACCTTACGGGCTACAATATTTGACGCAGTCTCAGTGGGTCTAACGACCCTGGCGCCCTCAAGTAGAAATTAAAAACTGGTTCTGCTCACGATTGTACCCGGTAATCATTCTAGGCCGAAGTTGATCAGGAAAAATAGCTGTGTTAAGAATTAAAATACAATTTTTTTTATGTTGATACAGTTTGATCAACTCATGCTCAAATATACATTTGAGGCGTATAAGGGCTAGTAATATGAAAACGTTACAATATATATAATGTATATTTATTAAAAATATTTAATAAATGTGTTTTACCAGTTCTTACTTATGGATCTGAGACTTCGACACTTAATAGAAGAGAAATACAGAGACTTCAGACCACTCAAAGAAATATGGAAAGATGCATGTTGGGAGTAACGAGAAGAGATCGAAAACGCAATGTATGGGTAAGAGAACAAACAGGTGTTACTGACCTCAATGAAAAAAATTAAAAGTCTGAAGTGGAGTTGGGCAGTGCATATTGCTAGAAGAGATGATAATAGATGGACAATTAAAATCTTAAAATGGATTCCAAGAGATTGTAAAAGACCCAGAAAGAGACCACATGTGAGATGGATTGATGAAATAAGAAAGTGTGCATGGGTGCTGTGGAGAAGAGAAGCTAAAGATCGGAGAAGATGGAATGAACTTGAAGAGACCTTCATCCTGCAGTGGATTCATAATGGTTGATGATGATGATGATGATGATATAATGTATATAAATAGTGTAATTAATTGTTCCAAAATGATTTTCTTTTTTAAAATAACAGTAATAAAAAATAAAATGTAAATATTAAATACAGCATTACCTAGCAGGTATTTTTTTTGTAAACATTTTTAGGGCGGGGGGCAGGGATATAGATTTATCAAAAATACGAGCTGTTATCTTGAATTACTTGAACTCTCATAAGTACCAAAAAATTTCATAGTACTTAGCACAAGCTATTGGCCATGATTTAAAATGTGAATAATTTTCTAATTGTTTTTTTCATTTCACAAGTTTAGGTAACATTTTATTTCAATTACCAATGCGAAGCACTACACAGCTTGTGATTTAATATTCCCCAGTAAATGTGTATCTAGCTATTAGTTAATGTCATGGATTGGTCAAAGAGTGTCAATGTGTTGACTATAAAAGTAAAGAAATAGATCAATAATATGATGAAACTTTCACTCCTAATGAAAAAAACTATTCTACTTTTGGAAGCGCTAAGTAGATGGCTTATCTTTCACTTTTTACCTTAAATATATAATTTTAATAGCCTATGAAGTAACATTATATCATTCTTCAATATAAAATCAATATTTTTTCCACTGTTACTGTACCACAGAGTACCAGTAATAGCTCACAAACTCATCGCATGCGTATAATTTATTAATTTTCTTTCCTAATTTATTACAAAAACAAGCGTTGGTGGCCGAGTGGTTAGCACAGCTGTCTTATAAGCAGTTGTCCCGGGTTCGCTTCCCAGCCGATACTTTGACACATGGAAAAAAAAATATGACAGGAAATGTTAGTTATCTGCTACAATTTAGTACATATAGCATCTGTTAAATGATCAACAAAATGAAATTACTCTTTCTTTTTAACTCTATATTTTTTATTTTTCATAATTTCTATAATGTTCTCAGGTCATTGATTAAAGGTGGATAAGCTTTCAAGCTATATATAGTTTATGATTTTAATATACGGATTAGTACAATTTGTCTTATTTTTAGTTTTAAAACGTCTTTGATATTATCAAAATATTCTATTTACATGTATCATCTTTTTTCCTCTCTCTCTCTTCATCTTTTTCTTTTGCCCAGTTTCTCACTTTCTCTTTTAGATTTATAAACTTCTAAAAAAAAAATAAAAGAGTAGAATATATACGTATTCTAAGTCAAAATAATTTACGTCTTCTCGCCAATCATTAATTATATTCCATTTTAATGACTATTATCTTCTATCTATACAAATTATTATTTTTCAAAAAGTTAAATAAAGATTACATTAAAAAAATAATTAAAAAATCAATTAAGAACTTTATACTTAATATAAAAAATATTTAAATTGTTAAATTAATTAATGATGCTGTTTTCTTTTTATAATAAAATTTTCATGTCAAGATTAGAAAAATACAAAACAATTAAGAAAATGTGTTTTACAGTAAACGCATATTTACAAAACATAATGGTTGATTTTTAATTTAAACTTGCTTAAAAAATCCTGGGTTTTTTTTTTTGCATGCTGTACATTTATCATATATATATAAGGGACTTCAACTCAGACTTTAAACTACCCATGCTATTCAATTATCCATCTTATACCATTGATATACATGACCACATACATGTGAAAAAAATAAATGATCTCCAATAGACATATTTTGTGCTGAACCAGCACTCATCAGTTGGTCCAGATCACCATCTCCATCATATATATATATACAATCATTACTCAGTTTATATTAAGACAGCAAACCTACAAGCTTCAATCTTCTCCACTTTCTAACTCTTCAGCCATCCATATTATTGAAAATCTGAGGATGAAATACTCAAAATCCTTGATGATGCCAATATTATTGTCATACACGTGTTGATCTTAAGTTTAATCTGATACCTTACATATAGGACCTTAATATGTGCATTTAATTATACATAAGAGGTATGACAATAATATTGACATCACCAAAGGCCTTACGTATTTCATCCTCAGATTTTCAATAATATGGATGGCTGATGAGTTGGAGAGTGGAGGAGATTGAAGCTTGTCCATTAAAGTTTGAAGATTTGCTTTCTTAATATAAACCGAACAGTGATGGTATATATGTGTGGGAGATGATGATTTGGACCAACTGATGAGTGGTGGATCAGCACAAAATATCTGTTGGTGATTATTTATCTTTTTCACATGTACGTGGTCATGTGTATTAGATGTATAAAATGGATTGGATAGCTGAGGGGAGTTTGAAAGTCTGAGTTTACGTCCCTTATAATTACATTAAGTTTAGGATAGATAATATATATATATATATAGTTTAGATATTACACTTTTTTAACTCATTAATTTTTCTTTTATTAAATTAAATTACCATCAATCAGTTTTTATTTAAAAGCATATTCTACACATCACTTCAGACTAACTTCAGTTTTCTTCTTATCCCAAACCCTCTCTATTTTAAGATCATGAAAACTACACTTGGATGTAACTTTAGTGGATGTTTCAAAATGATGGACGCAAATTAAATTAAATTTTGTTTTAATAAGTGGATCAATACAGAATGAGAAAAAAAAAATTTAAACCACACTTCTACACAAATTTGGTTTATATAGCTTAATCAGTATATATTTTATATTATTGATGTTAAACCACTAAACATCACATGGTCACTATTTCTTATGCTAGCACATTACTGTTATTAAAACAGGCAAAACTCTCTCCATATAGTAGTGCCACTCAGTGCCAACCAGAGTAATCAATGGATTCCAGAAGGCTTGTGCATAAAATCCCTATCTAGTGCCTACTCATCCAATATCCCCAGACTAGTTTCTGGCTTGTAGCCTTCATCAGTGAGGAGCTTTGGATCTGAGAGCACTGCACCTAGATATTATGATCTAATACAGGCATGTCAAACTCATTCAAACAATGGGCCACTTTATGCTACTGGTAAGATTCTCGCGGGCCACATCACACAAATTTTCTTAAAATTGTATTTTGAAAGTGAAAATGCAGGAATATAGATAGGGTAATTAAAGCATATTATGTAGTTTAGTGAATTCACTTCAATAATATACAATTGATATAGTATTGCTTTTATTTAAACATTTATTTTATCTGATTACATATTTATAAAACTACAATTTATTGTTTTTACTGGAAACTTGCCAGCGTTTTCCTCTTACTAGTTTTTCAATATCTGGATTCAAAGACTGAGAACAAGCAATTTTCATTATGGCAGATAGATGTTTATCAGTTAATCTTGATCTGTAAGCTGTTTTATTTAATTTCATGCATGAAAATAATTTCTCACATAAGTATGTACTTCCAAAAAAGCTTAAAATTTGTGCAGCAAATTTTTTAATTTCCGGGTATCTTTCACCTAAATAGGAATAAATTTTCGGAGTTCCTACTTCTCGATATTTGGTTTTTAAAATCGAATCATTCTGGAAATCAATTAATTCCAGTTGTATCGAAGTCGGAGCTTTTTCGACTTCAAAGGCAAATGGTCCCGTGAAAAGAGAAAAAATTTCTTCGAACTCCTTGAAATCATCAAAACGTTTATCGAATTCGTCTTTTATTTTTTCAATTTTTGCAGAGTGATGTGAAAACGAGCAACTTTGATTTTGTGCTTTTAACTGCTCACATGTAGGAAAATACGTCAAAACGTTCTTTTGCAAATGATTTTTAAACAAATTCAGTTTTTGTACAAAGCTTGCAACTGCATCATACATATTCGTTATCAATTGATCTTTGCCTTGCAATGTAATATTAAGATTATTCAGATGGCCTGTAATATCTATTAAAAATGCTAGCTCTTGTACCCACAATGGATCTTTTATAATTGATATATTTTCGTTGTTTTCATCTTTCATTTCAAAAAATAATATTATTTCCTCCAAAATCAGATAGAAGCTCTTTAAGACATTGTGGCAGGACAACCAACGAACTTCTGTGTAATAAGGAAGATCTTCGAATTCGGATTCTAAATCTTTAAGGAACGAAGTAAATTGGCGATGGTTAAGTGCTCTTGATCGAATAAAGTTGACTATCTTTGTAACTGTTTTAAGTACTTGATCCATTTTTAATAATTTTAAACAGAGAACTTGTTGGTGAATGAGGCAATGAAAAGCTTTGATTTTCGGTTTATCTGGATATTCGTCTTGTAATTTCCTTGCTAGTCATGACGCAAAACCTTTAGTTTCACCTGTCATCGATTTAGCACCATCAGTTGTAACAGAAACAAGCTTGTCAACAGGCAAGTTAAGTTTTTCTAAAATGCTCCATACGGCATCAAAAATATCTTCACCAGTTGTTGTTCCGTGAAGAGGGATGAATTCCAACAATTCTTCGGTGATCCTCATGTTATTATCGCAACCACGAAAAAAAAACAGCAACTTGTGCAACATCTCTTATATCCGTACTTTCATCAATAGCAATTGAAAAGAACTGGATTTTGGTAGATATTTTCTGTAATTGCGAAGTGATGTCATCTGCCATTTCAGTAATTCTATCTGCCACCGTATTTCTTGATAATGAGATGTCTCGAAACGCTTGTACTTTTTCTGGACAGACAAATTCGGCAGCTTTTATTATACATTCCTTGATTAAAGAACCATCGGTGAATGCTTTTGAATGTTTTGCTAATAAATAGCTTATTTCATAACTAGCTCTTGTTACTGATTCATTACTTTTTATAAATTTTGTAAGCACTCCTTGCTGGCTACTTAATGAATTCTTCATTGTTTTTAATTTTTCTTCTCTTATTTTAGCTTCAAAACACGAAAATTGTTTTTCGTGATTAGTGCTATAATGTCGCTTAATATTGTATTCTTTAGCAACACTAATAGTTTCTTTGCAAATTAAGCACGTAATCTTATTGTTCACTTCCACACAAAAATAATTCAGTTCCCACCTTTCTTGAAATTTTCTTCCCTCGTCATCAATCTTTCGTTTTTTATTTAGCGTTGGAAGTGGCATTTTCTGTAATAAAAATAGAGCTTTAGATTTAAATTTTTAAAATTTAAAAAATTGCAACTACGTTTATGCAAAATACGCTTCGTAAAAATTTAACGCTACTCTAGTATTTAAATGTAAAGAGAGCGCTGCTATCGATTCTCGCTCCTGGAATTATGCTCGATAAATGGAGGTAGCTATAAAAGGTACGGATTACGTTTTTTCTCTCTCTCTCAGTCCTGACTTCCCAGCACGGAGCAATTAAGATAGAGATGTGACAAAGAAGAAAGCTGTGCATAAGGCCGTAGGTTAGAAATGGTCGAAGCCACTAAAGTTTCCCAAGGCCGAACATACACTGGTAAAATTGTAGAACTTTTAGTGTTTTCCAAACTGAAATGTAATCGTTACTAACTTATATGTAAAATATTATTGTTTCTCATGTTTGATTATAATTAAAATATTATATAACAAAATGCATGCTCGTTATTTCTTATGCTGTCTGACTAGTTTCAGAAAGATATAAACTCTTGGATATAGCAGTTTACTTATATTTTTTGAATGAGTTATAAAAGGAAACAACCCGCAAATTTTTAACACACCAATCCGGATAAAGAAACTAGCGCAACTGCCTTTTGTTACAATTCAAAGAAAAAACAATATCTGCAGATAGGATTGCTACGTTGGTGGCGCGAATAGCTGACTAATGTATTTATGTTCTCGGAAGCACAGCAGCACATTATTAACGTTGCCAGCTTTGGTATTCACATATCTCAAATGCTTCATCATCATAAAGGCATAAGCTATGCGTGTAACCGAGAATTATAAATTAGCTATGTATGTAGACAACAATTACTGTATATATTTTAGTTCATGTAATTAAATATAAGAGCTTTTTAAAAAAAATTAATTTATTGTTTGCAACATATCGTTCTGTTTTCATTTTATTACATAGCATCTTAGACGAGGGCCATGAAAAATCCTTTCGAGGGCCGCCAGTTTGACATGCCTGATCTAATACAATCCTCCAGCAGCAACCTTTTATCTCTACTTAACTACAAAACTATGAGAATAAAATTGAAAACACAATAATATTTTCAATCTAAGCTCAATAGCTTATATAGTCATATGGGTCTGAACCCAGTTCAGTACCCATACATTTTGGTGTTTTGGGCTCTTTAACAACCATATCCACCACTATCCTATTATGCAGGATTGATGTTAAACCACTAAACATCACACGATCACTATTTCTTATGCGAGCACATTACTGTTATTAAAACAGGCAAAACTCTCTCCATATAGTAGTGTCACTCAGTGCCAACCTTCTGGCATCCATTGATTACTCTGGTTGGCACTGAGTGGCACTACTATATGGGGGGAGTTTTGCCTGTTTTAATATTATTCATGATGAAGATGTTACTAATTAAAGATTTTCCAGTCTTTTGTCCGTTCTCCACAAAATTTTTACCAAGACAATTACAAACAATCTATAGAAAACTTTGAATTTAAACCAAGCAAAAATAAACAATTGGATCTCAAAAGGATTAGTTGCCATTATTCTTTGAACTTGTAGAAAAGGCATTTGATTCTATAAGGATTTCTACAGTGATTCAAGTTTTGAGTCTTCATGGATATTGCATATTTTGAAAAATATTTATCAAAATTCAACAGTGGTTTTTGGTTTACATTATGATACTAAGAGGATTAACAATGATTAGAATATATAACATGGTGATTCTATATCTCAAAAACATTTTTAGCAGTTTTATAAGAAGTATTTTGCGGATTAAAATGTTCATCTAAGAGAATAAATGTAAGTGGAGATTATATAAGTCATCTAGACTATGTACAGTATATGATATGGTTGCTTTTGCAACAACTTTAAGAAATATATAAAGAATTATTATGAAATTAAGAAAGCATTCTTTATCATAATAGAGATGAAAACATAATGGAAGAGATTAATCATAGAACTAAACTTATATGAAGTGCTTTTGAAAGAAATAACTTAATACTAAGAGGAAATATATCGACATAGTTGAAAAGAAAGTTTTTTTAAGAGATGCATTTTACCAGTTTCTATTTATAAATCTGACATTTCGATATTTAATAGAATAAAAATATATATGAAACAAGTCAATGAAGTATTTAGAGATGTATATTGAGAGTTGCAAGAAGAAATCAGAAATGAAATACTTAAATGAGAGAACAAACGGATGTTATTGAAATCATAGAAATAATTAAGAGACTACAGTGGAATGGGACTAAATGTATATTGCTAGAAAAATTGATAGTAAATGAATGAATAGTTAACTTATAAAACTGGGTTCAACAATTGCAAAAGACCTAGAAAGAGATCACATTTGAGATAGATGAACGAAATAAGAAAATTTAAACTGGATAAAACTGGATAGATGACTGTCATGTGGTGAAGGAATAATGCTTGCAAAACATGATATTGATACATTATTTTTCTTATATACTCATTTTCAAGGTATATAATCTAAAAATCAGTACAAATATATTGTATATCATGTATAAAAACATTACCTCTAATTTAAACAAATTCTTCCTATTTACATTATTTTATCATTCTATCTCTTTAAAAAAAGTTTTATTTTATTTATACACTTACTTTTATCAGCTGATTAAATTCATTTTATAAATTCATTACATATCTTTTTTTAATTCCTAAATTTATTTTAATTTAAATTAGAGATGAGTTATTATATTTTATAAAAAGTATTCAGTTGAGATTCTTGATGTCCTATGCATGTTTGATATGTATATAAATAGTAGTATAAATTTTTGGAAGATGTAAGTTAAAAATCATTATTTATAAACAACTTATCTTATAGAAGAATATTGCACAGAGGCTAAACTCTCCATCGAATAGCACCACTCAGTGCAAGCCAGAGTAATCAATGGATGCAAGAAGGTTTGTGCATAAAATCCCCATCTAGTGCCTATTTATCCAGTAACCCCAGACTAGTTTCTAGCTTGTGGCTTTCATCAATGAGGGCCCTTGGATCTGAGAGCACTGCACCTAGATCTTATGATCTTATGCAACCTTCCAGCAGCCACCTTTTATCTTATTAGTTAACTATAAAACTTTGGATCCAAAATAAAAACACAATAATATTTTCAATTCAAGCTCAATAGTTTGTATAGCCATATAGATCTGAACTCAGTACACAACTATACAAGCTAATGAGCTTGAACTGAAAACATTATTGTGTTTTCATTTTGTATTCAAAGCTTTATAGTTAGCAAATAAGGTAAAAGATTGCTACTGGAGGATTGCATTAGATCCTAAGGTCTAGGTGCAGTGCTCTCAGATCCAATGCTCTTCGCTGATGAAAGTCACAAGCCAGAAACTAGTCTGGGGATATTGGATGAGTAAGCACTAGGTAGGGATTTTACTCTGGCTTGCACTGAGTGGTGCTACTGTATGGAGAGTTTAGCCTCTGTGTAAACAGCTTGGGTAAGCATAAAAAATGGTGATCATGTGATGTTATGGTGGTTTAATATATAAAAATTATTGATGCAGAAATATAATCAAGATTTGTGTGAAAGTATAATTTTTTAAAATTATAATTTATCAAATAAAGAAAAAAGAGGTGATATCTGTTTCAACATATTTTTAATATAGGTTATGAGGATGAAGGACTTGATATAAAAAATAAAAAAAATACACAAAGAAAAAGCAAATATTATATAATAAAATCATCATCATCAACGATTATCAACCCACTGCAGGATGAAGGTCTCTCCAAGTTTAATCCATCTTCTCCGATCTTTAGCTTCTCTTTTCCACAACACCCCTGCACATTTTCTTATTTCATCCATCCATCTCACATGTAGTCTCTTTCTGGGTCTTTTACAATATCTTGGAATCCAGCTTAAAATTTCAATTGTTCATCTATTATCATTTCTTCTAGCAATATGTCCAGCCCAACTCCATTTCAATCTTTTAATTTTTTCAATAAGGTCAGTAACACCTGTTTGTTGTCTTACCCATACATTGTGTTTTCGATCTCTTCTTGTTACTCCCAACATACATCTCTCCATACTCCTTTGAGTGGTCTGAAGTTTCTGTATTGCTCTTCTGTTAAGTTTCCAAGTCTCAGATCCATAAGTAAGAACTGGTAAAACACATTTGTTAAAAACCATCCTTTTCAAAAACATAGGCATATTTCCTTTTAGTATCAAGTTATTTCTACCAAAAGCACTCCAACCAAGTTTAATTCTATGATTAATTTTCTCCATTATGTTTCCATCTGTATTAATAATCTGACCAAGGTATTTGTAACTGTTAACTTCTTCTAATTCTTCATAATCAATCTTTATTTTCATATTTTGAGCAAATCGATTAAACATTACTTTAGTCTTTTTAACATTTATCTTTAGTCCTACTTTTCTACTTTCATCTGCTAACTCCTGCAACATTTCCTGCAGTTTTGAAGCATTATTTGCAAAAACAACTACATCATCTGCAAAATCTAAATGACTTAAATACTCTCCATTTAGTTTCATTCCTTTAGTTTTCCATTTTAATCCACAAAATACTTCTTGCAGCACTGCTGTAAAAAGTTTTGGTGATATGAAGTCACCTTGTCTTACACCTTTCTTAATGTTGATTTTTCCAGTATCATTATGTAATCTAATTGTTGCTGTTGCATTTTTATAAATATTCTTTAAAATATGACAATAACCTGGATCTATACCTTGATGATCCAATGCTTTAATCACTGAAGAAATGTGTATAGAATCGAATGCCTTTTCATAATCTACAAATCCAAAACATAATGACAACTCATATTCATTTGTCCTTTCTATGACTTCTCTCAATACCTGGATAAGATCTATTGTACTAAAACCACTTTTAAATCCAGCTTGTTCTCTTGGTTGGTGGAAATCCAAAGTTTTCTGTAGACGAGTTGTAATTATCTTGGTAAAAATTTTATATAAAACTGATAAAAGGCTGATAGGTCTGTAATTTCTAATATCTTCTTTATCACCTTTTTTAAATATTAATATTATTACTGCATTCTTCCAATCTTCCGGTACATCTTTATCATTTAGACATTTTGTATATAACTTTGCTAAAATTGTTTCTATTTCTTCACCTGCTTCTTTTCCTGCCTCTTATGAGGTCTCTCGTCGACATCTGACGTCACTCTAATTCTGCTAGTTTTAATGCTAGAATATTCGTTTGCCAGTTATTGATTAGGTTTTTAAAAGTTCTGTAAGATGGTGCCCTCTTCCGAATTATTTTACAAGTAAAAAATCAAAAAAACCGCATTTAAAACTAAACAAAGAAAGAACCTTGTCGGTGATTGGCTGTCAGCCAGCTCTCAGCCGAAAAAGACATTCTGATTGGCTGGAAAGAACAAAGAAACCATCTGATCAGAGAAAATAAAGAAAAACGCTGAGATTTTCATTTTGAATGTAATTTAAGTATTAAAAAAATATAATTTGAGAAATTAAAATAGTTTTTTAATAAAATATACTAAAAAAACAAAATTATTTTCGAAAAATATTGAAGATTTTAGTAAAAATATTTAAGATTTAGCAAAAAGAAATCTTTACTTTTCCATAACGTAAAATTGAAAAAAAGCATTTGCGTCAGCACTTTTTTGTTTAGACATTCACTTTTAAATTTGCCGAAATTGAATATTTTATAATAAATAAATAGCAATTTATTTTTGAAAGAACTTTTGTTTTCTTTCATAACCTGAAAAATTAGTAATATACTTTTTATAAACGTATCTGAGTTGAATTTAATATTATAGGCGAATGTGTTTTAACAATAGGCTTTGTCTTCAGTTTGTGAGTTGGCCAATTAAAAGATTTTATTTTTACCTCATACAACCAATAATACAATTAGCGGTTAAAAGGTATATCAATTATAATTCCATCATTTCCTGGAGCCTTTCCTTTCTTCATACATTCAATTGAATGTCTCACTTCTTAATTTAAAATTCTGGGCAATTCGGAAGATGTAATAGAGATAGGAGGTACTTGTTCTTTATTACTATATAATTCTTGATAAAAATCTTCTACCAATTTCCTGATGTCATCTCTTTTTTTAGTAATAATTCCATCTTTTTTTCTTATTGCAGATATAAATTTCATACCAATACCAAAATATTGTTTAACATTCTTGAGACTTATTTTCTTCTACAGCTTTCCTTGCTATTTCACAGTTATGCTTTCTTATATCATTTTCAACTCTTTTCCATACCATTTTACAAAATTTGAGATATTCAATTCTTTTTAATACATCACTTTTGTATATCTTCATATTCCTTCTTTTCTTCATAAATTCTCTAGTCTCAGTAGAAATTTTATTAGTCAAATGCTGCTTTTTTCTAACAGCTATCTTTGTTGTAGTTTTTAAACATGTATCAGTTATTTTCATATTAATTTCATTCAAATCTGAATCATGTTCAAAATCTCCTAACACTTGAAACCTATTTGTAAGTTCTAATTTAAATTCAATAGAATGTTTCTGAAGATTAGGAATATCAACTGTAAATATTGTTTTTCTTAATAATTTTTGTCTCTCTAGTTTTACATTAACACGTAACTTACACCTTACTAATCGATGATCACTTCCTGTGTTAAATTTATTAAGAACATTACAATCTTGAAATATGTATTTCCTGTTAGTCAAAATATAATCCAATTCTGCTGTACCTTCATTTGGATGCTTCCATGTCCATTTCCTTTTAACATTTTTCTCAAAAAATGAATTCATAATATAAAGTTTTTCTTTTTCTGCAAACTCCACAAGTCTACGTCCTCTCTCATTTCTATTACCATAACCAAAATTACCTACAGCAATTTCATCTTTCATGTGTCTACCAATTCTAGCATTAAAGTCTCCCATAACAATTTTAAAATGTTGTTTACTCTGATCAAAAGCCTTTTGTACATCCATATAAAAATCTTCTACTACTTCATCACTATGAGAACTTGTTGGGGCATAAACTTGAATTATCTGCATTTGGTATCTGCTATTAAGTTGTATAACTAATCTTGCAACTCTGTCCGATACACCATCAATCTCCACAATATTGTTCTTCCACTTTTTATTTATAATGAATCCTACTTCACTTGTATTTCCAATATGTGTGCCTTTATAATAGAGTATATGTCCACTTTTTAAATCAATTGTCTCTTCACCTTTTCTTCTAACTTCACAAAGTCCAATAATGTCCCATTTAATATAAGACAGTTTTTCTTCTAATTCTTGCAATCTTCCTTCACTTGAAAGTGATCTGCAGTTGTAAGTATGTAAATAAAAAATCATCATCAAATGGCAGCCTGGGTCCGCAATCAGGGGATTCTTGGCACCCTCCACCTTTGGCCACCAACCACTGCCTTGGTTGGTGACTCTACAGCTTCATGGGAATAAGGGCCATGCTTTGTTTTTGTCTGTCATAATTGTATATATGTATTGGAAAAATATTTATCATTTACACAAACATTCATTCTGCCTTATCAGGCACTGAGAAGAAAGACCATGGTGTTTCTTGATCTTAAACTCAGAGGTAAAAAGCCAATAACTCACCATGCTGGCTAATGCATGTTGGTGAGCAGCCCATCCATGTTCGTATACTATATGAATAATCACATAGTAATAACAGCTGCAATGACAAGAACGTATGGAGTGGACATTAGGAATTTGCCCTGCTCGGTTTTTTTAAGGCCTCCAAGAGGAATCAAAGGGTCTCCTTTCAATTAATAGCAAACTTATTTTTTATTTCTATTATTTTATTAAATCAATACATATGATTTAGAATAAAATCACACCTCCCTGTCAAGAACTAGGGTTCCAAATTATTGAACCATATTCAATAATAGGAAGAACTAATGGAAAAAAGAAACAAATTTTACCTTTATATCATTACTGAAAAGATGATCATGTCTAACAATGGGACCCCTGACTGTAAAAGCCTCAACAACTACCATTTCAAGATGAGGAATAAAAGATCCATTACAAGAAAACACAATTCCAAGATCATTTTGAGATTTAACAGAAATAATTTTATGAGAATTGATATTATAAAAAATTCTAAAAATTCAGATTTTCTGGAATAGGAACATTTCTTAAAATTAACCGATATATTATTTAACTCACACCAAGTGCTAAAGTTATCAATATCCTTCTGAAGGAGAACACAATCGTTAAGCGATATAATTCTTCTAAAAATCTTACAGTTATCAGCACAACTCAACAGAAAAGAGTATTTCCAACAATCCTTTAGATCATTAACATAAATATTAAACAACATGAGTGCTAAAATACTACCATGTAATGTTAAACAAAATACAATCAATGAATCTAGATCCTATACAGTAGTTTCTAATTTCATAAACATACTATCATTTAACATATATATATAGTGCCCTTTTCTATAGGTCAGAATTAGCTCATCACAGCAAATTACTAAAAAATTTAAATTTGGAATATGTTCTCTTTGTGTGATAATTATATTGTATTGATAACATCTTAAAAGTACAATTTAACGCTAAATAAAAATATGTAATGCCTAAAATTATGATATATAACCTTAAAACAGTTAAATAAAGCTAAAAATATTAATTACATATGGTTGGAAAAGCTGGCCATAATAAATAATGCAGCAATAAATGTTTAAAATATGTTTAAAAAGATGAATTCTAATAGTTAAAACTTGTAATTAAATAAATGCTATATTTTAAAATTATAAATTATATTTAATAATTATAATTAATATTATATATTCTAAAAGTAGTCTTATGGTAGGAAAAGTTATATTCAATTCTATACTTTCCAAATTATTATTCCAAATTTTATATTATTGTATTATTTATTTAATATAATAATTGTTGCAATTTATCATTTAATTTTCAGACAGAAATTTGGATACAATCTGTCTCAGTTGTAAATCATGTGACTTGTATAATACAATCATGAACACATGCTTACTAGTATTTGTATTAACAAAGTTCAAAATATTTTAAAATTATATTATAGAATTGGATATATTTATTTAACTATCACAAAATCAAATATTAAATCAGTCATTATAAAATGTTTTAAATAGTATTATAAGACGAGTACAGCTAATAAAAGTTCAATATTTTGTTTTAAAATAAAATAGATAAATTAAGTATAAAAGGTGGGATAAATTTATTAAATATTGTTTTTAAAAGTCATTTTAAAATGTTTAATTAATTATAATAAAGTGTAGAAATTGATTTAAGATTAATATTTTAGTAATATTTTTAAATAATAGTGAGTCATATTTTATTTTGTAAATTTAATTGTGTAATACTGTAGTAATATGCAAACTAAGTATTAGATGAAAAGCAAAAATCCACCAATAGGATGACGTATTTTGTAGGGTATAAATACTGTTGCACAGTTTATTCTAGGGTGTGATAGTAATTTTCTAGAGTTATACTTCTTTTAAAATTTTTATTTAGTCAATTTTAGTGCTCTCGTATAATATATTTTGCAAACTGATAGGATATTAATTTTTAGGTATTGCAAAGAGAGTGTAACATAAATAAAGGATAGTAAATTTTATTAAAAAATGCAGTGCTAATTTAAAGTTCCCTTTACCAGGATTATTTGTCAAAACTTAATACAACTTCGCAGTAAAAATATGGAAATGTCAATAAGTGATACATGTTTAATTAAAAAAATTTTAAAAATAAGAATGATAATTGTTACAATAATATTAATGGTATTAACCAAGAGAACTATTTTAATAAACAAAGAATTATTTGGGACATTATGCAGAAAGCTTAACAGAAAAGCTACTTGTAAATTAAAGTGAACAATGCATTTTTTTTATAATTATGAGATAGTCGTATTCGAACACAAATAATACGACAAATTTATAATAATTTTTATGGAAAAATAATGCTATGGAGATAAATGTTTTATCCTTTTTGAAGGAGAAAATTGTGAATATTTAAAGAAAAAAACTATCATAAGTAAAACTAAATGAAAGTATTTTTTAAAAGCGTATGTAATAAAACCTAAATTATATAAGGTTATACGCGTTCATAAGAATTTATTTAAAAATCTGATAATTTGAACAATAATGGAATCAGCTATAATTAAATAATAAATTATTCTGAAGCATAAACCTATAAAGGAATGGATTATAAATGAGCAATTACTGAATTTATGGAGATATAAATATTTTAAAATTGCACAAAAAGTTTTATCTGGATTGTCCGTAGTCAAGTTACCGGGATATGACACATCACCAAGCCAATAAAGAATCCTATGGAATAGAAGCTTTGAGTTGTTATTTTTCAATATTATAATTTTATTATTATTTTAATAATCATTGTTCTGGACAATAGAAACTATAAACTATTATTCTATAAACTTTTCCAGAACATATTGATGATTATTTTTATTAATTTTCCTCGATTTTATACGTCATACTTTAATTTTTTTTATCATTCATTTTAAACTTCATTCATCGCACAGGAAGGAATTTACAATGCATGTGCCAAGTTCAGGGCAGTTGTTCATTGTCAAGCAGGAGATCTTAGCAATGGTTGGGGGTTTTAAATGCTCTTAGAACATTTTTTTAAAAAAAAAAAACTCTCGAGGAAAATAAAAAAAAATTTAAACTTTATAAAAAACATTCGTCTTAATGTAGAAGATATATGCAATTATTGGTTTGATTTATTTTATTAACTTTCTTTTTTAAGTGTAATATTATGTTAATTAGAAGAGTAGGAACATGAATATTAATTTAGTACTAATGATATTATAATCTTATAGTAAATAGTTTGATATTTTAAATAAGTTAACATTTTTTAAGTGTGGAAGTATGGATGGATATCATATATGCAATGTTTATTTTAATTGATGGACATGAAGACATCATAAGTGATTACAAGTTGATATCACTTAGGTAATAGTTGTGAATATTGATATATTTTATGATGTATTTTTTTTCTTTGCAGTTTATCAATGAATTATATTATATTGAAGTATAAATGTTTGGTTGTATGTAAACGCACTTGTACAACACATTTAAATTATAAGATTAGGATTTATTTATTTCTGGGAATATACATACTTTAATTTCATATTATTAATATAACATAACATGATGATGAATAGTTATATGATTCTTTTACAAAAAACTTTAATATTATTAGATATTTAAAGTATTGATAATGATTATTTTGTATGTGTTTAAGAATATGGGATAGGAAAGTAAAGCAAACTTTTCTTGTAGATTAGTGAGATCGTTCTAATTACGATTGAATTTTAGTTATTGTTTTAAATATGTGAGTTAGTTTCATTTGTCAGTGTAAGATTTGATAAATCTATTAGGAAATTCTGATAAGATAATGACTTGGAAGTAATCTGGAGAACATGAAACCAAAGACATGACATAAATGTAGGATGTATTATGGGAATAGGAATAACATTTTGTAATCTTATTAAATATACAGTACAGTTAACAATGCCCTGTAGCTGATATATTTATTTGTGGGCAGTGTCTATTTTATTTGAATAGTGATGTTTTATAAAGCTGAAATAATAGCTTAACATCATTGTTGGTAGTAGAGGTCATTAGACAAATGGGTCATGTCTTTATTTTTATAGATACTCTGTGCCATGGTGTTTTTATCTAATATGTACTATGAGTAAGACTCTAGTTTTCTTCCCTATGCCTACCCATCTATTCACTATCTCAATTTTCCAAAGTAACTACATCAAACAGTATTGTATATTTTCTAAAGAAATAATAAATAATTTAGAATTTAAGAAATGTTATTGAATGAATAAGATAAGTTCATTTACTTATAAGGAGGAGTAGAGTTTATGCAAGTTGGAATTGAAAATCCAACGAAACCAAATGATAAAGAATCATAGAATATGTTCTATATATTTTGGAGATAAAATAAATTACAGGAATAAAATAAATAAAGCAAAGTTGCTCTTTAAAATATCAAATATTTTATTTTATTTTTATGAGTATTGCATATTTTTAAGATATAATGTTATAAAGCAAAACAATATGAAATAAGCATAGGTACAATTTTGTATTTATTTAAATAATGAAGAATACATCAATAGTTGCAGCTATTCTGTATTACAGTAATATTAAGTAGGATATATTGTGTTTAATCATCATAGTATAGTTAACAATGATGTCCACATATTGTATTAATAAATTAACAGTAGATATTTTATGTATAGTATTAATAACATTGCAAAGCAAAAATTGTTTAGTAAAAAGATCCATATCCGATATTGTTATTTTTGTGTTTTCTGTTCTTTGCTTCAATGTATGTTTTAAGGAAGCATTTTATACTAATATTTAAAGATATAATCTGTTAGAATAAATAGTAAGAGATATAATTTTATTGTAAAATTTGATAACAAAGAGATAATAAAAATTGTATTATTATTTTTTTAAGTCAGAGTGAAGACTTAAATAGATTCTCTATTGTTTTAATAATTACAATTAGTAAGAGATGTATAATGGTGCAAATTTAGTATACCAATTGTACATAGTGTAAATATATTGTTGTTTATTTTATTTGTTATAATAAAAACTTTGTTAAATTTGTTTTTCAAAAATTTGTGTGTTCAGATTATTTTCTTCTTATTAAAATGCATAATACACACAAAATATCTGAATTAAACATAACATTTTTGCACAGAAATAAATAAAGTATTATTTTTTAAGAATTCTAATATTTTCTTGGAATTGATTTATTTAAGAAATTACATTTTACATTATCTTTATGGTCATAAATTGATTATTATAATAGTACATCGAATTATAAATGGTATCCATTGCCACACATGTATTTTTCAGATTATAAGATGCTACCACATATTTATTACGTTATTATATGAAGATAAGAGATTATATTCTATTATTTTCTTATTATTATTATGGCAAATAAAAATTATAGTGAAGAAAAGAATATATAAAATTAGTTCATACAATGAAGAACATTATTATTATTATTATTATTATTATTATTATTATTATTATTATTATTATTATTATTATTATTATTATTATTATTATTATTATTATTATTATTATTATTATTATTATTATTATTATTATTATTATTATTATTATTATTATTATTATTATTATTATTATTATTATTATTATTATTATTATTATTATTATTATTATTATTATTATTATTGTTGTTGTTGTTGTTGTTGTTGTTGTTGTTATTGTTGTTGTTATTATTATTATTATTATTATTAGTTAGGTGTGGTAAAGTATAACATTAAATCCTTTATCATGCTTTACTACAGTGATTTTAATTAACTTAAAGTAGTTTTATGAACCTGAGATTTTATTTAGTTAAATTATTATAGATAAAAGAATTAAGATTTAATTATTAGTTTAATCTTAATGATTAGTTATTATTAAAGTCATAAGAATGCTATAAATTTATTTATTTAAGATAGTAATAGGGGGGTAGTGTTTTTATGCCATTGAGGTAATATCCTGTGGGATATTGGCTCAATGTAATCTTTCTTGTCATCTGTATCTCACTTCCAAGTCTCATGATTGAATAAATAGTTATTTATTTATTTGATAAACTGAACCTTATTATTATTTTTATTAATTTGAGCTAGTAGAATGTTTTAATATTAATGCAGAATATTTTATTTATCAATTATTTGCATTTAACCAAGCGTAATCGTTAACTGAGCTAACCCATTTTACTTAATACTATATTGCCCGGAAGTGAGACTACACAATGATAGGTCAGAATATATATATATATATGTAATAATATTATGTTTCTATATCTGTATTTTAAAGCAATATACATAATTATATAACTGAATATTTGTAAATACAGTAACTAAATAATTAAAAATTTTATCCACTTAGGAGCACTTTCGATTATCCCAGTAATCTGTGTCAACTAAAGCTTTGAAATGCTAACTTTCCCACAATTCCGTGAACTTAACATTTGCTGCTTGCCTGTTAATTAAGTCATGTTTATATTTGTATATTAGCATAGCTTCCTTTAGTTTTCTTTTATTGTTATTTTTTTCAATTTGCAATATTTTTACACTCTTAAAATTGAAGTCAAAACCATAAATACATGATTTATTATGGTCGTAAAAAACAGATGCTGAAATATTATTATCTACTATGCAATTTTGTTTTGATTTCTGAACTCGTTTTAATAATAGCAGGTGTTCTTTAGTTCTTTTTTCCAATGTACATCTAGATTCACCTATATATCAACTGCCACACCTATATATTCATTTATAAATGACACAATTTTTATTATAAATGAGGTTTTATCTTTGGAATTATTTATCGGTTTGTTTAGTGTAGGAGGTGTGCAAAATGCAATATCACATATACCTTTATAAATTTTCCTTATAAAATTTACTTGATCATTTGAAATATATGGGATTGATATCCATATTTTTTATTAGCAGAGAATCAATATTATTATTAAAATTTTTATTTTTATATTTTGTATTAAAATCTCTAATAACATTATTTATGTGATTATAACTGTAGCCAACATTTAACAATTCATTCGAATATATTTCAATATTTTTGCCTTTATCTGATGAATATTTGCAAAGACTATTTAAAGAACACTTGCTATTATTAAAACGTGTTCAGAAATCGAAACAAAATTGCATAGTAGATAATAATATTTCAGTCTTTGTTTTTTTACAACCATAGTAAATCATGTATTTATGGTTTTGACTTCAATTTTAACAGTGTAAAAATATTGCAAATTGAAAAAAATAACAATAAAAGAAAAATAAAGGAAGCTATGCTAATATACAAATATAAACATGACTTAATTAACAGGCAAGCAGCAAACGTTAAGATCATGGAATTGTGGTAAAGTTAGCATTTCAAATCTTTAGTTGACACAGATTACTGGGATAATCGAAAGCGCTCCTAAGTGGATGAAATTTTTAATTATTTAGTTACTGTATTTACAAATATTCAGTTATATATATATATATATATATATATATATATATATATATATATATATATATATATATATATATATATATATATATATATATATATATATATATATAAAACTAAAATATTCTTACTATAAAGCTTGTGATGCTCTCAAAGATTATTTAAAAATCAAGAAAAGTAAAATCTGTAGCATGGAACAACACACTTGGGACATGGAAATATATCAATGGGCACTGGGTTATGCATGTGACATAAAAATGGCACTAGATGTTCAATCCAATAATGATATTTTGGCAGGGCATAACATAGGGTTCTGCTGATATTTAAACACTAAAAACAAATTGCAAACAAAACAAATGACACAATATGTCAGTCAAATGTTTGGCACAATTGAAGACCAACCTATATTCAAAAGAAGAAATCATTAAAAAAATATAAGCAACTCATGCCACCCTGGAGCCCCAGGAATCCCTTATTTGTGCTCAAGCACTTAGGACATTTTACAACAAATTACCTTAGTAATCTAGACAACTATCTGACCCAAGAGATTATACACATCCAAGGGGTTTAACCCATTCTCTTAGTTCCATACAACAGAAAGAAGAGAAGTATCCTCACTCTAGATGAATTAAGACCAATCTCAATGGGCCCTCTCCCAATAAAAATTCTAAAAAAGGTAATAAAAGACATGATAGAGCCATACTTACTACCCATCATCTCCAAAACACAAGTTTCAAAAAAGCATCAATGGTACAGGTAGCCTTCCTATTTAAAGCTATAATGATATTTGTTAGAGAAAAAAATAAATATAGTCCAGTGGTTGTGCAAATAGATATAACCTCAGCATTTGACTCAGTAAAAATTCCAGTCCTATTGCAGATGCTTAAACAGACCAAAATTCCTAGGAGACTACTATATATAATAGCAATCTCTTATTGAACTGTGAAATACACATCATGTCTATTCGAGAAACTCACCAACTTTTGTCCCCACTCAATTGCTATTGCAAGGGTCACTGCTTAGTGCATTACTGTTTGCCTTTTACATTAACCCTCTCATTGAGAAAATCAATCAAACATTTGAGGGGATCAACATACCTGCAACAACACAACAAGTGACATCCCTAGCTTACATGAATGATATCACGGTCTTTCTGGCTTCCAAAAAACAGATACCTAAGCTACAAAAGATAATCAATAATTATTCAATAGAATATGGGCTTTAAGTTAATACAACAAAAACATTTGCCTGATCCATATATACAGTAAAGCAGTGCGGATCCATATACAAAGGGAAGCCAAACCCATTCCTCAGGTTCCCATTTTACATGGGAGCCACAGGGATAAGATGCTATGTATAGAACAAACTGAAAGAAAAAACTGAAAACATTATAAAATTCTTATCCAAAGCATACAGTCAATATATTCAAAAACACAATTCATTAATAGATTAATCATAATTAAAATAGCATATTAAATGCCAATAATTTCCTTTTCCAAAGCATTTAAATCCAGGATAAACTCAATGTGCAATCAACTTATTTGGTCCAAGAAAACTGTGGCCATTTCCATAAAAAAAACTTAGAAAACCAACAGACATAGGTGGACTGGTCCTACATGATATCATCATCTTTCACACACAAAAACTTAGAAATGTAATAACCACAACAATCAATCAATTTCCCAAAATAAAACCTCTACTACAAATAACCTCCGCAGACAGACCACCATCCAAGGGTTTATATATTGAGCTAATGATATACGAATATAGAATATAAAATAAAATCTTGGATCAATACATACAGAAATACAAATACTGAAAAATATACAATCTCATACACACAAACAACAATGAAGAGAATAACACAACACCAATAATAGGAATAAGAAATCAAAAATGATAAAAGAATATAAAAAATGGAAATTGGAACCAAAATTCTTTAATTTTGTTCTAAAAATGAACCTTGGATGCACTGTCAACTACTAATTTTCTATTCCATAGAAGGATGTACACATCTATTGATCCTTTCTGTGGATTATGTCATGAAACAGAAGAATGGAAGCCCATAATGTAGAGAACTAACCCAAATAAAAGACATAATGTGTAAAATATACAGAAAAAATAATACCAGGATAGAACAATTAGTGGAGGCTTCTAAGGAAAATCAATACCTACCATAAAGAGCAACAACATTTCTACTGTATATTCTGTGGTGCACTAGATGCAAATTTTTAATTGGCAGAAACACTAGATGACACCCTTTAACCTTTCAAAACAAGCTAATGCAGATACAAAATAGGGACAAATTGATCACACCCCCAGACATATACACAGCCACTTGATTCCTGATCAAGCAAAGATCAAGGCTATACAAAGCTTCAAGATTATAAAAAAATTAAAAACAATGACTTTTAGATTATATTGTAAATATACAAATGAACTAATGTACAATCTGTAAATCTGTTTGATCAGTATATTTTTCTGATGATGCCATGGGTATTAGACCTAACAAACCATAGTAGCAATTGATAAACAGATGTAAAGAACATATGTAACCTATTTTTCCAATAAAGAATATTGTTGAATTATTATTATTATTATTATTATTATTATTATTATTATTATTATTATTATTATTATTATTATTATTATTATTATTATTATTATTATTATTATTATTATTATTATTATTATTATTATTATTATTATTATTATTATTATTATTATTATTATTATTATTATTATTATTATTATTATTATTATTATTATTATTATTATTATTATTATTATTATTATTATTATTATTATTATGTTTCAAAAGGCCTTTATTGTCTCAAAAGAATTACAAATTTTGCATTTACATAGTTTGTCTACATATAATATCCTGGATTGTCCATTATCATTTGAACACCATTAGCAAATCAATTACTTATAATAGAAAAAAAAAAATTGTTGCTAAATTGTCCTTGTTGCTAATTTGACATGCATATCCTTCTAAGTTTTTTTATAATGTTTAATTTCCTCAATTCACTATAACATAGATCTAAACTTAAGTAATGACCAGGTTGCTGCATAAATGTCAGGTCTAGCCAGTCTCTTATCCCTTTTCTGTATTATTTCAAGTTTATTTGAAAAAGTAACTGGATGTCTCCTGGAATTGTTACCAATTAGAAAAGTGCATCTAGTACACCAGTATGCATATAGCACAAAGGTTGCTGCCCTGACACTTGGTGTTAATCCTTCTCTAAATGCAGAAATCAATTGATGCATTGTTACATTAGACCTCCTGTAACTGCTAGTTATGAGATTTCTTATGTGCCTAAGTCCCTCACAGTGATATAGCAGATGTGATAGGGTTTCTTCAGCTCGATGGCATAACCCACAAAAGGGATCAATTGACGTATACAGTCTTTTATGGCAAAGAAAATATGTGGTAGGTAATGCAGATAGATTAAGTTTTATTAGAAAATTGAAAAACTTTGGTTCTAAGGCCCATCGTTTATACCTTTTAACCAATTGCTTATTATTAATTCCCAGTATTGGTTCTAAAGCAATTGTGTTATTATCTTCATGCATTAATTCATATTTTGAACAATTAATACATCTTTGTAAAACAGAATCAAAAATCCCAGAGCAATTTATTAATAAATACAAATATTATTATTATTATTATTATTATTATTGATTACTACTTCCGGTTTTCTAGTGTAAAGACGTGTTTACTTGTTCTCTTGATTTTTTAAATTTTTAATGATGGATTCATGTTCTATTTGTAAAGAACTTTTACCAAAAAATGGTAATTTCGTATCCTGCTTTGGTTGTACGTCCGGTATGCACTTTGCATGTGCATCGTTGAGTGATACTACTTACCGAAGAATGTCTATAAAAAAGAAGCAAGAATGGAGGTGTGCTGCTTGTAGAGTTAGTTTTTCTAAGGCTAGTGATGTTTTGGATTCATCTATGACTGCTAAAAATTCACCTGATTTAATTTTGGAGGAAATTTTGGATAAATTAAAATTATTGCCGGTGATTCACAACACAATTTCAGAGTTATCTCAAGCAGTTGCTAATTTGCGGACAGAAGTTATTTCTTTGCGTGAAAATGTGGATCGGAATAATCAAGAAATAATTCGTCTTTCTAATTCTTGTACTTCAAATGAGAATGAGATTTTGTTATTGAAAGATAAATTACATTCTATGGAACGATTTAATCTGGATCATGAAGTTGAAATACAGGGTTTGCCTTTTCAAGAAAATGAAAATTTGCCGTTAATTTTAACTAACGTGGCGGACAAGCTCGGTGTTTCAGATGTCGCTATAGATTTGGAAAACGTTTTTCGTACAAAAAATAAATCAGGAGCTCCAGGTTTTGTTGTAGCTCGTTTTAAATCACGAAATTCTGCCATACAGTTTTTAATAAAAAAAAAATCTGTTTTAACAGTTTCTCAAATTTTGCCTGGGGTTAATAATAACAAACGTATTTATATTAATCAGCGTTTGACTCCATTCAATAGAAGGCTTTTATGGTTGGCGAAACAGAAGTTACGTTCTGGTCAAGGTTTTGCTTTCATTCATAATGGATCAGTGTATGTGAGAAAAGATTATAATTCTCCTCGTGTTTTAATTAGAAATGAAAGTGATTTGGAGTCATTCTGAAATTTATTTATTATGATAAATTCTGATTTGATTTCTCAGGAAAAAGATTTTGCTTCACTTAAATTATTTCATTTAAATATACGTAGCATTAGATGTCATTTTGATGAACTTGTAGTTTATTTAAATAATTTTCCTTTATTTCATTTTGATATAATTATTTTAACGGAAACTTGGATTTCTTTACAAGAACAAAATTTATATAGTTTGAATGGCTATACGAGTATACTTTCTCCTCGTATGCATTTACGATCTGGTGGTGTTATGGTTTTTATAAAAACCGGTTTAGACTTTTCTTTCAATATTCCAACATTTAATACTGCAGAATGTATTTTATTAACTTTGAGACTCCCTAAATGTGTGCTTTCTATTTTGGCTATATATAGATCATGTACAAGTAAAGTTTTGGATTTTGTTACTGAACTTGATTCTTTGTTATTAGATTTGGGTTCAGAATCTGCTGTTTTAATGGGTGATCTAAATATTGATTTGTTAAATAATGCTTGTAAGTCTACTATAGATTATTTAAATTTACTTTATAGCTATGGATTTAGTCAAACGCTTTTTTCACCTACGCGTATTACTCCTATATCTCAATCTCTTTTAGATCATATTTTTGTTAGATTAAGCCGCAGTTTATTTTCTGATTCGTCTCTTTCTAAATTATTTCTTACAGATCATTTTGCTACTGAATTAAAAATATTGAATTGTATGGATAATATTAATGTTTGTGCATATGTTGAGAAATTATCTTTTTCTAAATTGAATTATTTATTATCTGTTCAGAATTGGGATGAGATTTTTATGATAGATAATGTAAATGATGCATTTTTGGGGTTCCAAGCTATTTGTTTAGATTTAATTGCTAAAGCAAAGTTTCATTTAAAATTGACAAGTAAGAATAGAAGAAGATCTCTTTGGGTGACAGATGCGCTGGTATGTAAAATTAATCAGAGAAATGTGTTAAAATCTTTGGATGGCTCATCAGATGTTTTAAAAAAACTTAATGTTGAAATTAAGTCTGATATTAGAAAGTTGAAGTTTAGATATTATCAAGAATTTCTTAATGATAAAAATGTTTCTTTGAAATGGAGAACAATAAATTCTTTGATTAAAAAATCTTCTCCTGATCGTATTAAATGTATTAAATATAATGAAAGTTTAATTGAGTTACAGAATAATGAAAAATATTTAGCTGATCGGTTTAATGAGTATTTTGTAAATTTATCGATGCGTGATGTGCCTGAGCAGATTTTGTCTTCTTATTCAAGTTTGAATTCTTTTTTATATTCTGATGTTTCTGAATCTCAGTTGTCTGTAGCAATTGATAGTTTAAAAAATGTCACTTCTTTTGGACTAGATGGTATAACACCTAAGATGCTTAAAGAAAATAAGGTTGCATTTTTGCCTGTTTTAGTTCATTTATTTAATTTATCTTTGCAGTCTGGATCATTTCCAGAATGTCTGAAAGTTAATGTTATTACTCCTGTTTATAAAAAGGGTGATTCTACTCTTATGGTCAATTATAGGCCAATTGCTATTATTTCTGTTTTTTCTAAATTATTGGAAATGATTGTTAGGGATCAAATGTTGTCATTTCTGTTTAAAAATAAAATTTTATCTGACTATCAATATGGTTTTCTTCCTGGCAGAAGTACATTAGATGCTTTAAAACATCATGTTCAGTATTTAACATCTTCATTGGATCAGGAACTTAAAACATTGGCTATTTATCTTGATTTATCTAAAGCATTTGATTCTGTTAATCATAATATTTTGATTAAGCGTTGCTACTTGTATGGTTTTCGTGGATCTATTGGTAGTTGGTTGGAGAGTTATTTAAATAATAGGAAACAGTTTACTAATATTTATGGTACTATCAGTGATGTGGTCTTGATTAATTCTGGAGTTCCGCAAGGTTCAGTACTTGGTCCTCTATTGTTTTTAATTTATATTAATGATTTATTTTCATTGAAGTTACATTCTAAGATTTTTGGTTTTGCTGATGATATTGCTTTATCTTGCAATGCTGTTTCTTATAATCTTCTTGAAAAATTAGTGAATGAGGATTTGGACTCAATTGGTAAATGGTTGGCATATAATTCATTGTTGGTCAATTTAGATAAAACAAAAGCTATTCTTTTTTCTTACAAGCGTACTTTTTTTTCTCTTAAGATTAAAATTTGCTGTAAGTATATTTTGCATTATAATAGTATATGTACTTGTGAGAATATTCCTTTGGTAGATAATTATTGTTATTTGGGAATATATATTGACTCCAGATTGTCCTGGACAAATCACATTACCTATCTTTGTCAACGGTTACGTAATTTAAACTATATGTTTTATTATTTAGTTAAATTTCTTCCTAGGTCTGCTCTCATTTTTATTTACATTGCCTGTTATCAGAGTATTTTATCTTACAATATCATTATTTGGGGTAATGCTTCTCCACATATTTTATCTTCTTTGCGTGTTTTGCAAAATTATACTTTGCGCATTATTTTTGGTAGATCTCGTTCCTCTTCTGTTCGAGATATTTATATTGCATTTGGTTTATTTGATGTAAATCACTTATATCAATATAGAGTTATTTTTGATATTTTTTGTGCTAAACCTTTTCTGAATTCTAGAGTTTATGTTCTAAATACTCGTCTTTCTAATAAATTTCAATTACCTTTACCAAAATTTTTTAAGGAATCTAGTAGAAGACAATATGTTTATTCTGGGTCAAAGTTGTTTAATAAATTTGTATATGAATGTTCAATTGATCTGAATAATATTTCTTATATATCATTCAAAAAATATTTGTGTCAATGGTTGTGTAGTATGTATTAATTTTGGCATTTATTTTATTTATTTAATTAATTTTATTTATTTCCTAAACTGTTCTTTTGAGTTTTTGATTGTATTTTTATTTAATTTATTTTTACATGTAAATTCCACACACAAGATTTTTCTTGTTTGGAGTTTTTAAATATTTGTGATGTACTTTGTTTTATTTCATAGAATAAATTGAATTGAATTGAATTATTATTATTATTATTATTATTATTATTATTATTATTATTATTATTATTATTATTATTATTATTATTATTATTATTATTATTATTATTATTATTATTATTATTATTATTATTATTATTATTATTATTATTATTATTATTATTATTATTATTATTATTATTATTATTTTGTTACGGCGCTTTATATTTATCCTTTTATTTATTTTTATTATTATGTTTTAATAATAATTGTTTATATTATATTTAATTTTACTTTAGATTTTTAAATTTTAATTATCTTTTATTAAATATAATAATTATATTAATAATTTTCATTTAAACTATTTATATTTATATATTTTATTCAATACTGTAATTCTTTATCTTGTTTTTACTAAATAAATAATTAATTATTGAATTATTATTATTATTATTATTATTATTATTATTATTATTATTATTATTATTATTATTATTATTATTATTATTATTATTATTATTATTATTATTATTATTATTATTATTATTATTATTATTATTATTATTATTATTATTATTATTATTATTATTATTATTATTATTATTATTATTATTATTATTATTATTATTATTATTATTATTATTATTATTATTATTATTATTATTATTATTATTATTATTATTATTATTATTATTATTATTATTATTATTATTATTATTATTATTATTATTATTATTATTATTATTATTATTATTATTATTATTATTATTATTATTATTATTATTATTATTATTATTATTATTATTATTATTATTATTATTATTATTATTATTATTATTATTATTATAACAAAGATTTTGGTAATGATGATGTTTTTAATTTGGATTTTAAACAATTCACTAAAGTCCTCATAAAAAAATATTTTCCTTAATTTCATTTGATATATTGCCTTTTTATTTATTTGATTTTATTGATTTTCTATTTTATTGGTATTATTTATTTTATTATTATTATTATTATTTTTTTTTTAATGCTTATTTAGATTTGTATTATTGTCAATCTATAATTGGCTAAATGCTGTTGATATGTACATTAAATAAATAAAGAATTGAATTGAATTGAATTGAATTATTATTATTATTATTATTATTATTATTATTATTATTATTATTATTATTATTATTATTATTATTATTATTATTATTATTATTATTATTATTATTATTATTATTATTATTATTATTATTATTATTATTATTATTATGTTTCAAAAGGCCTTTATTGTCTCAAAAGAATTACAAATTTTGCATTTACATAGTTTGTCTACATATAATATCCTGGATTGTCCATTATCATTTGAACACCATTAGCAAATCAATTACTTATAATAGAAAGGAAAAAATTGTTGCTAAATTATTATTATTATTATTATTATTATTATTATTATTATTATTATTATTATTATTATTATTATTATTATTATTATTATTATTATTATTATTATTATTATTATTATTATTATTATTATTATTATTATAATAAAACTGTAATCAATAATAAAAGTTTTTTTGCTGAAAAGTGAAATGTGTGAGATTTTTGAATAATAATAATAATAATAATTAAGACCCATCTCAATGGGCCTTCTACCAATAAAAATTCTAGAAAAGGTAATAAAAGACATGATAGAGCCATATCTACTACCCATTATCTCAAAAACACAATTTGCAAAAAAAGCTTCATCGACATTACAGGCAGCCTTCCTATTTAAAGCTATAGTGATAACTATCTGTGAAAAAAAGAAATATAGTCCAGTGGTGGTGCAAATGCATATAGCATTGGCATTTGACTCAGTTAAAATTCCAGTCCTATTGCAGATTCTCAAACAGACAGACATTCCTAGGAGGCTATTATACATAATAGCAAATCTCTTATTGAACCGTGAAATACATATCATGGTTAATGAAAGAAACTCACCATCTTTTGTCCCCACTCAATCACTATCATAAGGGTCCCCCTTAGTGCATTGCTGTTTGCCTTCTACATTAACCCTCTCATTGAGAAAATCAATCAAACATTTGAGGAGATCAACATACCAGCAACAATGCAACAAGTGACATCCCTAGCTTACATGGATGATATCACGGTCTTCCTGCTTTCCAAAAAACAGATATCTAAGCTACAAAAGATAATTGATAATTATTCAATAGAATATGGGCTTAAAATTAATACAACAAAAACATCAGCCTGGTCATATACACAGGAAAGCAGTGTGAATCCATATACAAGGGAAAGACAAGCCCATTCCTGGGGTTTCCATTTTATATGGGAACCACGGGAATGAGATGCTACATACAGAACAAGCTGAAAGAAGAAACTGAAAACATTACAAAATCCCTAGAAAAAGCATATCTATCAATATATTCAAAAATACAATTGATTAATAGACTAATCACAACTAGGATAGCATATTATGTACCAATAATTTCTTTTTCCGATGCATTCAAATCCAATATAAACTCAATGTGCAATCAACTTATTTGGTCCAGAAAAACAGTGGCCATTTCTATAAAAAAAACTTAGAAGACCAACAGATATAGGTGGACTGGGCCTACATGATATCACCATTTTTCACATGCAAAAACTTAGAAATGTAATAATCACAACAATCAATCAATTTCCCAAACTGAAACCTCTACTACAAATAACCCCCACAGACAGACAACCACCCAAGGGTTCATATATTGAACTAATGATATACCAATGTAAAATAGAAAAGAAAATCCCAGTTCAATACATACAAAATACAAATACTGGGAAAGATACAATCTCATACACACAAACAACAATGGAGAAAATAACACAACACCAATAATAAGAATAACCAACAAGAAAATGATAAAAGAATATAAAAAATGGAAATTGGAACCAGAATTTTTTGATTTTGTTCTGAAAATGAACCTGGATGCACTACCAACTATCAATTTTCCATTCCACAGAAGGATGTACATACCTATTGATCCTTTCTGTGGATTATGTCATGAAACAGAAGAAACATGGAAGCACATAATAGACCACTATAGAGGACTAAATCAAATAAGAGACATAATATGTAATATATACAGGAAAAATAATACCAGGATAGAACAATTAATGGAGGCTTACAAGGGCAAATCAATACCCACCATCAGAGCAGCAACATTTCTACTGTATACTCTGTGGTGCATTAGTGCAAATTTCTAATTGGGAAAAACACTAGACGACACCCTTCAACATTTCAAAACAAGCTAATGCAGATACAAAATAGGGACAAGTTGATCACATCCCCAGACATATATGCAGCAACTTGGTCCCTGATCAAGCAAAGATCAAGGCTATAACAAAGCTTCAGATTGCAAAACTATAAACAAAGACTATGCATTTGATTGTAAATATACAAATGAACTCAGGTACAATCTGTAAATCTATTTTATCAGTGTACCTTTTCTGGTGATACCACATGTAACCTACTTATTGTCCAATAAAGTAGATTGTTGAAATCTAATAAAAATAATAATAATAATAATAATAATAATAATAATAATAATAATAATAATAATAATAATAATAATAATAATAATAATAATAATAATAATAATAATAATAATAATAATAATAATAATAATAATAATAATAATAATAATAATAATAATAATAATAATAATAATAATAATAATAATAATAATAATAATAATAATAATAATAATAATAATAATAATAATAATAATAATAATGATGATGATGATGATGATGATGATGATGATGATGATGATGATGATGATGATGAGGATGGTGATGATGAAGAAGAAGAAGAAATACAAATAGTCATGATCTTATCAAGAATATTATGATTAAATATTAAACTAAAAATTAATGAAAGTAGAGTGAAGATGAAGACAGGCATATGCATAATTTTGATTGATAATTTCACCAAAGTAAGAATATATAGGTAGAATTCCAAATGGTCAAATCACTTACATATACAGTTGGAATCCACGATTGAAGCATAGTTATATTTAATGCACTTGAAGCATAGCTTCACTTTTATTTTTTATTTTTTCATTTATTTTTGATAACAGGACACACTGGGGTGAATTTATTATTAATTTATAAAGCTTCTTTATTTAACAGCATGGCACTTTTCTTCCATTTTGCATTTTGTTACTAATTGTTGATGCTCTCTAATTCTAGAACAATCCAATTATTTTTGTAGAGCATTCACAATTACTTCCTCTTTTGTGATTATTGGTAAGCATTATTGCTGTGACAAATGGAGTAATTTAAATTTTATAAGGCAGGGGTTTTTGGTAACAGACATATGGATGGCCTTCATGCAGGAACGACTACACTATCATAGAAAAAACGGACACCCAAAGAGGTTCTCCTGTTCTCATGACAATTACATGCATGTCTACTTGCTTCCATCAGAAATCGACTTTTAAAATACTTAAAGTATATTTTACAACCTATTTATATTTTAATATACAATTTTTTTTCTACAGTAAAGGCTTTTTCATACCTTCACTCCAATAGGTAATATATAGGGGGTTTGAACTCAGACTTTCACTTGACCCTTGACTATCCATGCTATCTCATACTGCTGAAACACCTGATCACACACATGTCAAAAAGATTAATAATCACCAATAAGTTGGTCCACATTATCATCTCCACACATATATACAATTAATGCTCAGCTTGCCTGTCCATTAAAATATTAAGATTGGCTATCTTAATAAGCTGAGCATTGATTGTATATATGTGTGGAGATGATAATCTTGACCAACTGACGAGTACTGGTTTAGCACGAAATATGAATATTGGTGATTATTTATCTTTTCGACATGTGTGTGATCAGGTTATCAGCAGTATGAGATAGCGTGGGTAGTTGAGGGTCGTGAAAAAAACTGAGTTCAAACCTATTTATACAAAATCTAAATAAGAAATTTCCAGAATATCTAATTTACAAAGATCAATGCATTTATTGTACATATAAAAAAATGTTTTTACAGTAAATTTACTTAATTTATTACTCATCAAAAGAATTTATTTCTCTGGATATTTGGTTATTTATTTTTAACTCAATAGTTACACTTGAATAACTGTTTACATATTTTGATCTTAATCTACTTATAATGATGAAAATATAAAATATACACTTTGTTGCATTATAAAAGAAACGCTTCTAAAACTATCATTAAAAAAAAGATTTTTTTTTTCCTTTAGAATTAAGTTAGACAAAATTCCAGTCATTCTTTCAATTTAAGTTTTAATAACTATAATAAAAAAAAATGAAATAAATAGCTAAATATTAATGTAAAATGTGATTTTAACTAAAAATGTTTGAACAAACTGCGTTGGTGGCCTTGTGGTTAGCATAGCTGCCTTCCAAGCAGCTGGCCCGGGTTCGCTTCCCGGTCAACGCATTTGACATATGAAGAAAAAAACTGCTTTCTTACTTTCTGCACATATACACATCTGTATTATCTAAAATAATATAAATTATTCATGTGTAGCTGTAAATATAGTTTTATGTAAATAAGTTGGTACGAGCGCAGTACAGTACACCCTGACTTATACACATATAGGTCTATCTAAACTTGATCAAAGATGAAGCCAATATATGCCAACATATATATTAAGCTTTAATAGATAATATAAAAATTAGTTTTAAATTAAAGATTTATTTTATTAGACAAATATATAATTTAAAATAAATGTTACGTGATTATATATGTGGAATACATGCATTCACAAATGAAATATTAATATCTTAAATATAAATAAAATGCTTTGATAAATAATTTTGTAAAATATTTTTAATTCTACCAATATTATAAATGATGTCTGAAGAAGCTAATGAAAATTAAAGAAGTTTTAGTTAGGTACCTGAAATAATGAAAAAACCCTTTGTTACGTATTGATGTTTGATTTTGTGCTTTAATTTTTTACAAGACATAACTATATGTAAATTAATAAATAAAGATATAACTAAAAGTATGATTTAAAGTTGTTAATATCAGACAATATATATATATATATAGAGAGAGAGAGAATTTGAACTCAAGACTTTCAAGCACCCTTCAACTATCCTCAGTATCTCATACAACTGATACACATGACCACACACATGTAGAAAAGATAAATAATCACCAATATACGTATTTCGTGCTAAACCAGCACTTATCAGTTGGTCCAGATTATCATCTCCCACAAATGGTGATTATTTCTCTTTTCTACAAGTGTGTGGACATGTGTATCAGTTGTATAAAATAGTGTGGATAGTTGCAGGGTGCTTGAAAGTCTGAGTTCAAATCTCCTATATTTACAATTAAGCTCCAGCTATGTGAAGAGTGCTTGTATTTAAAATATTTACACATAAGCTTTCATCCTGTCCATCTCTCTTCTATGTATTTAAATGGATAATATCCTATACATGAGGGGTCAGAGTGACTTGAGGTTAACATGGGCATGGCAATAATATTGGCATCAGTATGGGATTTGGGTTTTCCATCATCAGATTTTCAATGGTATGGATGGCTGAAAAGATGGAGGTTGGAGTAGATTGAAGCCTGTCAATTAGACTATGAAGACTTGCTATCTTAATGTAAACTAAGCACTAATTAATTACATGTGTGGGAGATGATAATCTGGCCCAACTGATGAGTGCTGGTTTAGCACGAAATGTATATATTGATGATTATTTATCTTTTTTATATGTATGTGGTCATGTGAATCGTTGTATGAGATAATGTGGATGGTTGAAAGATGCTTGAAAGCTGAGTTCAAATCCCCTATATTTACAATTAAACTCTAGATATATGAAGAGTGCCTGTATTTCAAATATTCAGACAATGTATGCAAAACTAATAAATATAATAATGATATTCAAGCATGAGAATATAAAATATTTCTTTTTATTATTAGTTAATTAATAACATTAAAATGAATTGACTTTATAATATATTAAAGGAACATTTTTTTGAAAAGTCACTGATTCCTAAACTGATGTTTAAATTTCAGCAAATAATTAGCTTCAGTCTATTTTAAATATTTCATTAACACTAAAAGTGCAAAAACATTTTTAAAAAAGTAAAAAAAAATCATATAAAGGATGACAATACATGTGGTTTTTCATTTTAAATATTGTATTAAAACCAACTACCGTAAAATAAAATATATGCAGCATAAAAGAATTACCTTCAAAGAGAATTAAATTAAATGTCTTTTTAAAAGAAATGATTAATTATTTATGTAAAAAATTATTTTTACCAAAGATGAATTTAAAAAGTTCATTAATAGTCTAAGCGTAGTTATCATTTACTTTCTCATATATGTTAACGATTAATTTTATGTACAAATGAAAGAAATAAAGTACCTAATGATTGCCTGAAGGTATGTGATGATGGTATATTAGATGTGATATGTTGTTGTTTTTTTTCATATGTCAAATGAGTTAACAGGGAAGCGAATCCGGGCCAGCTGCTTGGAAGGTAGCTATGCTAACCACTAGGCTATCAACGCTTGATAATATGTTGGACTATTACCATCATCTGCCAGTAAATGTTGAATGTATAAAAAATTTTAAAGTTTATTTAAACTTTTCAAATACAAACAACTTGTTTGTAATAGCACACAAGTAGGCAACACAGGTTAGTAATTAGACAACATTTAAAGTAGTAGTATTCTCCACTCTTCTTCTGATATTGTTGGCCTGATGAGTGCCAGTATTAGCATAGAAGAGTAGAACTCACACCTTTAGATTCTCGAATATTGAATTTAAGGCTAACGCTCTAACCACCTGAGATATCCTGTCAAAGGCAACAGATAGTACTAATAAAAAGTTTAAATGAAGTTTAAATTTTTCTATACATTCAACATTTACTTATAAATGATGGAAATAATTCAACATATTACCACAATTAAAGTACCTTGTTGTATCAATTATTCAGTCAGATGATCAAAATATAATTGTCGGGATTTCTCATTATATTTCTTAATATTATACAAATAATTCTGCGCTTCTACGCTTGTTAGAGAAGTTGCATTTGTTAATGTTTATTTATGCTTATCACTTTCAAAGCTCCTAGGCTTCATATTCATAGCTGAGTGCAGTTGATAATAATGAGGGAGAGTATTCTAATTTATGCTAATTAGTTAGCTGCTGATTGTGTCGTCGGTTTTGGCATTTTATTTTGTTTAGATCGGTTTTTCCATCTTTTTGAAATGGTGAAACAGGTGTCTTCTATTGATTGATTGAGTGTCGTCATTTATGAAGTAGGCCTCTTTTATTTTATGCCTATGTTCATTTCTCTCTCTACATACTATTATGGAATTGGTGGGTTTGAATCTGTGTCCAGTAGTCTTTTCATGCTCCAAGAATGCTGATGTAGTCTCTTTATTATTCAGTGCCCTTTTATACATATATATGTGCTGGGATGCTCTGCTTGTAATGGTTGTTTTTGTTCCCCCATAATACAATGCTCTGTACCCAGCCTGGGGGCATTGTATTTGATATACCACTTGAGGTGTTGATTTGGGATCTAGTTTATCTTTTGAGTTGTTTATGAGTCTACTGGTATTCACAGAAATGAGGAAGCCAATAGTGAATTCTTTTGATAGTGTTTTCACTAAGTGTTTAGTGTTTTCTAATAATGTGGAAAGTTATGAATTTAGGCTTTCATGAAATAGAAACTCTCTAAGCCTTTGCCTTTAAAGTGAAAAATGTGTAATCATCATTCTTGCTAATTTAATACTTTAACTTCTTCATAATTATTTTTATGATTACATTATGTTTTAAACTTTTTAAATAATGTAAAGGTTAAATACTATCTTTTTTCAAAATATACATTATTTTATCTATACTAAGTTGTAAATAATGGACACAATATATAAAATTCCAATTTCTTTGGGATTGTTAATAAAATGGATTCTTTAAAAAAAGTATTGAGTATAAATGCAAACACATTATGTCAGGGATTATAATTCATCATTCAAGATAGGATCTTTAATATCATTGCTAAATATTTTAACAAGTCTTATTCATGCACTAAGTATGATATTTATGTACTAGACCTGCTGTGAAATATCACATACATATTAGTCTGGTGTTAACTCTTTATAAAACCTTGTGATCTCATAAAATAAGATCTGCATGGGATCTTCTGACAAATTGAATCCATCAATTTTGATAAATGAAGACAAGTAATTTTATTTAGTACAAAATGATGATCTATAAAATTTATTTAACCCTCCTGTATTCTGACAGATTTCTTTATCCTCACTAGGTTTAAACTTTCATGATGATATTAAACCATTATTATTTATCAGAATATAATAAATTTGATCTCATTTGATAGATATTTTTGTTTAAATAAATTTTAAAAAATCATATTTGATTTTCAAAATTATTTTAAAAATTAGATTTTAATAAAAACAAAATTCTGTCATGTCATCAAATTTCAAGAGAAGCCAATTCAATTTGCAATATAAATTAAATCTTTTTTGTTTGATGTTTGTTTTAAAAATGTGAAAGAATTATTTTTAATAACTACAAACTCTATCAATTTATGCTTTAAAACTTTAAATTTTTTTAGTAATTTTTACAATAGTCTTAATACTATAACAATCTGCTGAGTGACTTCATTTATAGACAGTTGTGTTCTCATACCACAATCTCTATAGTAACAATATAAAATGAACATATTCTTTTATATTTACAAATAAAACATGTAAAAAATCAGTATGTAATAATATTTATTTTGATTTTATAATTATTGCATAATTACAATACAAATATAATTATAAATGTTCCAAAAAATTAAATTTTTAGACCATCATAATATTTTTTAACGATCATAATAATTCCTCGAAGTATTCTTGCAAAATTTGAGCTCACCAAATATACAATGACTACTCATCATTGCATGATTTCAGTTTCTTCAAAATACTTATTATTACAGTTGTGTTTCCTATGACCATAATCTCTATAGTAACAATATTTAAACAGGCAAAACTCTCCATACACTAGTGCCACTCAGTGCAAGCCAAAATAATCAATGGATGCCAAAAGGCTTGTGCATAAAATCCCTATCTAGTGTCTTCTCTTCCAGTATCTCCAGACTAGTTTCTAGCTTGTGACTGTCATCAGTGAGGAGCCTTGTATCTGAGAGCACTGCACCTACATCTTAGGATCTAATGAAACCCTCCAACAGCCATCTTTTATCACTACTTAACTACAAAACTATGAAAATAAAATTGAAAACAATAATATTTTCAATTCAAGCTCATTAGCTTATATAGTGATATAGGTCTGAACTCAGTTCAGTATCCATACATTTTGGTGTCTTTGGATCTTTAATAACCATAGCCACCACTATCCTATTTGGCAGGATTGGTATTAAATCACTAAACATAACATGATCACCATTTGTTATAACTATTATTAAAACAGGCAAATCTCTCCATACAGTAGTGCCTCTCAGTGCAAGCCAGAGTAATCAGTGGATGCCAGAAGGCTTGTGCATAAATCCCTATCTACTGCCTACTCATCCAATATCCCCAGACTAGTTTCTAGCTTATGGCTTTCATCAGTGAGGAGCCTTTGATCTGAGAGTAGTGTGCCTAGATCTTAGGATCTAATGCAACCCTCCAGCAGCCATCTTTTATCTCTACTTAAATACAAAACTCTGAGAATAAAATTGAAAACACAATATTTTCAATCAAAGCTCATTAGCTTATATTGTCATATAGGTCTGAACTCAGTTCAGTACCCATACAATTTGGTCTCTTTGGCTCTTTAATAACCATGGCCACCACTATCCTATTAGGGAGGAATGGTATTAAACCACTAAACATCACATGATCACCATGACCTATGCTTGCTCATAACTGTTTTTAAAACAAGCAAAACTCTCCATACAGTACTACCAACCAGTGCAAGCCAGAGTAATCAATGGATCTTAAAACAATATCTTACAATCTAATGCAACTCTCCTGCAGCCATTTTTCTCAGATCCAAGGCTACTCACTGATGAAAGCCACAAGGTAGAAACTAATCTGGGGATATTGGATATGTAGGCACTAGATAGTGATTTTATGTACAAATCTTTTTGCATCCATTGATTAGTCTGGATTGCATTGAGTGGCACTACTGTATGGAGAGTTTTGCCTCTGTGTAAACAGCTTGTGTGAGCATAAAGATTGGTGATCGTGTGATGTTTAGTGGTTTCATTAACTTGATATAAAGGTGTCTTTGTTTAATTACTTTAAAATTTGCTTTTAAATTTTAAGACCATATTGAACTTTTGCAAGTGTATTTAATAAATATTGGGTGGTTATGTTTGCTAGAGTCTCAACTGATGACATCAAATTTGTTGAACAGAAACATATGTCAATCTAGGAAGAACATAGTTAAATTTTTTTAAAATTTTGACACTTGACACATTAGAAAATTTCTATAGAGAGGGTAGATAATTAGTATTAGTAATATGTATTTTAATGGTCAGTTTATATAAGTTTACATTTATTTTAATTGATTTGCATTAACTTTCTCTTGTCCATCTTACATTTTGTAAACCTTTTATCTGGATTAATGGTCATTAATTTTGGATAAGTTTAATAGTCATGTGATGGTTTTTTCTCTTTTTTCTTTTCAGTGGTAAATAGTCAAAATAAGAGTCACAGATCACATGACCCTATTCGCTTAAGCTTGTAAGTTATAAACAATGAGGATTGCCAATTCCTCAACAAGCTTTGTGATAAATTCTTAGCTAGAGAAAGCATTTAAAATATGTCTATCAGGACCCCCCCCAATTTCTGACCATGGTTTCGTGCTCTGGCACTCCTCAGAGAGGTGCCAGGATAGATTCAGACACTAGATCTAAAAACACCAACCCAAAACCAGCATGTAAATACCCAGGAATATACTTCTCTAAATGAACTTCCTTTAAATATTGCATGTCAACATGCATAGCAAATATATAAGTAAAAAATTCATTATGCGCAAATTTGGCATTCAATTCAGGCTGGTGGATTTTTTTATCCAATGCATTAGGCAGCTTGAAAGGCAAGACTCTTTTTTTTACTACTGAATTTGTTTCATTTTAGGCATACATTAGCTATTGATATGTTTGCTTTTGTTCTTTTACTATCTTTCATTCTATTCTTTTGATCCATATGATCTTTGATTTATGTCACCAGACTTATCTTTTCATATTTGGATTTCTATTTTTACATGCTCATGTTCACTTTTTATTTCTTTTAATAATTTTAGTTTACTACCATGTTCTTGTTTTAATTCAACATGTTTATATTTTGTCATTTGGTGTTTTATTTCTATCTGTTCTCATTGAATTTCTACATTCAACATAGTTTTAGTTCATAAACATCTTCATTTAATGTATCATGTCCATCTTCTAATATTTGAGCTTTTATTTAAACCTGTTTTGTGTCATTACTATTTCTTCCAATAGCTTTAGTTCATTATCTTCATCTTGTTTTAAAGTATCAGGTTTATACTTGTCCATTTGCTTATGTATTTTTATCTATTCCTGCTCACTTTGTACATTTTCCTCCAATAGTTTTGGATATTTTTCTGACTTTAGTTTTAATTGAGCTTATTCATTCTCTATTATTTGATCCATTGTCTCTTCTTTAAGCTGTATTAGTTTATTTTTTAAATTTTTCCTTTGCTTTGGATCATATATCTTTTGTTCTAATTCATCTGATTCATTGTCAATATTTTGATCTATTATTTATTTTAGTTTGTCTTTTTTTTTTGCTTTTTATATTTTTCTTCAATTGCTTTAGATCGTCTATCTTTTGTTTTAATTCATATGGTTTATCATCAATCATTTGATAATTTAGTTTTAGCTATTTCTCAATTTTATATTTTCCTTCAATAGTTTTATTTCATCATTATTTTCCTGTTTCAGTGATATCAATTTTTTCTCTTTTGTATCATTCACTTTTGTCTATTTATAATTCTTTTCATCCCTTTGATTAATTTGTTTTTTCTTCTGCTTTTATCAAATTTCTATCTTCAATTCATTTGTTTGGATAATGTACTGATCATCTACATCATGTTGATTGTGATGATGGATTTTTTTAGGACTTTTTATCTCATCACCATTATTTTTATGCTCAAATTGTATATATATATGCATCAACTGTTCGATCAGAACTCTATATTGTTTTCCTTCTTTATGCTACCTTCTTCATAGCTTGTTTCTAAACTTTCTTTACTATATCTCCCAATCTCCTTCATTTCTTTCTTTCTCATTTTGCATTTTCTTCAGTTGTATATTTTCTTTAATACAAAACAAATTTATTATTATCAATATATTTATAATTGGACTCATCACCAAATACACCACATCATCTCCTGGATCATCTTAAAACCTAATAAGTACTTGAATGCTATTTTTTGCATACAACTTCACTTTGTTTTGATTATTTTATTAGCATATATAAGAACAAAAAAAATATTACTGTCTGGTCATCCATGCCATTATCCATCTCAGACAAATTTGTTCAATATTCTACTGTGGGTGGACCCAAAATTTTACTAATAATGATTATTATGTAATGGTCCACTTTATATTTTTAAAACTGATTATATATTGATTCAGATGCCACCTGACAATTAATGTCAGGAAATATATGGGCATCTATTCTTAATTTATGTATTTTAATAGACTTCAAAAGTTTTTCTTTAACATGCAATGATGATAGCCACTGGCCATCTATTATTTGTAAAACTGACCAAATCACATAGAACCCAACTCAATGGAATTGACATGGAATTATTATGTAGACCAGACATTCTTATATATATAACGAAGTTAGCACACTATTTAAACAAGTCAATAGTTTATTTACAAAATATTACAAATGTCAAATAAGTTATAATGTTCTTTAACATTAAACATGATTATATTACAGACTATATCGAAAGAATTTGTGATAATTTTCTTTACAATTTGATTTACCTTTGTGATTATAGTTTAGGAATAATGATTGCTTTTAACAATCCATTTCTCCATCCTCTTGTAACTTTTAGTTCACATTCACACTGGAAAATAAACACAAAGTGATCATATTTATTTGTAATGTGTCCAAAGTTTATTATGATTAATTTTCAAATATTAACTTACTTTAGTTTTCATACAAATTACTTCGTTTTTCATTAATTTTCCCCCTAGTGAAAATTTCCATAAGTTTTATACTGTATTATGCATATTTTTTTATATACATTATAATATAAAATTTAGTTTGAAAAAATTTCATAGATGGCAAGATAATCAAAAAAATTTTCAATATAATAGAATTTAGCTCCTTCTTGACAAGTATATCAATTGTGACAGATTTTCAATGTCATGATTTTTATGACATTGTTTAAAGAAAATGGTTTGAATAACCAAAAATGTGTTTATTTGTGAATTTATTACAATTCTAGATATTTTTTATACAATAATTTACACAATATTTATTAGATATCAAAAATATAAATTATTAATAACTTATTTTGAATGAAAATACTTTATTTTCAATAATAGAACATTAGCAGATAATGCAAATATGCACTAAAGATATTTAAAAGCTTAGCTGTCTACATAAGCAATCTAATTATAATAATAAGTATAAAAATATTGTAATTTTGCAATAAATATTGAACATTTTTAAACTATTAAAGCATATTTTGTTTTTCTTTAAAAAATTCACAAATAATGAAGATTTCATTGATTTCAGAAAATGAAAATAATCTTTTTAGAAATGGTGATTTTATAGAAAAAATGAGAACATTTAAATTTTATTTCAGTAGTAAACAAAAATATCTATCAAATGAAGTCAAATTTATTATTTTCTGATAAGTAATAATGCTTTAATCTTAAATTTTACATTGAATGTGAGTATAAAAAAATGATGAAATGTGGGGGAGCATCAAAGAGTTAATCTTTCAATTATACTATATAATTATATAGTCAAGAACACTTGCTACAGAGAAAATTCCTGGCCTTTAATAAACTCTGGATATAATCCTATGTATTATCAACTTTTGTAAATGCAATACATGTATTCATATCATCAGTTTCATCACATAGTCACACATATCTAATATGGGATTATTTCAGAGAGTAGCCATTATATGTTCAAATCCCAATTTTATGATAGCTCAACTTAAATACTGAGATCATTATTTTTGAATTCAATATCCAATAATAACTCAAGTTAATTATGTGAGATGGTTTCTTTTGAATCCAACCTCAAATTTAGAAAACAAAGCTGAGAATAAATTCATCATATAGATATAGTATATTTTAACCATTCAACAGTGACCTAACAACTGCATTTTTATTATAAGTTTTAACACATGAAATCAAATTTACAGTAATTAATAATGAGAGTTAATTTATGTACAAATGAACTCATTAAAATTTAAAAATAAATCTTTAACTTAAAACTTTACTATCATTCATTATTTTTAATACTTGGACACTTCACTTTAAATATTTTACAAATGTGCACATTCATGTGCTTAAAATGAATATTGATTATTTTATTACAGTTTACATATTTTCTGACAATTTTACCTGAAAAGTAAACTCATCTTTTAAAAAAAGATAAAGCTTTTGCTAATTGTATACACCCGGGTCTCATTTTATGTGGATTTTTTAAATGCAATTTTGAAGTTATGTGATTCATGTTTCTTCTTAGTGCCTTTGTATGCAGTTTTCTTTTATGAGATAAAAATTATTGGATCAGAAGTAGAGCTCTGATAATTTCAATATTTTCAGCACTTTAATAGATTTTATGCAATAAAGAAGTTCATAATTCACTTAAAATAAGAATTTCCCCATTTTATATACACACATTAAATTTTACAAGATTATAATTTAAATCTGTTCAAACATTATAGATGCCTATATTATGCATTTTGTTGTTTTTGCATTTTAAATCACATTCTATTTTTGCTTTTTTTAAAAAAGTATATGTAATCAATTAATCATTTACTGTTCCCAAGTTTATTTTTAAAAGGTGAGTAATAGCAGTGGGCACAATTAAATTTGACAATTAAAAATTAAAATCTGATTTTTAATTGTAATTAACAATTTAAAAATTACATAATGCGATCTGAAATTAATGTGATGTGAAACAATGAAATTTGATTTTTAAATGGAATTGAAAATTAAAAAATTAAAGACAAAAATAAGAATTTAATTTTTAATTGTTAGTTTTAATTAAATTTTGTCCAATAGTAGTGAGTAGCTGTATTTTTATTATCGTAAGTCTAAGTTGTTATTTTTATTTTAAACTTTTAGTTTATTCGAAACAAGAAGAAAAAACACCCAAGAAAATGGATTTCTTTGGAAACAAAAATTTCAATTTTAGATCGCATAGTGAAATTGGAAGGATCAACAGTGATTGGAAAACATTTTAGTTTGGGCGAGTCCACTATAAGAGCCATTAAAAAATAAAGTTGATGCTAGTTGTATTTCCTCTTGTGACAAATCTGATGTCTTAGTAGTTTACAAATGAACTTACATATTATCAAATAGCCGATAATGATTAAAATACTGTACATGTATGAAAAGATGCAAATTATGCATAATTATATATATTCTTTTGAATAAAATTAAATACTGTAGTTAATAAAAAAAAGTAAAAAAAGTTTGTCTTGTATCAATTTTTTTCAAATTTGAATTTTTTATTAGTCATATTTTATTTCCTTTTTTTTTTTTATACAAATTTTAAAGTAATTTTACATTGTTGCTTTTCTTTTATGCAATTTTTGAAAATTACCTTATCTATCCCCCATTTTTTAAAGTAAATTAAATCTATTGTGTAACGGGATATATATATATGCCTACATTTAAATTTTAATATGTAACTTTTTTATAAATATCTACTACTGAATTAAAAACACAAACCTTCAAAATGCACAAATAACAAATTATTAATTTATTAATATGTTTAATTTAAATATTGAAATAAAATAAGGTTTAAAAAAATTATAGAATTGAAACAAAGATTCTAATCTTTAAATACAATATAATAAAAAATCTTTTAATTTTAAAAATAACGAAGAGTTTTTCATCTTAAAAATAAAAATTACAGGCAGATCCTTAGGGCAAAATGACCATTGAAAAGATGATTACGAAAGAGATAAAAGAGGCGAGGAATAAAAACAAAAGACTTGCTTTTCCCACCCAAAGATATAGACACAGACCTCAGTGGAAAACCCAAAATCTATTTAGCCACAAACCCAATATCTACTTGGTGACAAATTCAATGAACCAATGAAATATAGATATGAAATATGTTTGATGGATTCATGCATTCCAGAGATAAGGTACCTGAGGACTATAAAAAGAAAAATCCAAAAGAAATAGTTAGTTCGAGAATTAGAGAATTAGAATTTTGAATTCATTTCATTATTGCTAAAAAGTTAAAATAAATATTGTCGCTGTTACCAAAAAATGTAATCTGTTTAATTGCACTTCCCTCGGACTGGCCGGCTGAAGGTAGCTTTCCTCTTCACAGATCCCAAGATCGAACCACTGGTTCCATACATAGAAATCCTCATCAAACTTCATATGGTGTTATCGTCTGCAAGAAAAGGGCCCTTACGGAAATTAGACCTTCATTGTGAAGGAATAAGCATGGACAAAGGAAGGTATAAACTTATAAATGATAAAATTAAATATAAACTCTCTTAAACTTAAATTCTTCAAACTCTATTTGTCTTTAAAATGAACTATAGACTTTCTCTTTGGAGCAAACCTGAACTTTACTTTTTTTAAATCTTGCAATGTTAAAAAGTTATAGCTAAAATTTTAAATGTAATCTCTTAAAATATGTATTGTTTTTTTTTATTCATGCTTAATAAGATCTGTTTGTAATAGGGTAGGGGTTTGCGATTGCAAACTTAAATTTAAAGATAAAAACACATATCGTTATTTGTGCATTATTGAATTTAAAAGAAAAAAAATAGGTCAAATAATATTTGTAGTAAAAATAAGTTAAATATAATGTGTCATCTTAATATAATTTTAAAACCTTAAACTAAAGATTTTTTTTTTAGAATTAAATTAATAAAATGATTTAAATGTTAGTTGAGTGTAGATGGCTGCTAGACTCACTTAAATATATGTTAGTTTAAAGGGGTTTTGACTTCAGACTATTTGTTTTGTAGTTGTGTCAATGCTGGTAGAGATATATATGGGTGTTTACATCAATGTAATGTGAAGTGTGTTAGCACATAAGGGTGATGAGTCCAACTGAATGCATGACCCCAAAAAGGTAGTCATACTGTTGCAAAGACCACATACATATTTCTGCACCATTGACCCATTCAAGCTCTATGGATTGGGACAAAAAGCCGGAAAGATAGACCCTCTCCCATCCATATGCAGCATTATTCTCTTTATTGTATTACATGCATGATTCTTCCACCAGACAGACGTAAATTCCTGTGCTGGATAAAAGTCATGTTTTCTCCAATAATATCACACTGTTAAGATGCACATTCCTGTCAGTGTGATTCTATGCTAACATGTTCACATTGCATTGGTTGCTGATATATATCTGGAAGCGAGCATTGGTGTGGCTGCGGACTTTTAGCCTGGAGTCAAATGTTTTGAAAATCTTTTAAGTGTGTCGTCTAGGTGGCTCATCTATACTCAACATTCTAAGATTAAAAATTAAAGTAAAAATAATAATAAATAATAATGAAACATAAAACATAATTTTTTTTATATAATTATTTTTTTTAAGTTTGTGCATTATTACTTACATATACGTAAATAAAATCTTTTGTGTTATTGGTACTGACAGTGATCTAGTTTATCTTTTTAATCTTTATTGAAAATATATTTTAATAAATATTTTAAACCTCTGCTACTCCTTGAGCTAGTGGTAAGGGCTGGCAGTCGTGATCTTAACAGCACGTATCTGTCTATTTTATAAATTTTCTAGGTTCAAATGGCCTAGTGGCGCCCTGTATGGCAGATACAGTAAGACTGTATATTTCACTTCTTTCATGACCATTATAATTGTTGTGCAATTTCTTTTGTGTGCATTTTCTGAGGAACCCATCTACCGCATAAAATGAGGCCCAGGTGTATATAATAAAAAAAAGATGAAGATAATTTTGTATTTTCATTTGCTTTAAAATAAATTTAGTCCTACTCTTTAATAGAATTTGCATTTTTTGTAACTCTATTATACTGGAATTTAAAGGTTTTGTTTTTAATCATATGTATATGTATCATTAAAAACCAGTCAACACTTAGACAATATCAATAACAATCAACAATTTCAAACTGTTGTCAAGGCAACCCCCTTTTAACAATAAAGATGTATATAGTATCAAGATAGGATTTAATTGTAGTAAATTTGTAATAAGCTAGCAAGAAATCACAATTCTTTTTAAATAATTACATTCTGACAAATAGAACTAAATTAAAATATAGATTTTTTTAAAAATAAAAAAAAATCATAAATTTAAAGTATAGATTTTTTAAAAATTAAAAAAATCATAAGTTTTATAAAATTATGTTTTAAAGTGTTAGGTCTTTGTAATATTAATAATTTCATTCCCTATTTTAAAAAAAAAATGATTTTTTTTATCTAAAATATTATTACTTATATGTATTCATGTACTTGATATATATTGTGATTTGGTATTTTTTTTATTTATATATAGATAAAATCAGAACAAATAGAAAACAAAAATCTCTGGTTAAACTTTACACTATAAAAGTAAAATTTATGTGGAAGCTATAGAAAATGCCCAGTGAGCTATATATAGACTAATACAACTTCATCAATAAACAGAAATGTACAGAATGAAGCACTTGTGTTCTAGCTTGAATTGTATATAAACATTCAATTTCTTGATGTATTACAATGCAGAGTGTGTGTATATATATATATATATAAGGTAATTTCAAAACAGTTATAGGATTCTGAAGTCACTATAACTAATCAGGGAAAAAGGCTGAGCTCCATAACTAACACCCTCTAAATACTAAATTAATTATCAGGTAATAGATGTAAATATAATTTGTGATAGATCAAATCTAATTGAAATTTATGCAGAGAGCTACTGAAAACTCATAGTGTGCTATGTGTAAATTAATACTATTCCACTAAACAAAAAATACAGAGAAGTCTTACCTGTAATTTTAGCCTGCATTGTAGATAATTATTCAATTTATTGACTTATTATAAGTCTGAATATGAATTATATATATATATGTGTGTGTGTGTGTGTGTAATTTCGTGACAAAAAATAGGCAAAACTCTCCATACAGTAGTGCCACTCAGTGCAAGCCAGACTAATCAATGGATGACAGAAGGCTTATGCATAAAATCCCTATCTAGTGCTTACTCATCCAATATCCCCAAACAACTCTGGTTTGCACTGAGTGGCACTACTCTATGGAGAGTTTTGTCCGTTTTAATAACAGTGATGAGCAAGCATAAAAAATGGTGATCATGTGAATTTCATGACAACTATACACTATTCTGAAACCACATAACTAATCAGACAGTTAAGTTTATATTAACACAATTATATTGTTCTGTTAATAAATTGTCAGTCATACTTATAAAATTTGCCTCTTTGGTTATTCATCAGATCATTTTCCACATGTAAAATAGAAACATTGTGAAAGAACAACACACACATCTAGGAGAATTTATTAATCCATTTTTTATTTCCTTGGGTTATGGTAGTGGTAAAATGGTGGACCTGAATAAAGATCTGTGGACTGCAGCTCAACTTTGACATTACTATTGTTTGGACATTATATAATTTTCTTATTTTTTATAGTTCCTTTTTCATAATGTTGCTGTAAATTTGTAAAAACCTTATTAAATTACTTTCCTTCTTACAATGATGCAAATACTTATGTGTATATATTACATTTATAAATATTATATCTTTATCTCAATGATTTTTAGTTTGAACATAGTTCTAATGTTCATTCAAGATGCTTGATCTCATTTCTTATTGGTAATGAATTTTATGTCCTTGTCTTTTCTTATTTTAATATAATACTCTTATCAGTAATTAAATTCTAAGCACATGGAATGCTAAAATAAGAAAAGTGTGCAGTATAGACATATCTTAAACTGAACTAAGCATTTTTGATATCTTCATTATGATATCATATTCACAGCAATGAGAAGTGGACAGGAGAGCGGTGAGCATAAATAGAATGTAAATTTATGTAAATGTATCCAAATGAATTAGATACATTTTAAAGAGAGGAAAGCAGGATGTCTTTATTTATGGAGTTCAAGTTATGAGTGATGTATTATGCCTCCTTTATTTTCCACTTGGAGTCAGTTCATTTGATACATATGACACTGACTGATGTAGGCCCAAATGTGTGACCGAGTCTATTTTGATACTCCAGACATCAGTATTGGGGTTCTGAATTGCTTTTGTCCCTTTTGTAGGGATATTGATGTTAGGACCATCTTATTGTAAAACTGGCACATGATTCTCCATAGTAGACTGCATTACAGCCAGCTTGAGTGTAGGAAATCTTGTAAATGTGTCGGGGATGTGTTTGGTGGAAAGTTTATTTTTGAAGTTGTTAATTAACCTATTTATAAAGGGTGGGTATGAAAACTGACTCTTTATGACTCTGATTATATTTGATTTATGTTTCTAGAGATTTTAGAGATATAAGGGACAATATCCATGGTTTAGAGTTCAATCAAAGAGGTTTTGTTCTAATTTTGTTGTACAGTTTGTTGATAATGTTAGTGAGTGACTTATTTGAAGCAATTAATTCGCGCAAAAAAAGTTTATCATTTTATATAATTGCTCTTATATATACACTTTTTCTTTTGTTTTTATAACATTTTAATCAAATTATTTAGAAAATATTATTTTTATTATTTGGCTTAATAAATTTCCAAATTTTGCCACAACTTTTTACTATATTTAATTAATGTCAAATTCGAAATGTAAATGGCCAACATGAATTAGTTTTATCTTTATAGAAGTTTTAATTAGACTATATTTGAAAAATCAGATCTAATATTAAACAGTTGAGTGAAACTTTGAAATTATTATTATATGATTGAAATTAAATTTTTATTGCTAAAGAAAAATCTAATATTTCAAACTCTATTGATGAAACAAAATATCTGAAGGCACAACGAGAGATGGAAAAAGTCAGCTAAATTTGTAAAATAGAGAGAAAAGATCACAGCTTAAAACTGTGTTGTATATTTTACTTTCCATCATTTATTATTAAAATATGATAACAACAGCATCATTTTAATTAACTTATGGCAATATTACTTTATGATATTGCTTTAAATCTCTGAATTTGTATTAAAATTTATGATCAAGTTCCAAATAAAAGATGTTGCAATATTGTAAGTTATTGAAGTGCTAAATTATTACCAATGATAAATAGAGGTATATAAAGATATATATGAGTTTATAAATAATAATTATAAGATAGAATATATGTATATATTGTAATCTTTTGATTGGTCATCCATGGGAAGAATAGCATATAAAATGTAAAGTATAGTTTCAACATTTTAAATTTATGAATTAAGATAATAGTAATAATTTCAGACCACTCAAAGAAGTATGGAGAGAGATCAAAAACACAATATATGAGTGAGAGAACAAACAGGTGTTACTGACCTCATTGAAAAAATTAAAGGACTGAAGTGGAGTTGAGCTGGACATATTTCTAGAAGAGATGATAATAGATGGACAATTGAAATCTTAAACTGGATTCCAAGAAATTGTAAAAGACCCAGAAAGAGACCACATGTGAGATGGATGGATGAAATAAGAAAGTGTGCAGGGGTGGATGTGAAAAAGAGAAGCTAAAGATCAGAGAAGTTGGATTGAACTTGGAGATATCTCATCCTGCAGTGGATTGATAATGGTTGATGATGATGATGATGAATAATTTCAAACTTGGAATAAATGATAAAAATATATGATTAAAGAGAGAAGTCTGTAGAGGTTATAATCAGCGTTATTTATAATCATTTGTAGTATAACCCATTATATAATTTTAATATACTAGTTGTAAATCTAAATAAACATCGTTACGCATAAATTTTGATTTTAATTTATTTTATTGTGATATTTCTTCAAAAAGTTAAAAACATAAAATTGCATTCAAGGAAAGAAGGAACAATTATTGATTACAAGATAATAATTTATTTTAAAATTATCATAATAATAATAATATATATTAAGCATAAATATTGATTAGTAAACTTTATATTTAAATTCAACTAATAATATCTTATATAGAGAGCTTGCAAAAATAAGCTCTTAACAAGCTTTGAGAATAATCTCAACCCCAGACCGTTTTCTGCTTCTGGCGTCGTCAGTTGCGAGCTCTATATATAACATTTGTAAATACAAGCTTTATTAAATTAAATCAAGTGACATGTGACTTGATTTTTTATCATTTTATTTTTTAACTAATAATATCATATATTAAAAATATGATGAGAATAAAAATTTTAGTCTTAAAGAAATGATTTAAATTAATTTCGTTTATAAAATATTTATAGATTTTAATTACTTTAACGAGAAACAGAAAATTCTTCAATTTAAAAGTTGTACAAGTTGATTTTGGATATTGACCAATGAGCGTTTAGTCACTAGTTTTTCTGACATTACTTTATCCCGGGCTTTTTAAGAATAAATAAACAGCAGACAATCGGAGGGAGGGAGTCAAGAAAACTTATAAAATAGATAGCAGTCTCAATTAATTTTTTCTATAAAAAAAAAGTTATAAAAATTTAAAGTCTTAAGCAGTAAAAATTGTATTTAAAAAGCTATTTAAGGATATAAAATATTATAAAGTAATCACTAACACCATGGAAAAATTAAATTAATCTTTATTGTGACCTAACTGCCAATCCTGATCGTCCACTTATAGCAAAAATAATAACCAAGAAGTAAAAAAAATCAAAGTTGTTTTGTCTACATTTTAATAATAATAAAAAAATCAAAGTTGTTTTAATTTTGTTTAAGATAACCATGAGAAAGGAAAGACAACTACATTGCTTCTAAAAGAAACGTAACCATATTCATATAAAAAGCATTCTTTGTTTGTCTACGTTATGTGTTTTTATTAATTATAGATTAAAAAGGAGAAACCATCCAAAATTTCCCAGAAAGAAAATTTTAAAGCCTATTAAGATACTTTATGAAATGTTAAAAATAATTAGCTAGTCGAGAGTGATAAGTTTAAGAAAAACTAATCTTCGTTTAAATTGAACAATTGATATTTAAGAAATAGTTTACAAAATATAGAAGAAAATATGAAGCTTCTATTTAAGAATGAGAAGAAAAAAATTGAATTAAGATTTCTTATATTCAAGGAAAATATGAACTTTTATTATAGGACTTTAAGAATGGAACATTAAACTGGAAAGAATAAATTAAGAGTCTGTGTAACTTTGAATAAGAAGTGATAGTCACAAAAAAATGAATATACTTGGAGCCAGAGAATTAAACAAATTTATCAAATATATGTTTAAAATTTTCCATGTCTAATTAATAACAAGAGAAGGAAAGAAATGCATAAGTAAATTTATTGATATCTTAGTTAATCTGTTTAAAGTTTGCATTGAAAAATAAATAAATAAATAATGTGGAGATCTGTTAAGAAGATTTAAAAAATGCTTTCCTAGTGTATTTTTTTTAAGAGCAGAATTATGCGCATAGAACTACAAAAATAGACAAGAAGGAAGGATGCATCTAATTCAGAACGTTTGTCCCATTAATTGTGCTTGTGTGTCTAATGTTTTGTTTAATATGCATGTATTTTAGCAATATGAAGAAAGGAGAAACACCCAAATGCATGAGGAATGATAAAATTCTACAGGGTAATTATGGCAATATTAAACTAAAAAAAAAATTTTGAAATGAGTTTTTAAAAAAAAAAATAAAGTGAAAAGGATTTCAATTTAAATTTATTAGTAATAATTTTCTTGTTTTATATGAAACACGAATGCCAAATATTTTCATAGTAGTGGTTTAAAGAATTTATGTTTGCAATATAGTATATAAATTTAAAAGTATGCTTAAATATAGGAAGAGAGTACCCATGAGTTATAATATGAGTGTGTGTGTGTGTGTGTGTGTGTGTGTGTAAAGAATATAATATTTAAGTTGTATATTTTAAGCCAGTATAAATGTTTAGAAAATTAAATATGCTAACATACATTAACAGGTATCTCAAAGTTATTATTGTTAAACATACTTAACAAAAAGAAATGAACTAATAATCATAAATACAATCTGATAGGATTCTCAGAAAAGTATACTAAATATATTATAAAATGTAATATGTATGAGAGCAAGAATGAATGAATATTGACATAAGACCATATCATGATCTCATTTATTAGAAGAAAAAAAAGAAGCAAAAAACAAAACAAAACATTCGATTAATAATAATAATAGAAATGGATTATTTGTTTTGTGACATGATGGCAAAAATAGGTAGAAGAATATTTCATGAGAAGATTATGTAAATGAGGCATTTATTTTATATAGCACTATGTTTATAAATTGTAATAAACTAAAGATCAGCCTTTCAAGCTAATGTACATGTGCTTTTTATGAATATTAATACTAATAAATAATGTTTCATAAATTCTAGATAATTTTGTGGGCGTCATTCATTCAGACATAGTAAAAAGTAATTTAAAGTGAGTGGTTTATCCTCACGCTTTCATTTCCAGTGCTTAAGATTTACCCATATATAAGCATTTGGGTTGAAAGAATAGGTGGATTCATTTTATTCTTTCGAAAAGACTTTATCTTGTGTTGGAAGTGAAAGTATTCATTTATTAGTATTAATATTCATAAAAAGCGCATGTACATTAGCTTGAATGGCTGATCTTTAGTTTATTACAATTTATAAACATAGTGCTATATAAAATAAATGTCTCATTTACATATATTTAGTCTCATTTAAGAATGACGTTTTGTAAATTCTAGATAATTTCGTGGGCGTCATTCATTCAGACATAGTAAAAAGTAATTTAAAGCGAGTGGTTTATCCTCACACTTTCATTTCCAGTACTTAAGATTTGCCCATATATAAGCATTTGGGTTGAAAGAATAGGTGGATTCATTCTATTCTTTTGAAAAGACTTTATCTTATGTTGGAAGTGAAAGTATACATTTATTAGTATTAATATCCATAAAAAGTGCATGTACGTTAGCTTGAAAGGCTGATATTTAGTTTATGAGAAGGTTATATTATGTTATTGACATAGAATTTGTAGAATATTAGATACTGACTACACAAAAGTCTTCTGAAGAACTGATGAAGGGTTAAGTGGGATTAATCTTTGTGATACTCAGATAGTAAGCGCGAAAAGATAGGAGAATTTTAGGCAAAAAAATGATTGCATTTTATATATTGGACTGTTTTCATCGTATAATATGAGTATTGAATGCTTTTAGAAAAATTTAACTTTATTTAAATATTCCAAATACATTCAATTTCCAGGAATAAAACACAGGCTAGTATAAGCACAACATCTCAAAAGTATTATTCTCATCTCTTCTTCAAATGTTGCTGGCCTGACCAGTGACAGTACTAGCATGGGAATCAAACCTGGAGACTTAGATTCTTGAGTATTAAATTTTAAGGTAATACTCTAATCAAATGAGCCATCTGCCAAAGGCCCAGTTGGTTAGAGCATTATTATCTTAAAATTCAATACACAGGGTCCAGGTTCAATTTCCATGTTAGAACTGCCACTGGTCAGACTAGCAACATCTCAAGAGGGGGTGGGGATAATACCTCTTGAAATCTTGTGCCTATACTAACCTGTGTGCTATTACTACCAGTTGAATGTATTTGGAATTTTTAAATAAAGTTAAATTTTTCTACAGACATTTGATACTCATATTAGATGATGGAAATAGTTCAATATATAAATACAACTAAAACATCATAGTCATAAACCTTCAGGAAAACATAAAGAGGCATGGTTTATTGCAAATAGTATCCAAATGATAAACAATACAGAGAGCGTACTTAAAATCTCTATCCAGAACACTTTCATCTCCAGACCAACTTGGTTTCAAGCTTATGGCTCATGTCAGTGGAGAGCTAGAATATTCGGACACTAAACCTAAAATATCAACTCAAAAAACCAGCACTTATATCATACGTATATTTAAGTAGAAACTCTGAAATATTCGGACATGAAAATGTCTTTAAATCCAGCTATCTAACTTACATAGCTATATGGGACTGAACTAAATTCAGATCTACCATATTTTAATAGCCTCAGCATAGCCAAAGCCTTAAAGGTAAAATTACAATAATTAAAAATCAAGTCATACATAATGTGACATTACTTTTAATAAGCTTGTAGTTACAAAAATGCAATACAGAGAGTGTACCAATAGCTCAAACAAGCTCTTAATTAATAAGTGCGGTATGAGAAAATATTTAAAATCTCTATCCAGAACATTCTCATCTTGCTTTTTTAATTATTATAATTTTACCTTTAAGGCTTTGGCTATGCTGAGGCTATTAAAATATGGTAGATCTGAATTTAGTTCAGTCCCATATAGCTATTTAAGTTAGATAGCTGGATTTAAAGACATTTTCATGTTCGAAAATTTCAGAGTTTCTACTTAAATATGCGTATGAAATAGGTGCTGGTTTTTTTGAGTTGATATTTTAGGTCTAGTGTCCGAATATTCTAGCTCTCCACTGACGTGAGCCATAAGCTCGAAACCAAGTTGGTCTGGAGATGAGAGTGTTCTGGACAGAGATTTTAAATATTTTCTCATACCGTACTTATTAATTAAGAGCTTGTTTGAGCTATTGGTATGCTCTCTGTATTGCATTTTTGTAACTACAAGCTTATTAAAAGTAATGTCACGTTATATATGAATTGCTTTTTTAATTAAAATGATAAACAAGAAATATGCATAGCATTATCATGCAAATAGTATATTTAAATTTATAAACTTATTTATCTTATAAATTCTACTTTTTATAAACCCATATTAATTCTATGAATATGATCAACTTGGTTGAAAGTGGTGCGAAGCTGTACATTAAAAAAAAAAAATTTATATTTTTTCCAATATAGTGAACCATCACCATTTATTGAATTATATATAAATAATGAAAGAATAAAATCTAATTGAGTTAGCATATATTAATTAATTAAATTAAATAATTAAATTTCTAAATACTTTTATTATTTAAATTAAAAATATTTCTTAATTTTTTTTATCAAAACGATATCATTTAATTAGTAACACACATTCGCAAAATGCAAATATATATATATATTATCTAAAAATAAAATTAAAGTTTTATATTATTTAATAACATTTTAACAGCTGCTATGCTTAGAAATAAATAAAGAATATGTGAATTAATAATGTAAACGAAAAGTTAAATATTTTATTAATTAAAATAAGTCAGATAAGTTTGTGATTAAATATTTTCATTAGTGAAAAAATATCTGTTTAATTGTAAAGAATTAAATATTTAGAGATCAATTAAGCTGATTAAAATTAAAAAAAAATTGTTTTTATTTCAGAAATAAAAATATCATTATAAGTAATTAGATTGGTAATCTGAATCAAGAAATTTCTATGGTATCCGAAGGTAATTAAAAGATCGTAGCTTTGCCACCTGAGAATAGTCTGAAACAGGATAAAAATACAAATTTAAGAAGAAAAAATATATACATGCACACTCACATCTCGGGATGTGTAATGTGTTGTAAACTGAAGACAACTGTAAGGCTGAAATTCGATTGTATAAACAGAGTAATTCCCAACAATCAAGGTTCAAAGTGAACCTAGGGACTTTAATAGTCCACATTGGCCTGTTTATTATTTTGTAAGCCTCTACTCATATATCTAAACATTATTTTTCATATTACTTTCTGTATTGTTTTTTTTTTTGCCAAGTAAATATTAGTTATTATTTAATTAAATTGTTTGTAACTGAAATAGAGGCTTATTACATACCTGTATCAATATATGTAATATATAGGGTATATGAGCACAGACTTTCACAAGACCCACCATTTACCACTCTATCTCATATCACTGATACACTTGAACACATATATGTAGAAAAGATAAATAATCACCAATACACGTATTTCATGCTAAACCAGCACTCATCAGTTGGTCAAATTTGTCTGCTTGTCTGTTCACCTTTACCACAACTGCAATACTCATGGTGTTACTACACAGCAAAAATTAATACAGTTACTGACAGGATAGGATTTATACCATTATTAGATGATAATATGTTTCACATGTATAATTAAAAAATTGGTTCATTTAGTCAGACTAAGAGAAAATTAGCTAGTGAATGAGTCTAGGTATTTTTTTTTTAAATTTCTATATTTGAGATTAGAGTAATAAAATGTCATTGTGCTGTGGATAACAATAAATGAACTTAATGTAAATAGTTCTTTTGATTGGCCAATTTCTCTTAAGAGAAACTTCTATAAAATGAAACTTCTAGTGCTCCCAGTAAACTTGCTAGTTTTCTATAATAAGATGAGCAAAATGTAATCGAAATTGCAAATTATGTGATTAGGAGGACCCAAAGAAATTATCATATGCAATAACAATGAGAAATTTAAATAACTACTTTAGCCCAGCTTCAAGACATGTCATGCAGCTACATTTTAGAAATACACAGTAAGACAATAAGGAAAGATTACATGATTATAATCTGGCATTGAAAGAGCTTGCTAAAAGTTACAAATGTGAAGATTTTCTTGAGGACATTTTACTTGAACATTTTGAGAACTGTCTGATGAAAGTCTTAGATAGCAGTTACTAAGCTATAGAACCACTAAACATCACATGATAACCATTTCTTATGCTTGCTCATAACTGTTATTAAAACAGGCAAAACTTTCCATACAGTAGTGCCATTCAGTGCAAGCCAGAGTAATCAATGGATGCCAGAAGTCTTGTGCATAAAATCTCTACCTAGTGCCTACTCATCCAATATCCCCAGACTAGTTTCTAGCTTGTTGCTTTCATCAGTGAGGAACCTTGGATCTGAGAGCACTGCACTTAGATCTTAGAATCTAATGCAACTCTCCAGCAGCCACCCTTTATCTCTACTTAACTGCAAAACTATGCAGTGCTCTCAGATCCAAGGCTCCTCGCTGATGAAGGCCACAAGCCAGATACTAGTCTGGGAATATTGAATGAGTAGGCACTAGATAGGGATTTTATGCACAAGCCTTCTGACATTGATTAATTACTCTGTCTTGCACTGAATGGCACTGCTGTATGGAGAGTTTTGCCTGTTTTAAGCAATAGAAATTTAACTCAACAAGAAAGTGATTAAAATAGCATCAACCCATAAAATTGTATGGGGCCAATCAAAAGAATTTCAAAATTTTGGTAATAATAACAATAGGAGTGCATTCATAAAGAAGACAGATAGTAAATATCAAAAGAATTTCAAAATTTTGGTAATAATAACAATAGGAGTGCATTCATAAAGAAGACAGATAGTAAGTATCAGTTTATTAAAAGTAATTTGAGAGAATTAGTTTATTATTATTGTGGGAAAAAAGGTTACATGATCTGAAAATGTAAATAGATTAAACAACATTTCAGAACTTGTAAGATTGTGGGTCATTTACAATGGATATGTTGATCTAAAAAAAAAAGAGTGTAACAGTTCACTCATCTTTCCCCAAAATAGCAATCAAAAGAACAAAGTTAAAATACTAAGATTTTGAATATGTCACGTGATATAATTCCAAAATCAACCTTAAAAGGGGAATACAAAAAGACAAGTAGATGCACTAATAAGTGATGTGATTAAAGGAGAACCAGTAGTGATGGAAAATCATCAGCATCAACCCTAAGTTAATGAATTAATCTAAATTTACAAATAATATGAGGAATGATCATGCTATAATGAATATGAGAAGCAAGAGAGAACAAGAGAGGTCAACACGAATTCTATAAGTATGTATAAATTCACCAGCATTACACAGAAGCAATAATCCATCACAGTCAGTCTTGTGAGTGAATTTGAAATGGGTCTACTATAGACCAGTCTAATTATTTAGCTCTTGTCAGCTTGGGGCAGATTACTTAGACATTAATTTGGATGCACAAACTTAAATGACAATCCATAAGAATATAACAAGATAAATAATGCTGGGTGTTAAAACATGCTGATCACCATCAATGCTCTGGCCACTTAGTACCATTAATGTACTGGCCAATTATAAACTTAATTTCTAAATAAATAATTAAAATGAAATGTAGTGTGTGGACTTCAGTCTTTTATTGTCACCCATATTATAATAACTTTGTTGTTGTGTAGTTTGATGCAATTGCATGACAGCAGAATACTTTAGAGTTTGTATCTATTAATAATTTACTATTTTATAATATTATAATTATTTATTTATTTTTGTTTATAATCATATTCAAAACTTTTATTTTAAAATGCTCTGTCATCATCAATCATTATCAATCCACTGCAGGATGAAGGTCTTTCCAAGTTCAGTCCATCTTCTCTGATCTTTAGCTTTTCTTCTCTACATAATCCCTGCACACTTTCTTATTTCAGCCATCCATCTCACATGTGGTCGCTTTCTGGATCTTTTACAATCTTTTGGAATCCAGTTTAAAATTTCAATTGTTCATCTATTATCATCTTGTCTAGCAATATGTCCATCCCAACTCCACTTCAGTTTTTTAATTTTTTCAATGAGGTCAGTAATGCCTGTTGGTTCTCTTACCCATATATTGTGTTTTCGATCTCTTCCTGTTACTCCCAACATACATCTCTCCATACTTTTTTGAGTGGTCTGAACTCTCTGTATTGCTCTTCTATTAAGTGTCCAAGTCTTAGATCCATAAGTAAGAACTGGTAAAACACATTTATTAAAAACCTTTCTTTTCAAACACAAAGGCATATTTCCTTTTAGTATCAAGTTGTTTCTACCAAAAGTACTCCAACCAAGTTTAATTCTATGATTAATTTCATCCATTATGTTTCCATCTATATTAATAATCTGACCAAGGTATTCTTAGCTGTTAACTTCTTCTAACTCATCATAATCAATCTTTATTTTCATATTTTGAGAAAATCCATTAAACATTTATCTTTAGTCCTACTTTCCTACTTTCATTTGATAACTCCTGCAACATTTCCTGCAGCTCTAAAGCATTATTTGCAAAAACAACTATATCAGCTGCAAAATCTAAATGACTTAAATGATCTCCATTTACTTTAACTCCTTTAGCTTCCCATTTTAATCCACAAAATACTTATTGCAGCACTGCTGTAAAAAGTTTTGGAGATATGGAGTCACACTGTCTTACACCCTTCTCAATGTTGACTTTTCTAGTATCATTATAAATTTATTAAACGCACATTGATTACGTAAGTAATATTTACTGAGGCTATAACCTCGAGAATATGCTCTATATGTGTACGTAAATCTATTATTATAAAGCGCTGAAAAACTTGGAATTGTTAGATGGAAATCGAACTCCCATAATGCCCTATTACAATTTCAAGATTTTTAGCGCTTTATAATAATAGATTTGCATTTATAAATCATGTTTGTCTGATTGCGGGTGGTTAAAAATGAGACACTGTCTTTCTTCTGCGATAGGTTAAATAGATTTGTACAATTCAAAATTTGATTATAACATGAGGCACACAATAGTCTCAAGCCCTGATTTAGCATGGTCAGTGAAAGTTGGTATATTTATGTCAAGCATTGGTGGTCGAGAGGTCAGCGACAGCCTCTTTACAAGCAGTTGTCCCGGGTCAGCGGGTTCGCGTCCCGGCTGATGCTATGACACATGATAAAAGTTGGTGTATTTATAGAAATGCACTCTAAACTTAAGAGATTCACTAATAAATATCAAACTTATAAACTTAAGAGATTCACTTAAGTTTTTTAAATTCTTACTGACGTGTGAATGTGCAGATATTTATAATATTTAAAGTAATAGCGCATTATCGGAGTTCGACTTCCGATCTAACAATTATATGTGTATGTATGTATTATGTTTTATTTTAATTTGGAACTATATTATTTATAGAAATATAATAAAAAATTACAATTTTTTAACAGATATATGAAAAAATAGATAGAATGTTTATTTTTAAATGAATTTTAAAAATGTTTTTTTTTTTTTTTTAAAGAGAGTATTATTGATAAAAACACATTCTTAAATAATTGAATAACATACATTTTGTTAGAAAAAAATCTAATTAATATTCACCGAAAATTAACTTGTCATACTTTTAACTTTTAGACTAATAATTTATACTAAAAAGAAAACTGAAAAATAGAGCAATCATAGTTTTTAAAAATCCAATTAAAATTTAAATATAAATAATTATATAAAAATACAATAAATAAAAATAGAAAAAAATATAAATAAAATAAAAAAATGAATAAATAAGTAAATGAAATTAATTACTGTTTATATAAAATTAAAAAAAGGAGAGAGAAAAAATGGTTACTTTTAAAAATAAAAAAGGGGATACTATATAGGATTTTAATTAATTATACTAAAAAAAAAACAACAATGTTTTGTTAAGAGGAAGACAGTTATAAAATAATTAATATATATAAAAGTAAAAAATAGATTAATAAATTAAAATTAATGATTGAAATTAAAAGTAGTATTAGCTAAAAAAAGTAATTAATTATATATATAAGTATGTGTATGTATGTGCAGGATATGTGTTTATATATATAGTAGATGTTTGTATGTATCATCATCATCATCATTTTTCATCATTATCGATCGACTGCAAGATTCTTCGAACTCTAGTCTCTCTTTTCCACACCATACCAGCACACTTTCTTATTTCATCCATCCATCTCACATGTGGTCTTTTTTTAGGTCTTTTACAATTTCTTGGAATCCATTTTAAGATTTCAATTGTCAATCTATTATCATATCTTCAGCAATATGTCCAGCACTTATAGCAATATGGTTTTAATGCCATGCTAAATGATCATGTACTTTAATTATCGGCCAGCATATTTTATTTTAAAATACAATACCTGGACTATATGACCAAAATCATCACGCTAATAATTATCTTTAGTTAAACATATTTTAAATCTAGAAAACATGCGTATAGATGCGGCAAACATATTATAAAACATGGTGCATAAAATTTTTGAGACCTACTTTCTAAATACATGTAAATACATTAATATTTTTATATCCAGATCATGTACGTGATATATATATAATTGTGATAAATGTAATTTTTTTCAAAGCTTTGATTAATATTATCTCCACCAAAACATCAACCGTGTTTGCCAACACAGGCTCCAATAACTCACGTTATATCCACCACCACCACCACCACCCGTCTTCAAACGAACTATTTTACGGTTGGTCATACAAAACTACTTTAAAACTGAGATAGCCTTTGGAGATATCTGTTCTGATGTGACATTTACGATTTATACTACTTTTTTAAGCAATCTGTATCATTATGAGGAAGATTTGAGAGAGTAAAATAAAGATATTAAAATCAATAATTCTTTTCAATAAACACGTTAACTATCGAATGTAAGTCTCTCTTTTAATCTTTAACCATCAAAAATTGTAGGTTAGTAGAAATGTGTGATTTATCTTAAAACTATAACTAATATACTATTTGTTAGTAATAAATAAAACATAACCCAAGTGATGAAATATGAATTCAGAAACTGACCGTTGGCAATCATATTTAAAAACAGGAACCTCCATTAGCATTTCAAGAATGCAATACCACAGAAAACTCGATGGAATGTCTCTACATTCCATTCAAGCCATTAACTATCAAAAAAGCCACACACTTATCTTCAACCTTATTCAAAAATTTGGCAAACCACTAATATTAAGAGAGGTAATACCTACAGACACACCCCCTCCTGTCAAGGCTGGTTGTCTAGACCAACTAATTTCCTTACTAAAACAAAACAACAGCACCACTCCTGACATATTCAAAAACAAAATGGGATGCACACAATTTAATAATCCCTAAACCACCTCAAATTAAACCAAGTCTTGGCTATTCCAATTACAAAATCACCACCTTGTTCAAATTCTGGACATTGGAACCCAATGTCCTCGACTATCTAATAAAGGTAAACCTAAATGCAATGCATACCAATTGATTCCTTCATTACAAAAGAGGTATAAAAACATAGACCCCATTTGTCCAAACTGCTTAACACATGAAGAAACATTTGAACACATTGTGCTTTCTTGCATGGGATTGGGAAGGATTAAACTCATAATATCTCAAAATAGTATTATTGATTACTATAAAATTCTATCAATCAAAGAGTATATTAAGGAAAGAGACTTCCCCCCATTAGGATGGCAATCTTTGTTACATATTCTATCTGGGTGACAAGATGTAAATTAAAGTTTAGCATTCCCCAGCCAGAAGCAAACTCTTTCCTCCTTGCAACACTTTCAAAACTACAAAGGGAAGACAGAATTCTCTCCTCAAAGTATCTACATGAACATAACTGTTCAAAACACCCTACCTACAAAATGACTCCAATCCTAATGATTGATAAACTATATAACAGGTAAAAGAAACTCTCAAATATCTGATTAATGTGTGGACATAAATTCAAATGTCCTAAACACACACCAATTCTTCTCTGACCTATGATCTGACTAAACAAACAAATCAGATCTCGTCTCATTGTACACAAGCTCTTGGAGAACTTATAACAATATAAACATTTATAACTATCATCGAAAACTTTTGTATATACCTATTATCAATAAATCTAATTTTTAAAAAAAAAAAAATTACTTAAAATATGATTTAAGAATGGACATAAACAAATTAATAACATGATAAGTGTAGAGTTAAAAGAAAGTTCATTTAAAATTTAACTTAAGTTTATAAATGTCTATAAATGTAAAATAGCTTTCATAAATTTTACATCAAAACAATTTTCGATTGGTAATCAGTAAAGTCATAATTAAGCATTGATGGATGAGTGGTTAGCACAGCTGACTTACAAGCAGTTGTCCCGGGTTCACTTCCCGGCCAATACTTGTCACATGGTATTAAAAAAATCAGTAAAATCATCAACCGAATTAACATATGAGTGTATGTATTATATAAAGAGCCTTCTAATAGCTCAAAGCAAGCTTATTTATTTATTTATTATGATAAATGCTACAAGAGAAAGTACCTGAAACCTTTATCTATGATTGTCCCCATCCCCAGACTGGTTTCGAGCTATGGTTCTCTTCAATGAGAAGCTAGGACATTAGATTCAAAATTTTAACTCAAGCCAAGTTACATAAGTCATGTGACATGTGACTGATTTTTACTAATATAAGTTTCCTATTAGGGCTTTGGCTATACTAAATTGCTAAGCCTACTAATACATGGGATCACTGAATTTAGTTCAGGCTCATATAGTTTTTTCAGTTAAAGAACTGAATTTGAAGACATGTAGATGTCTGAAGATTTAAAGTGTAAGTATCTACACTTTTTCAGGATTTTGATTACAGAGCTCTGTGTAAGAATTCCTTTTTGAGATTTGGGTTAAAGGATCCATGTTTTTTTTAATTGAAAAGCTGTTTTTTTTTAATATTAAATCATGATTAAATTACCAAAGATATTGCAGTGAAATAATCAGTTCCCACTTAAGTGAGAAGTATATCATTAATAGTTAAGGTGGTATATGGTTGATATGTAGTTGAACTCATCTTCCAATATTGATGACCAGAAACACACCAGTCAGCATGTTCTTTATAATCAGAGATAAAGTTCCCAAAGATGAACTAGAAATGCATGGTAGTTTTTTCTCATACCAGGGGAAAAGACTTTAACTGTACATTAGTTTTGTCTGCACAACCTGGAGAAACTAGATGAAAAAAAACAAGAAACAACCTGTCATGCTCTCATGACAATGCGTTTAAGACAAAAGACTAATTGATCTCTGAACGTAACTGAAACATGGCTTATATTAATCTAGTGTTATTTGAAAATAGGCTTATCATATAATCAATGAGCATTGCCAATTGCTCAACAAGCTTTGTGATAAATGCTTAGCCAGATCCAGCACTTAAAATATCTCTGTCAGGATCCCCCCCCCAAACCTCTGACCATGGTTTCATACTTTGGCACTCCTCAGAGAGGTGCCAGGGTAGATTCAGACACTAGATATAAAAACACTAACCCAAAGCCAGCATTTATCTAGAAGTCATTTATTGAGTTGAAAATCTGAAATTTTCAGACACCTACACATCTTCAAACCCAGCTATCCAATTCAAATAGCTATATGGGTCTGATAGATCTTCAGCCATACCATACATTAGTAGTCTTAGCAATATAATATTGCATAAGACTTAAGGCAGAGAGTATAAATAATCAAAATAAAAGTCATAGATCTCTTAAGCTTGTAAGATATAATCAATGAGGATTGTCAATTCCTCAACAAGCTGTGATAAATGCTTAGCCAGAGCCAGCATTTAAAATATCTCTGTCAGGATCCCCCCCCAACCTCTGACCATGGTTTCATGCTTTGGCACTCCTCAGAGATGTGCTAGGGTAAGTTCAGATACTAGATCTAAAAATACCAACCCAAATCCAGCATTTATCTAGAAGTTATCTATTGAGAGAAAAATCTGAAATTTTCAGAAACCTACATGTCATCAAACCCAGCTATCCAACTCAAATAGCTATTTGGGGCTGAGAGATCTTCAGCCTTTCCATATATTGTCAAAATAAGAGTCATAGATCGCATGACTCAATTCTCTTAAGCTTGTAAAATATAATCAATGAGGATTGCCAATTTCTCAGCAAGCTTTGTGATAAATGCTTTAATATTGGAAAAGGTTTGTTGAAGAATTGGCAATCCTCATTGATTATATCTTACAAGCTTAAAAGAATCGAGTCATGTGATCTATGACTCTTATTAAGGCTTATCATATATCTTATATTTTTTAATTGAAACCAATATTTTAAAAACCTAAAACAAACTATAGGACAAAGTGTAATTATGACTCCAAGGTAATAAATACATTTCAGAATAATTAATTTGGCTATAAAACAATCTTTTTTTATCTCTAATCTTAACCAATTTGATTTTCTGCTTGGACATCATTAATTAAACTTTGCTGAAATAAATTCTTTATCTCAATAATGGATTAAACTTGTAATATATATATATATATCTAAACTAGGAACTATTAAAAAGTACTTTCTTTGACACACATGAAATTCCTATATTTCTTTGTGTGTGTATAACATAAATGAAATTTCAATTCTTCCCTATATGATTTTATTAATCATTCTGTTTTTAATTATGAAACTTTCTCAGATCGGAAGTCAAGAAATTGTATTTGTGTTTTTTCCATCTGCAGAGAAATTTGGTAAAGCTTTTTTTACAGCTTTAAAATTCATGTATATATTTTTTTTAATATTTTAATTTCAAAAAAATTCAAAAGATGTCAGGATAATTAAATAAATGGATCTTTAAAATATACATTGATGGTTGTATATTATGTGGTTGGTGAACTCAAATTTTGTGAGATTACTTTACAAAAATATTAGATCTAAAAACTAGATTTTTTGGAAAGTTTATGATTATTTTTGTATTGTAATTGTGTAATAATTATTAAAACCATATATATATTTATATATTCATTTTTTAAAGAAATGTTTTATTACTAAATAGAAAAAATATATTCTTCTGTGTAACATTACTCGAGAGATTATGTTCACAAAAAATGCAACTGTATATATATGTCATCACTAGAACAGTCTGTTATAACATTTAGTGATATTGCAAAAATTTACAACAAAAATGTAAACTTTTAAAACATAAATTGATAGATTTACTAGATATTAAAAATAATTTGCTCAGATTTTTAAAACAAACATCAAGCAAAAAAGATTTCATTTATTTTTCAAACTGAATCTGCTCCACCTGTAATTTGATGACATGACAGTACTTTATTTTGGTTAAATTCTAAATTTTTAAATAATTCCAAAAATCAACTGTGATTTTTTAGACAAGCATTGGTGGCCTAGTGGTTAGCATAGCTGCCTTACAAGCAGCTGGCCTGGGTTCACTTCCTGGTCAATGCAATCGACATATAAAAAAATGTGATTTTTTTTAAATTTATTTAATTTCTAAACAAAAATTTCTATCAAATGATGTCAAATTTATTATATTCCAATAAATAGTAATGGTTTAATATTAAAGTTGAAAGCTTAAATCTAGTGAGAACATAGAAATGTCTGAATGTTAGTGTAGTGCAAAAGGATTAATATTTACTCCAATGTTTACACATTACTTTCATTCTCTTATAGCCACTCTAACCATATGGCTATTTGTATCAATGTATTTGTAGACAACCTTCATATTAATTGGCTTGGTCAGTGTATACAGATAACTATGGACACCTTTTGACTGCATAGTTCATTCTTTTATAAAAGACAAGTGATGATTGGTTGTAAAATTCTAACAATGCATCATGGGTTTGATAGTCATTATGAAACTACCAATGACTACATCTTTCATTAAAATGTAACCATATCAGCAACAAAATGATACTTTATGTTAAAAACTTTTATAAGTCTTTCCACAATACTACACATTAGGATTGGTCAGACAAATAATCTAAAGTGTTAATTATTTTTCATTTTTAATTAATGCAAAAAATGATAATCCTATAATACAATACTTCATTATATATATATTCATCAAAATATCATAGGTTTACATTCATTTTGATTTCAAACACAAATAATTTTCTAATTAAAATGTATTTCTTAATAACATTATGCAAACATTTAACTTTATAAACAGTATTTTTTATTTTGTAAGACAATTAATAATTCAGTCAACCATTGGTGGCCGAGTCATCAGCACAGCTGTCTTACAAGCAGTTGTCCCGGGTTTGCTTTCCGGCCAATGCTTTGACACATGAAAAAAAATAATAATAATTCAGTTTGTCAGATTCAAAGTAAATAAAATAAACAATATCTTTATCTGAGAACTCTTTTATTTTTTCAAAAATAAATTTTATTTAAAATATTAATGATATTATACGCTAGGTTTTTAAATTTTTGTAATTTTATATTAAATTTTGATACATATATATATAACTTGAATATATATATTTCTTTTTTTATATATATATAAATTAAATATGCACACACGCACACACTCAAGGTTACACATCTACTGTATTATGTGCGAAAGTCATGGCTGCCTTAATACATGTGAATATATCATTAGTTATTTCATATTGAAAGATTTAATCAAAAATATATATAATATAATTACTATTTAATGTATGATTAAAATGAGCAAAAAAATTAAACTTTGTAGCTAATTATTCTAAAGTATAAAATATATAAAATGCGCTGAAACGCACAAACACACAAAGCTAAAGAGAAAGAAATATTAATACAGATAGATACAAACTAAATATCTGTATCTACATATGTGGCCAAGCCTTTTGAGAGTCAGGGTCCTCATGTTCTAGCCATATTGTGAATAAATGATATTATTAAGAGCAATGCAAATTTATGCAAATGAGATAGTAGTGTAATCCATTTCCTGGAGATCTTATAACAAGAGTCTTCTGTTTATCTAGTCATTATCTTTATTTATTTACAAGATGGCTATGAATATGAGGATTCTGACCCCCAAAAGCGCTTAGCCACATACATAGATATAGATATTTAGTTTGTATCTCTTTGTATTAATATTTCTTTCTCTTCAGCTTTGTGTTTTTGCATTTTAGTGCATTTTATATATAATGTATGATTAAGCAATATTTAAATTCTAGGATAATATGTAAATTTTATACTTAAAGTCTATGGAAAAGATTTCTAGTTAGTCAAACTCTCAGACAATAATCAAAACATTATATATTTTAAAAACAAAGTATGAAAAGTAATATTCAAATTCTAAAATAATACATAAATTTTATATTTAAAGTCTGTAAAAAAGATTGCTAGTTAGTCAAACTCTTAGACATTAATCAAAACATTATATATTTCAAGAACAAAGTATGAAAATCAGATATATATAAAAAGCAGATATTGTATTATATATTACATAATTCAATAACTAGAATTATTATTTCTTTTCTGTATAATTGTAAGGATAAATAAATATTAGGACATTTAACCCAGAAAAAATAGACATAAGTTTATAAATATTATCTTTTATTCATACTAAGCATGCTTTCAATATATTGAATATCATAATCATAGCTCTTTGAAGTTTAACCACTAAACATCACATGACCACCATCTCTTGTGCTAGCACATAACTGTTATTAAACAGGCAAAACTCTCCATACAGTAGTGCCACCCTGTGCCAACCAGAGTAATCAATGGATTCCAGAAGGATTGTGCATAAAATTTTCGCTGACAAAAGCCACAATCCAGAAACTAGTCTGGGGATATTGGATGAGTAGGCACTAGATAAGGATTTTATGCACAAGCCTTCTGGCATTCATTGATTACTCTGGTTGGCACAGGGTGGTACTACTGTATGGAGAGTTTTGCCTCTTTGAAGTTTATTATGGATTATTTTTTATGTGCACTTGCTAGCTATAAATTTGATGTCTCTAAAGCAGATGCAATTTTTACTGAAAAGGAAGGTAAAAATGAAAAAGCAAGGAGGCTTGGGCAATAGCCAGGAATTAATTTGCTATAAATAAGAAAGACACCACATCCCTTTGTCAACAAAATGGACTCTCTGAAGAGCTTTATATACATTTGAATGATTAACAATAAATTTAAATTAATTTAAATGCAAAAACAGCTATCAAGTTCTCATAAAAACAGTTTGTAATAAACTTAATGTATTGAAAGCATGCTTAACACAAATAAAAAATAAAATTTATAAACCTATGTCTATCTATTCTGGGTAAAATACCCTAACATTTATATATTTAACATTATATCTTACATAATAAATTGCAATGCCAATTAAAATGAGTACAAAATGTGTATATGGTTAGTAAAGAATGTTATATATTTTTTTAAAATTTCAGTAAATACTGTTTAATTTTTTTAAACTAATAAATATTTATTACAACTGAATATGATTTTATATAAATATACAATGAAATTAGGATTTTCAATGATATGGATGGCTGAAGAGTTGGAAGATAAAGAAGATTGAAACTTGTCCATCAAAGTTGAAGGATTTTCTGCCTTAATATAAACAGAGCAGTGATTGTATATATGTGTGGGAGATGGTGATGTGGACCAACTTATAAGTGCTGGTTCAGCATTATATATATATATATATATATATATATATATATATATATATATATATATTGGAGATCATTTATCTTTTTCACATATATGTGGTCATGTGCATAACTGTAGGGAGTTTGAAAATCTGAGTTTAAGTCCACTCTAATTATATTAAGTTTAGTTTAGGAAAAATACTTATATTTGCATATTAAATATACAATGGTATACATAAAGAAATAGCAACAACATAAATGTATTTAAAATTTATTATATTTACAATTTTAAATTCTGTTTATGAATATTTATTTTTATTTTTTTAATCAACCAAATACTTTTGATCTACATATTAACTGGTTAAAGAAATGCAATTAATGATTGGTAGTTTTTATTAGGTCATTTTCTAATTACATTTTGAAAATTAATGTTAAAAGAAATAATGATTTTAAAGTGTGGTAGACTAAAATATTAATAACAGCATTTTGACGGTGCTTTTTAAGGTAAAAAGCTTTGGTAATCTTTTAAATAGTGAAAGTATTTTTTTATTATTTCAGTTTGGAAAAAATAGATTTATGTACAAAGACAATACTATATTAGTTTTCTTTTAAAAAAATTTAAAGTATTTAATTATTTTAGATCTTAAATACCAGGCACTCTTATACCTAGAGCCTAATTGTATATATTAGAAGATTTGAACTCAGACTTTCAAGCCCCTTCACTATCCACACTATCTCATACTACTGATACACATGACCACACATGTGTGTGGTCATGTGTATCAGTAGTTTGAGATAGTATGGATAGTAAAGGGGCTTGAAAGTCTGAGTTCAAATTCCCTATATTTTTAATTGTTTTAGATTTATTAAATTATAAAACACTTTTAATGCACAAAGGCATCTTAAAGTAAAGCTTGCTACTTAAAATATATTTCTTCTATGTTTTAATAAACTTATCAGTAGTTGAAGAGTAACAGATATTATAATATTTTTATTTTGCAAAATTGATGTTCTTCGTAGCTTAACTAAGCTTAAAAATGTGACTCAAAGCCAATATATTTTTCAACTTTAGGTGTGAGCTTATAATGTTTTTCAATAAATATTTTCTGATTTACTTATTTGTGCAAAAACCTGGATTAAGAATTGATAAAATAACAACCCTTTGCTTTATTATATTTATTAAATGTAATGTTCTGTCAAAATACCATACTACAGCATCGTACAGGCTAACTAATGGTTCACTTTAAGGGTTCTGCATGGCTTGGTGGAGTGGTAGAGTCACAGACTTCAGAATCCAAATTCCATAGATAGTGGCCCTGATCTCACTTCCGGTATTCAAACTTTTTATGAACTCTCAAGTAGTAACCATTTGATTATTTTTAAAATGGTATAAAATATATAAATTTTAAAGTTATTCTTAATTAAAATGGATCCCCAAAGTAATTATTAAGAATATGGTCATGAGAGCTTATTATGTTACCATAAAGTACTTAATTGTGTGCTTAAGTGTCTCCTGCTAAACAAAGATCAATTACCTAAAAAAAAAAAAGGCATACAAATATTCGTTTGCATTATTATAAAGTATTATGACCGTTCAATATAAAATAGTCATACGCAAGATATGGCTGTTAAATGTGTGTGTATGTGCGCGCTAATAATAATTGCTTTTCTATTTTGTGCGCTAATAATTTAATGTGTATATGCGCAAATTGATTGAGCATAGTGAAAGAGTAAAGAAACTAGAAATTAATTATCAGGTAAGAAAAGTGAAACAAATCTCAGATTGTATTTATATATTGGACTATTTCCATCATCTAATATGAGTATTGAATGTCTTTAAAAAAATTTAACTTTATTTAAATATTCTAAATATATTCAACTGTTAGTATAACACATAGGTTAGTATATGCACAACATTTTGAGAGGTATTATTTTCTCTTCTTCATCAGGTATTGCTGGCCTGGCCACTAAGATTACTAGCATGGGAATCGAACCTGTACTCTTAGACTCTTTGAATATTGAATTTTAAGATAACACTCTAACTAACTGACACATCCTGCCAAGAGTTACCTTAAAATTCAATACTCAAAGAATCTAAAGGTCCAGGTTTGATTCCATGCTAGTGCTATCACTGGTCAGACCAGCAACACCTGAAAAAGAGGGAAGGATGATACCACTTGAAACGGTGGTCATATACTAATCTGTTTGATATGCTATTACTAATAGTTGAATGTATTTGGAATATTTAAATAAAGTTAAATTTTTTAAAGACATTCAATACTTATATTAAATGATGGAAATAGTCCAACATAGAAATATAACTAAAACACCATTATCACAAACCTTTAGGAAATCTGAGATTGATTGATTCAATAAGACTGTGTGTTTAACATATCATTTTAGAATTCAAACATCACTTGAACTAACTGACCCCATATTTTTTCATGAGTCAAAGCATCAGCCGGGAAGCAAACCCGGGACAACTGCTTATAAGGCAGCTGTGCCAACCACACGGCCACCAAAGCTTGACTAACTGACACCATTTTTATTTTGTTTTAGTTCAGAATGTGCATATTTTTGTCATTATTTAGACGATACATACCCTACATATAATTTAATATACAAAGGATTTATTTACTAATATTCTTTCATAGTATAACAATTAATTAGACAAAAATTCTCTTTAATATCTCCGACCACTATGAATTGTGTGCAGACATTATATTTATTAATATTCATAATTACAACTAATTTTTTTGTAAAAAAATTCTAACATTAAAAAAGGCTAAAACGTAATAAGTAATATGAAATACGATACCTGAATAATCTCTTAAAAATTCTTACCTATAAAAAAAGATAAAAAGATAATTAGTGCAAAATAAAACAATTACGTTAAATGTAAAAAAACATTTGCATAAAAAGTATATAAAATTTTAAATTGTATATATAAACATATGTAAATAAAATCTTATCCAGGTATATCCGTGCATAATTTGGTAAAAATATATATAATATTTAAATACAAGTATATTAAAATATATTGAACCTTAAATGTAATTAAAGGATAATTAAAGGGGATTTGAACACATACTTTTAAACTCCCTTCAGCTATCCACTCTGTCTTAAATAATCGATACGCATGACCACATACATGCGGAAAAAGACAAATGATCTCCAATTTGCGTATTTCGTGCTGAACCAGCACTCATCAGTTGATCCAGATCATTCTCCTACATATATATATATATAACTAGACTGCTCTGTTAATATTAATGTGAATGGCTGAGGGTTTGGAGAGTGGAGAAGAGTGAAGCCTGTCCATTAAAGTTTGAAGATTTGCTGTCTTAATATAAGCTGAACACTGATTATATGTATGGATGGAAAATGATGATCTGGACCGACTAATGAGTGCTGATTCATCATGAAGTATGTATATTGGATATCATTTGTTTTTTCATATATGTAGACATGTGTGCCAGTTATTTAAGATGGAGGGGATAGCGGAAAGGAGTTTGAAAGACCGTGTTCAAATCTTCTTTAATTAAATACATATATAAACTAACATTTTGACCAGTGTGACCTGGTCAAAACAATGGTTTATATATATATTCAATAATTTATACACGGATGTTACCCAGTTGATGACCAGTGTGGCCTGGTCAAAATGTTGGTTTATATATATATAACTTTGAAGAAATACAGGCATCGAATAAGAATATTCAATAAATTATACATGGATGTAGTCGGATAATATTTTAGTTATATCTATAGCCCATGAAAATCTTCTATTTAATAAAGATACACAAATGTATATATATATGAAAGAATAAAAATAAACAAGTTGATAAAATAATGGTCAGTGTATTGGTCTGCTACATCCATAATTTGGGATTTAATTTTGGCTGGGTAAAACTTAGAAATGTTTTTAAAACAGTAGGTTTAATATTTTTTTTTAGTTAGCACTTCTGTAATCAATCCAGTTAGTTATACAATTATTGATCAATAAATGAACTGCTATTTTATATAAATTAGTTTTATTTGAAAGTGAAGCCTCGATTTCTAACCATTTAGATATAACTTCTCTATCCTAATAGCGTATACTGTCGTCAATAAACAAAACTAGATTATATTTCTCAAACATTTTGATATTGTCACTGAGAATATTTTTCCATTTTAAGATATTTTTGCCAATAAAAAAATACTAAGATAAGCTCAGAATATATGGTTACTTCACACTATGATCATGTTTCTTTTTATAGTATTGATGATATGAGATAGTGTGGATAATTGATGGCTACTTAGAAAGTCTGAGTTCAGATCTCCTATATTTACAATTAGGCTCCAGGTATATGAAGAATGCCTGTATTTAAAATATTTACACATTATGCCTGCATCCTGCCCATCCCTCTTCTAAGTATTTAAATGGATAAATTCCTATACATGATGGGTCAGAGTGGCTTGAGTTCAACATGGGTATGGCAAAAATATTGATATCAGTATGGGATTTGGGCTTTTCATCATCAGATTTTCAGTGGTACAGATGGCTGAATAGTTGGAGGTTGGAGTAGATTGAAACCTGTCCATTAAAGTATAAAGATTTGCTATCTTAATATAAACTGAACACTGATTATATATATGTGTGGGTGTGTGTGGGAAATGATAATGTGGACCAACTGATGAGTGCTGGTTTAGCATGAAATACCTACATTGGTGATTATTTATCTTTTCTACATGTGTGTGGTCATGTGTATGGGTGGTATGATATAGTGTGGATAGTTTATGGGTACTTGAAAGCCTGAGTTCAAATCTCCTATATTTTATAGTATAAGTATCGTATCTTCTCACTGACTTAAGATTTTCTGAGATTCTTCGCACTCCGACCGATAATTTTTAATATTTATTTACTAGAGGGGTGGGGAAACTTAAAAGAAACATGCTCGACTTTTATATTTATTGTCTATCAGCGATCGACTTTCTGGGTAATAAAGGAATAAGTAATGTTTTATAAAATTTAAATTTTCTTTATTAACTATATATTTTTGCTACATTGACAGAAATAAGCTTTTTAAAGATTGGTTGAAATAATTCCTAGGAATTAAACAACGGAAAAAAATACCTGATCAAATTATTTATTAATTATTATTGATTACTTTATTATAATTCAACATAATATAAGTATTTTTTCGATAAAGAAGCATGGCATTTCATTTCTTCACAAATTCACCTTCAAGTCAAAAAACATAGTATGTTTTAATGCAAATTTCTTAGTTGCTAAACTTTTTAGAATAAGAGTAAAGTAAAAACATATATAGATACTACATTGTACTGCCGTTCGAGTACTACCAAGTCATTTAAAATGCAGATGAGATGTACAATGAGGAGTAAAAGCAAGAAGTGCACACATATACAGAAAAAGCGGTGTCTAATCATCGGTCAACTCAGTTATAGAATTTATAAATATAAATGTAAAAATAAAGATTCGGAATTTAGGCAACAGTAATCTGATGGCAGAAACGTCTGCGATCGACTATCAAGCTGTGTGTGATCACACCGGTCGATCATCGACAATTTGCTCACCCCTGTGCTAGATATTACCACTGCTTTACTGCATTAGCTATGTCCAGTTATCAAAAAATCTCTTGGAAAATCTTCACTTTAAAAAAAATCTTCAAGATTCATCTGAATTTAAAATACAGATTATGCTAAAAGCAACAAACTAAAAAATGTCCTAACTATTCAACCAAAAAGTAGTTTAGCGTTTATAACTGTATTGATTGATTTTTTTTTTTTTTTTTTAATTTAAGGGTTATCTAACACATAATATAAGGACACTGTGGAAGAATATATCTTAGAAACACGTTAATGTCATGCAGTTATCAAACACAACGTTTAACTGTTAAATAATGTTTAAAACAATTTTTTTTTACTAATTGAAGTGCTATTATCTCTATGATTTATAATGTATTCATTTTATCAATAAAGCAATATTCTTTGATACTTCTCTTTCCATTATTTATTTTCCACAACTACCTTAACAATACTTGAATCAAACCCATGTCCACAATCTCTGCATAATGATAAAATATTAACATTTTTGTTTTTCTGTATAGTCTTTAATTAATTTATTATTGCTGTTATATATGTATATAAGTTATGTTATCTCAGCCCTTATGTTTAAACAAACCAATAAAATATTATAACAATTTGTTGTTAACTAGGAGATAAATATAATCCTACTTGTAAAGAATTAAATCTATTTTGTATTTTTAGAGGACCTTATTTACTTCCAAACTATAGAAAATTTCATTTATTTTTTTAATTGTTGCTTTCTTATTACAATATTTCTTAAACAACAAATTTCCATAATATTTTATTACATTGCAAAACATGAGAATTGTGGTAATGTACTTTACATAAGTTAACCTCTAGCATTCATTGATTAGTATGGTTGCACTAAGTGGCATGTTGCTAACTTAGTATTAAAAGGAAATGTACCTGTGAGTTTGAATTTTTTAAATATATATATATATATATATATGTTTTTGTTACTTCTTATTTATGAATCAATGACTTGGACTCTTAATAGAAAAGTAATATACAGTTCAAATCACACAAACTATAAGAGGTATATGTTAGAAGTGAAAAAACAGATTGTCAATGAAGTATGTGGTAACAGATATGAATCATCAGCACAACTGGACCAAGTAAGAGATGGAAATAGAGCTAGGTTGGAGCATATCCCCAGGAGTTACAATAATATATGAATGATGAAGTTATTAGTTTGATATGAACTGATTATAAAAGATGTAGTAAGTGATATCATATATAAGAAATATGCATAAAACAAGGAAGTTTTCTATCATCTAATGCTTGAATATCCTAGCACCTCACTGAAGAAGCCAGTAGTAGAAACCAGTCTGGGGTTGGGGATATTCTGCAAAGCTTGTTAAGAGCTTATTTGTGAGCTATATATATAAAAGAAGAAAGTGTACGAATTTGAGAAACTGGAGTAAACATGGAAAGCTCTTCATCATGTATTAGATTGATAGTGGCTGAAAATGAAAGCAAGACTTTCATTTTACATTACAGCAAATATAGATAAATTAGATAATAACTCTGCATTTATTACATTTAAAAACAAAAATGTAATACGATTACCAATTTATGTTTAAGTGCAATACATTTTCTTTTGATCATGAAACATCTTTGAGCTTCACGTTTAATTTTATTCTCACAAATATATCAGCACCAAAGAGTAAAAAAAAACAATTAAATAAAAATTAAAAAGGCAATTCTTAGAGATTTTGTGAATCTATAAGTAATATGGTAACATCGATGTACGTGAGGCTTAGAAAATCATTAAACATTTTCTATAGTCTTTCCAAATGGATTTTATTTTAGTGGACAAAGATTACAATTGAAATATATGGTGTAAATGTGAGGGTATAAATTATCAATGATAAAGACAAATTGTCTTATAGTTGGGGCGGGGAACCTTTTTCTGCCAAGAGTAATTGGATATTTATAATAACACCAGATGTACTGTCCTACGGAAAGACTATTGTTTTTTTAATTTATTGCTTTAACAAATTTTTTATAAGATGTAAACAAAACATTTATTTTCTTATATAGCGCGATGTTTTTGTTCTATAATCTATAATATTAATAAGCCAATAAGCTGATATACACATGCGCTTTGCAGATGTCACTATATAAATGAATACTCCCACTTTTTCAAACCCAAGATAAAGTCTTTAAGAAAATATAAAATGAATCCACCTATATTTTCGACCCAACCATATATATGTATGGACAAATCTGAAGTGTTTGAAATGAAGAGTGTGAAGTTATTAATTGATCACTTTAAATTACTTTTCTACATCGTAAATGAATAACGCCAATGAAATTTCTAGAATTTACGATATGTCATTCTTATAATTAAACATACGTAAACAAGACATTTACTTTCTTATATAGCATGTTGTTTTTGTTCTATAATCTATAATATTAATAAGCCAATAAGCTGATATACACATGCGCTTTGCAGATGTCACTATATAAATGAATACTCCCACTTTTTCAAACCCAAGATAAAGTCTTTAAGAAAATATAGAATGAATCCACCTACATTTTCGACCCAACCGTATATATGTATGGGCAAATCTGAAGTGTTTGAAATGAAGAGTGTGAAGTTATTAAAGACTTTATCTTGGGTTTGAAAAAGTGGGAGTATTCATTTATATAGTGACATCTGCAAAGCGTATGTGTATATCAGCTTATTGGCTTATTAATATTATAGATTATAAGATTTAATGTAAAATAAAAGATTTTAATATCATATAAATAAATATGAGAAATTCACAATATGAAAATTGGGAGTGTGTTTGGAACAACCTGGCCTATTTGGTACACTTCAAAAGTGTATCCAACAAAGTGTTAATAAAGCTGAACTAATAAAGCTAAATTAAAATTTAAATTTAGAAATATACAGGTTTATATTTGATATGTGAATTTGACAGCAATTCAGACCACTATACATATTAAGAAGATTATTTACTGGAGACCCCTGTGAATGAAAAAATTCAGATGGTGCTCCAATTATGGACAAAAATATATGCACATAGATAGATAGATAGATAGATAGATAGATAGATAGATAGATAGATAGATAGATAGATAGATAGATAGATAGATAGATAGATAGATAGATAGATAGATAGATAGATAGATAGATAGATAGATAGATAGATAGATAGATAGATAGATAGATAGATAGATAGATAGATAGATAGATAGATAGATAGATAGATAGATAGATAGATAGATAGATAGATAGATAGATAGATAGATAGATAGATAGATAGATAGATAGATAGATAGATAGATAGATAGATAGATAGATAGATAGATAGATAGATAGATAGATAGATAGATAGATAGATAGATAGATAGATAGATAGATAGATAGATAGATAGATAGATAGATAGATAGATAGATAGATAGATAGATAGATAGATAGATAGATAGATAGATAGATAGATAGATAGATAGATAGATAGATAGATAGATAGATGAATAGATAGATAGATAGATAGATAGATAGATAGATAGATAGATAGATAGATAGATAGATAGATAGATAGATAGATAGATAGATAGATAGATAGATAGATAGATAGATAGATAGATAGATAGATAGATAGATAGATAGATAGATAGATAGATAGATAGATAGATAGATAGATAGATAGATAGATAGATAGATAGATAGATTTGTGGGCTATACAAATTAATGACTTAAAAATTAATCTTTTATATTTGATCAAACATTTAATTAATTTGTCCCTAATCATTAGAAATGGATTATCTTTTCAACTGGTAGACCAATTTGAACTTGCCCTTTTTAAATGAAGGCCATATTTTTTTTTGTGCATTAAAAATAATGTAACATACAATTAGCATGCATAAATCACTATAAAAGCATCTGTAGTCAGACAGAATATGCAATATAGATAAATTGTTGGAGTATTGCATCTCTGATAGAATGAACTAGAACTAATATAAAGATTGGGTGTAATTAAGAAAATAAATATTTTATTTTATTTAACATTTAATTTAATATTTGAACTACGTATGTCACACTTGATTAAATAGTTTTATGCAAGACCATTTTATATTTGTTTTTGAAAATGTCTGGGGAATCATATTGAAAGTTTTTGAGGGCGAAAGATGGCGCCAAGGCTGTAAGCTCCCAACCTATCTTAAAGGCTCAAGTGAATATTTAATAATAATTACTATTTTTTTACAATCTTATCATGGTTTTAAATTCATTATTTTGGCTACTAACCATTATCCTGAGTAGAGTAAATGCTTGATTTATATGAGCAATAAACTAGATAGGTATATAAATTATTAATATAATATTTATAAGAATATGTGCATAATAAAAAGCCAATGATTTTTTTACAATCCCTCTTCTTGATAATTAAAATAAATATATGTTTTTCAATAGATTAATTATTAAACAATCAATTTCTTAGAAGGTCAAAAGATATTGGAACTTAATATTTAAACACAAAAGTGGACAGTTCTGCACCTCTGTTTTATTTGGAAACCTAACCTACCTTTTTACTGTGTTTTTCATTTTTCTGAGTTAAATATTATAATGTTTTGCTCATCAACAAAATATTCTTAAAGCTATAGCTAATATTAGAAGATATAAATTAATTTTATTTGCTTTACTGTTTACAACAAAGCCTTGGATTTAATTACACATGCATAATTATGATTATTCTTAATAAAGTGGATATACAAAAATATTCCAAATTTTTTATTGGAGAACTTCTACGGTGAGGTTCTTCTAGCATTAAAAAAATATATTCAGAGTGCAATGTCAAAGGTTAAAACCTTTAAGTAATTACATATACTCACATGTTCTTAATAAAAATATATAATTACAACTTTAATTAACTTATTTATAGATTTCTAAGAATAAAGATCTTATAAACTACTTAATTATAAATCCCAAGATTTTGTGAATCTTAGTCTGTAAAAGAAATAGAAAACTCAGTGAAGAAATTTAGAGCTTCCCACTCTCAAATCAAGATGCTTCAGATTCACCTATTTAATTAGAAAGTCAGGTTAAAGATAAAATGGCCATTCTTATCTTTATAAAGTTCTAATCTTATGTCAATATTTGGTGAGGTCCCTCTAGTGTTAAAAAATACATTCTGAGTGCTGTGTCAAAGATTAAAACCTTTAAGTAATTACATATACTCACTTGTGCTTAATAAAAATATGTAATTACAACTTTAATTAACTTACAGACTTCTAAGAATAAAGATCTTATAAACTACTTCATTGTAAATCCCAAGATTTTGTGAATCTTATTCTGTAAAAGAAATAGCAAACTCAGTCAGTGAAGAAATTTACAACTTCACATTCTCAAATCAAGATGCTTCAGATTCACCTATTTAATTAGAAAGTCATGTTGAAGATAAAATGGCCGTTCTTATCTTTATAAAGTTGTAATCTTATGTAAAGATTTGGTGAGGTTCCTCTAGTGTTAAAACTATATTCTGAGTACAGTGTCAAAGGTTAAAACCTTTAAGTAATTACTTATACTCACTTGTGCTTAATAAAAATATATAATTAAAACTATAATTAAAACAATTGCCACAAAATTAGGATAGGTCCAAATTAGCATAAAATTGAATGTTACTATATATTGACACTTTAATTATTTTACTCCTATACTGAATGTATGAGATAAAATATGTGAGAAGAAAAATAAATCTAACTGCAAACATGGATCTAGAATTCTTGAGGAAATATCAGTTATTTCTGATAGCCAAAATAGAAAATGCCAACATTACTTTAGAATATTAAAGAATATACAGTGGGACAAATAAGACTGTATTTAAATATAAGAAGGCTAAAACAATTACTACAGATATAATAGCTGATTTTATAAATGATAATGGAAAATAGACCTTGATATTTTTTTCTTGGATTATTCATTAACAATAAAAAATGGAAATGTTTGGAAATTTGTTACAGACTGATATTGAACAATATTAATATAAAATCACAGATCAATATATATATAGAAATATATCTTTAATAACAAAAATCAAAATCAGGTTGACTTTAGGTCACAATGGGTGTGACAAGAATGTTGACCTCAGGGTGGCCTTTAAGCATTCCATCATCAGATTTTTAATTGGATGGATGGTTGAAGAGTTGGAGTGTGGAGTGAATTGAAGCCTGTCCATTAAAGTATGAACATTGGCTATCTTAATATATATCTGAGCACTTATTGCATATATGTATGGAGATGATAATCTGGACCAACTGATGATTGCTATTTTAGCATGAAATACGGATATTGGTGATTATTTATCTTTTCAACATATAAGTGTTCAAGGGTATCAGTGTTATTAGGGTGGAGAGCAGTGGGTCATGTGAAAGTCTGTGCTCATGTACCCTATATATTAAAAATAAAAATTGTAAGCCTATTTATGAGATTTTCTATGGGTGTGACTGTTGGACACTGAAAAAGAAAATGAAAAACTGTTTGGTGGTTGTTAACTAAATCTTTCTATGTATATTGTATAGCTTTTAATCAATAGCAGGAAAAGTGAATAGTTGCATACTCTATTAGCTAAATCAGAAGTTTTTTCATTGAGCCTAGATGACTTTATAATTTACAAGATGATTTGATAATAAAAAACTGCAATTCTCAGACTAGTTGAAGTAAAAAGTATGATCAGCACAATGAGAGATGCATCCATTATCACAATTATGAACTAAAAAACCAAATTGATAAAGTTCAGTTACTCCATGATCTTATGTTTAATTAATTATCTAATATTAAATTACACGCTAAGGCAGTATTAAGTACTTATAAAATAAGATATTTTTATAATATATTAATACTAATAATTCTGCACTAACACGGTTGTTAGAGAAGTTGAATTTTGTTTATAAGTTTATATACATATACGCTAAGCGCGTTTGAAGTTCTTAGACTTCATATTCATAGCTGAGTGCAGTCAATGATAATGAGGAGGAGTATTGTAATTTATACAAATTAGCTTGCTATTTATTTGTCATAGGACATAGTGTTTTCTTTATTTTGATTAATTTGTCCATCTTTTTGAACAGGTGTCCTTCCTATTTATAGAATTAGTATCGTTATTTATGAAGTAGGCCTCTTTAATTTTACATCTATGGTTGTTTCTTTCTCTACATACTATTGTGGGGTTGAGGAGTTAATAATTTTACACATAGTTGGAGAAAAAAAAGAAATGAAAAGAATAATTGGTTTTCATTTACCTTTTATAATAATTATATAATGTATACAGTAATTATACTAGTTATGCTTCAATATTTAAATAGAGCATTTAATGCAGCATCAAATATTTGTAAAATAATTATTAACAGACTTGATAATTGTCACAAAAATTAATAAATATAATGTGCAAAGTAGATGTAGAAATAATTTACATGAACAAAAATAATACAATATAGTATAAAAAAAGTTAAGGATTCTAGTAATCTAAAAAATTGAAATTATATTTGTCATTTTATAACATGTCCGCTTTCTGCTGACTGGAATTAAATTTTTTGCTTTAATAATGTGTTTATTTATATTTGACACTAATTTGTAGAAAGAAAAAAAAAGCAAGAAAGCTTAAGTTATAAATATCTCAGATAAATTGATGAATCAATATTTTAATATGTAAATAGACATCATCATCATCATCAACCATTATCAATCCACTGCAGAATGAAGGTCTCTCCAAGTTCATTCCATCTTCTCTGATCTTTAGCTTCTATTCTCCACAACACCCCTGCATACTTTCTTATTTCATCCATCCATCTGACATGTTGTCACTTTCTGGGTCTTTTACAATCTCTTGGAATCCAGTTTAAGATTTCAATTGTCCATCTATTATCATCTCTTCTAGCAATATGTCCAGCTCAACTCCACTTCAAACTTTTAATTTTTTTCAATGAGGTCAATAACACCTGTTTTTTTTCTTACTCATATATTGCGTATTCGATCTCTTCTTGTTACTCCCAACATGCATCTCTCCATACTTCTCTGAGTAGTCTGAAGTCTCTGTATTGCTTTTCTATTAAGTGTCCAAGTCTCAGATCCATAAGTAAGAACTGGTAAAACACATTTGTTAAAAAACTTCCTTTTCAAACACATAGGCATATTTCCTTTTAATATCAAGTTATTTGTACCAAAAGCACTCCAACCATGTTTAATTTTTATGATTAATTTCATCCATTATATTTCCATCTGTATTAATAATCAGACCAAGGTATTTGTAACTGTTAACTACTAATTCATCATAATCAATCTTTATTTTCACATTTTGAGCAAATTGATTAAACATTACTTTAGTCTTTTTAACATTTATCTTTAGGCCTACTTTCCTACTTTCATCTGATAACTCCTGCAACATTTCCTGCAGCTCTGAAGCAGTATTTGCAAAAACAACTACATCATCTGCAAAATCTAAATGACTTAAATAATCTCCATTTACTTTCACTCCTTTAGTTTCCCATTTTAATCCACAAAATACTTCTTGCAGCACTGCTGTAAAAAGTTTTGGTGATATAGAGTCACCTTGTCTTACACCCTTCTCAATGTTGACTTTCCTAGTATCATTATGTAATATAATTTTTGCTGTTGCATTTTTATAAATATTCTTTAAAATATGACAATATCCTGGATCTATACCTTGATGATTCAATGCTTTAATCACTGATAAATTGTTTATAGAATCAACTGCCTTTTTATAATCTACAAATCCTAAGCATAATGGCAACTCATATTCATTTGTTCTTTCTATAACTTCTCTAAGTACCTGGATATGATCTACTGGACTAAAAACATTTTTAAATCCAGTTTGTTCACTTGGTTGGTAAAAATCCAATGTTCTCTGTAGACGAGTTGTAACTATTTTGGTAAAAACTTTGTATAAAACTGATAAAAGGTGGATAGTCATAAATATATAAAAGTTTCACTAACATCACATTTTAATGAGAATGATTTGTTACTTAGTTTTGAATTTTAATTTTAATCTATAATTAGAATGATAAAGGAGATGATTGCATGGCACATGTTAAGTATAGCTAATATTTATATTGTAATATTATAGACTATGGACAACACTGACCAAGTCAGATATTACAATCTTATTAATACAAATAAATATAGAATGAGGAAATGAGAATAATTATTTCTTTCATATTTTTTATAATAACAAGTATTAACTTATTTAAAGATTTAACATTCCTTAAGAGATAATATGAAAATTCCAACATTCTTTATAAATAATAAGAATGTGAATTTTTATAGTATGCTAAGGGTAGTTGTAAAAGAGAAAGAAAAAATTACAAAAAATAATAAAATAATTTTTTTTATTTTGCTTCAGTAATATCATTTATCTACTATTTTTTAATTTAAAAAAAGTAATACAAGAGATAAATAAGTAAAATTTTAAGTGAGGGTTATCATTTTTTTCAAAAAGAAAAAAAAAGATGTTTAAATATTTTGCTGAAGAATGCTGTTTTATTTTTAATTAAAGATGGTTTTTTTCTCTTTATCTCTCTAAAAAGATTTTGTATATTTTCACTCAAATCATACTGTTTCTTTTGTAATTAAAAATATAATAATTACAGAGAAAATTTTTAATAATTAAAGCAAGATTGGAATTTTTAATTAAAAAAGGAGAAAATAACTATAAAAAGAATCTATTGGTCAGAATTTATTGCTGTATCTCTGAAATAATATGTGATTTGATAAAAAGCAAGAATGTTCCAAAAAAATAAAATAAGAGGAAAGTTAACACAGTAGACATCAGAATATTGTAAGAAACAGTCATTCTTATTTTTAAAGAAGAACAATAACAGCACAGCTATGGAGAGATCAGTGACAAGTTAAGTTTTTGCTCTGAAATAAGACTAACCTCACTACTATTTTAAAAAATGGTTTTTGATATGTAATTAAAGAAAATCATGTACTAAGCTTTAGCTAAAAGCTAAGCATCACCAAACATAATCATGTAACCTATTTAATAAAAATATAAAAAATGATTACTTCTGAGAGAAATCTGCAACAAGCCTTGTGTTCCACCCAAATGCATGATTCTTTTAACATGTGTAAAATCTGAATGGTTATTATTATATTTAAAAAATGAATAAAACCAACTTATACTAATCTGACCTGGAAATTTGTATTAATGTAAATATTAATTGTAGAAATAATAAATTTAATTTATGTTAATGAACTGTAATCTTGTTAATTTGGAAGTTGTCATCATAATGAAAATTTGAAGCTACAAATGAAAAAAATTAATTGAAAAATCTCTGATTATTTAATCTGAGCATTTGGAAAAACCAAACAGAAAAACTGACCTAAAAAAAACTAAAAATTATAACTACCAAAGAACAATTAAAAAATGAACCAATGGTAATATAAGATATTATAGTATGCATATCCATATTCACAAATAATTTTTAATATAAGTAATATTTGACAATAAATAATTTAAAGTTTTTTTCTTAAATATTTCTTATATATAATATTGTGATTGTAATGAATATTTTTTAATTGTTTAGTTCTAAACATTTCCCCCACCAAATTGTAAAAAGTATGAGCCCTTCCCATTTTTATAAAAAAAAAGAAAAACAAGGTTTTAGTTAATCTTAAATTTTTTATACTATAACGGTTGGGAAAATAGACTCTTACTGTTTCTGTGCTACAGGGCACCACCAGGCTATTTGAACCTGGAAAATTTATATAGTAGGCAGATAAACATTGTTAAGATCTAACTTTTACATATATTTTTTATTCTGACCATCAGGCCATGCCACTAGTCAGAGAGATGCAGAGATTTATAAAATATGAATTCTTATCTAAAAATATTTTCAATATTAAAAAAATAAAAGAAACCATTGCCAGTAATAACACACACAAACATTTATTAAACATATATAAAATTTAGCATTATTATTTTAGTATGTTTACTTTAATTTTTTTTTTATAAAACATTACAACTTTACTTTAAAATTTAACTTACATTTTGACTTTTATTTTAGAAATTAATTTATGTTTAAACTTTTATTTTAGAAGTTCGCACAGATGAATTAATATTTTATTAGAGTGTCGAGTATGAATAGACTACATAGATTGCATTTGAAAAGAAAATATTCTATCCCTGATTTAACCTTAGGTCAAAAATTCGCAGTAAAACCAACACCATTCTATCTGATATATCAATGTATTCAATGCAGCATGAATACGACAGCACAATACCATACTGTCAGGAATGCACATCTGAACAGCATGGTTATATAGAAAAAAAGTGTCTCTCATCCAGTACAGGAATGTTACATCTGCTGGCGAGAAGAACAATAAAAAAACTCCATAAGAAGGGATTGTGGTCCTTTTTTCTGACTTATAATCCCATTCCATAGGCAAAGGGGTGATCCACGGAGCAGAAAATACAGACTGTCTCCAATGGTCAATAAGAAATAGGCTTATTTCACCTTGTGGGCATATCATGTGATCCTGCATGTAGCAGACCTCATACTACATTTACTAATTACACCAATATAGCCAATCAATTAACCCAATTTAATTACGAAACAAATAACCTAAGATTTACCCTCCCTTAAACTAACATAACTTTACAAATCTATGCAGCCATTCACACCTGACTTAAATTTAACATTTATTAAAAATTGTTTTAACAAAAAAAAAATCATAATAAAAACTTAAAAGAATGAAACAAATAACTTAATGGAAATGACTTAAAAAAATACATCAAATAAAATTAGTTATTAATAATAATTTATGTTGGTCAGATAGGATTTTATTTCTATTAAATATTGAAAAGGTTTTGCAATTAAAGTTCTTACTGTTTTGAAAATGTTCATTAGCTATTCATAGTTCTTACTGTTTTTAAAAAAAGTCCGTAGTTTCTAATTACTTGTAATTTGGATGGTGTTAATTCCCACAAAGTCATGAGGAGATTGTGTGCAGTTAGCCATTGTTTTTTATTGTAGCTGGTATTTTATTGCCGGGCCCAGATGATCTATAGTCCACAATATGGGAAAATGATATTTTATTTTTAGAACAACTGAAGGAATTGAAAGTGTGTCTTTCAATCCCTTCTCCTCCAACTCTCTCTGACTTAATACATATCACATCTCTCTATCACATCTCTTTCCTTTTATAATAAACTTTCGGATCGAGTGGACATTACATCATGACAATGATGACCCTTTCGTTGAAGTCCATTTCCTGAGGGATTTCTTTTATTGGCTATTAGTTTCTATTGTTTTTCTCTCCTATTTGATCTTTACTTCTACATTTTGTAATGCCTGAGGGCTAGTTTACTTTTACTAATTAAAATAATCATTTCCATTTTATACAATAGAATTAATTAAATTTGTACGATCTTAAAGATATATTTTTATCTTTAAATCTTTTAAGTTCTTTTTTTTCTGAAAATTTAGTTTTAAAATACTTTCTTTTTCCTTAATAAAGTTTTCTTTTAATAATTTTTCATCTGTATGATTTTATATATATAAAGTTTAGATGACTTTTAATTTTCAATTTTTAAAAAACAAATTTTTATTTGCAAACTTTATTTTTAATTTTATTTATTAAAATTATGTAACGGCATGTAAGCCTGTTACAATACTAAATACTGTCTTTCAATTTTAATCATTGAAAAGGGAAATCATTCTGTTTAAAGTAAAGGCTAAATAATTTAATCAATAAGAATCAATAGGAAATAATTTGTTTTATGAAATTATAATACTTATGTAGAAACCTAGCAGATTTAGAATTGTCATATTATTATACTTGTTTTTAATTTTCTTATTTATTATCCAGTGATTAATTTTATTAAATAAATATTAAAAAATAATAGTGTTGAACTCTTTATTACTCCATCTTTCTGTTGCATGAATTTGTAATTACTTGTCTTCCACACAGCATGATGCTTTAATGGTCTGGTAGCTTACCACAATAAAATTATTGGACATAGATTAAGTGTATACATTTATGCTTTCTGTTGGTTACTGTCACAGTTCCTAGGTTACTTTGACCCTGGAGCTAGTAACAGTGCAATAATGAATAATTTATTTGAATATGAAAATATGCAATTGTGTTGGGAAGATGTTTTTTGGATGGGGCATAGGTCAAGATCATCTTTACATTTTATTCACTGCACTCTAATTACAGACTAAAAATTAGTTTATATTTGGTTGTACATTTATGGAATTACATGGACAGCACATTGATGGTGACCTACATAAATAAGGATTCCAACAATATTTTCTTGATAGTTACTTTAACACTCTAGTATGTGCATCTAAATGATTGTTTTATATTTTGCCTAAATTTGGCAGTGTCTGAATAATTAGCCTAGATTTTATAATGTATATCTTTAAGTTCATTTACAATGGATGTCTGATGATTATATACCTGCTTAATGTGGGAGATGTACATTATTGTTCATCATCATTAACCATTATCAATCCACTGCAGAATGAAGGTCTCTCTGAGTTCAATCCATCTTCTCTAATCTTTAGCTTCTCTTCTCCACATCACCCTGCAAACTTTCTTATTTCAACCATCCATCTCACATGTGGTCTCTTTCTGGGTCTTTTACAATCTTTTCGAATCTCAGTTTAAGATTTCAGTTGTCCACTTATTATCATCTCATTATTATTATTATTATTATTATTATTATTATTATTATTATTATTATTATTATTATTATTATTATTATTATTATTATTATTATTATTATTATTATTATTATTATTATTATTATTATTATTATTATTATTATTATTATTATTATTATTATAATAACTGCCTATTTTATTCCCTTGTTACTTGTTAATGTCAAATTATTTTATTCTCACATTTGTGACATTATTTTTATATATTTAATGAGAATGATTTACCATCTCCCTATGTCACCAGTTCACATACATATCATTACAATACATTTTAATATATACAATTTTATTTGAATTCAATCCAGTTTTTATATATTTACACACTTTATTGTACATATCTAAATCCCATATCACCGATGTGAAGGGTTTTCATTTTGTCCACTCACATAACCTTTAAGTCTATTTTAATTATTTTATGGAAGCAAATTTTATTAACTCAAGAGCCTATTTCATAAGTTTTAACAATCAACTATTTTATATCTCCAAATTTTATTATTTAGATCTGATTGAGCAGGATGATAATGTGTTCTCATAAATACAATTTTACCATATAATACTATTTGTTCATGCACTTTATTACTATTACACAATGCTTTATTTACCACCCTTTCTTACAGTTTACAGTTTCGATTGTCTCAGCAATCTTCTTCAGAACTTTATATAAAGTTCTAAAGAAGATAAAGTTCTGAAGAAGATTGTTGGGGCAATTGAAACTGTAAGAAAGGGTGGTAAATAAAGCATTATGTAAAAGTAATAAAGTGCTTGGCCAATTTAATATTATATGGTATACATTTGGCAATGCAATAAGGAAGAGTAGTTATTATACTTCTTGAAGAAAATACAATTTTATTAAGTATAGATTATATATTGAGCTATTTCCATTATCTAATATTAGGTATTAAATGTCTTTATAAAAATTTAATTCAACTGTTAGTAATACCACATAGGTTAGTATGTCCACAAAGTTTTGAGAGGTGTTATTCTGCTCTTTTCTTCAGATGATGCTGGCCTGACCAGTGACAGTACTAGCATGGGATTCGAACCTGGGTCTTTAGATTCTTGATTATTGAATTTTAAGGTAATGCTCTAACCAACTGAACCATCCTGCCAAAGGCAACAGTATGTAGCAATTTCATATACTTATCTATGAGGTTCCTCCTAATTTCTCCACTTTTTCCTGAGAGCAAAGTTGATTAGTGTTTTCCATACATTATGTATAGTCACACTAGGGTGGCTTATGTGATTTTTTGCTCCATTGGTTAGATAGTTACCTTAAAATTTAATAATCAAGAATCTAAAAACCCAGGTTCGAATCCCATGCTAGTACTGTTATTGGTCAGGCCAGCAACACCTGAAGAAGAGGGGAGAAAAATACTGAAGAGAGAAGAGAAAAATACCTCTCAAAATGTTGTGCATATACTAACCCATTTGCTGTGATATTACTAACAGTTGGTGCATTTACTAACTTGTTTGCTGTGATATTACTAACAGTTGGTGCATATATTAACCTGTTTGCTGTGATATTACTAACAGTTGAATGTATTTGGAATATTTAAATAAAATTAAACTTTTCTAAAGACATTCAATGCACATAATAGATGATGGAAATAGTCCAATATAAAAATACAGCTAGAACACCATCATCACAAACGTTCAGAAATAATTAATGTTTACAGAAATAAGATCAAAAGTATAAATAAATTATTTTGAATTTTTAGCTTTCAGGTATTTCTGCTGAAATTTGTTTTCTAATTTTGACTTTAACTTTCAGAACCACATGAAGAGGTTATATAAAACCAGTATTCTGCTGAACCCAATTTGAAGACTACTATTTTATGCTAAATTAGTTTTTAAAAATTTCTAAACAAACAAATATTAGTGCAAGCATGCCTTGTGTTCGAATCTAAATGGCACAGTCTTAATTATTTTTCACTTTTATTTTATGTACACATGCCCAAAGATGACAGCAGAAAAGCTTTGTTTTACATTTGGATTTTTAAAAAGTAGGTAAAAAACTTACACTTACCATTGCCCATTAGATATAATTTTTTTTTTATTTATTGGTCTTTCATGATTAAATAGTTGATAATTAAAATAAATACTGTTGGTTAATTATTATTTTAATTTTAAATATTAGTGTGAAAATTCATTTCTTAAAATTAACCAATTGCCGACAAGAATGAAAACACAGCTGAGGCTATCCCAAATGCTTAATATTTGCCCACACATAAACGTTTGGGTCAACAAGATAGATGGATTCATTCTATTTTTTCACAAAGACTTTATCTTGTGTTTAAAAGTGAGAGTATTCATTTATAGTTAAAAATCCACAAAGTGCATGTGCATTAGATTAATGTCTGATTATTACTCATACAGTTTATAAAACATAGCACTGTATAAAATAAATATCTCATTTACATATGTTTAATTTCAAATAAGACTGATGTATTGTAAATTCTAGAAAAATTTGCGTCATTCATTCAGGGATATAGGGTATATGAGCACAGACTTTCACATGACCCACCACTCTATCTAATAACATTGCTACCCTCAAGCACCTATATGCTGAAAAGATAAATAATCACCAATATATGTACTTCATGATAAACCAGCAATCATCAGTTGGTCCAGATTATCATCTCCCACACATATATACTATAAGTGCTCAGATATATATTGATAGACAATCTTCATACCTTAATGGACAGGCTTCAATCCACTACACACTCCAACTCTTCAACCATCCATCCAATTGAAAATCTGATGATGGAATGCTCGAAGGCCACCCTGAGACTGAGACTCTTGTCATACCCATGTTGACCTAAGGTCAATATGAACCCCACATGTACAGGACATAATCCATTAAATACATATGCAAGGATGGGCAGACATCTCTATAATGTAATATCTGAAACACAGGCTTATTATATACCTGTGTCTATATATGTAATATAGGATATATGAGCACATACTTTCACATGACCCACCTCTATCCACTCTATCTAATAACACTGATACACTCAAGCACATATATGCTGAAAAGATAAATAATCACCAATATACGTATTTCATGCTAAACCAGCAATCATCAGTTGGTCCAGATTATCATCTCCCACACATATATACTATAAGTGCTCAGATATATATTAAGATAGACAGTCTTCATACTTTAATGGACAGGCTCCAATCCACTACACACTCCAACTCTTCAACCGTCCATCCAATTGAAAATCTGATGATGGAATGCTCTAAGGCCCCTGAGGCCGAGATTCTTGTCATACCCATGTTGACCTAAGTTCAATCTAAACCCCACATGTACAGGACATAATCCATTACATATATAGACACAGGTATATAATAAGCCTGTGTTTCAGTTATTACATTATAGAGATGTCTGCCCATCCTTGCATATGTATTTAATGGATTATGTCCTGTACATGTGGGGTTCAGATTGACCTTAGGTCAACATGTGTATGATGACAAGAACCTCGGCGTCAGGGTGGCCTTCGAGCATTCTAGCATCAGATTTTCAATTGGATGGATGGTTGAAGAGTCAGAGGGTGTAGTGGATTGAAGCCTGTCCATTAAAGTATGAAGATTGTCTATCTTAATATATATCTGAGCACTTATAGTATATATGTGTGGGAGATGATAATATGGACCAACTGATGATTGCTGGTTTAGCATGAAATACGTATATTGGTGATTATTTATCTTTTCAGCATATATGTGCTTGAGAGTATCAGTGTTATTAGATAGAGTGGAGAGTGGTGGGTCGTGTGAAAGTCTGTGCTCATATACCCTATATTACATATATAGACACAGATATATAATAAGCCTGTGTTTCAGTCATTCAGGCATAGTAAAAGTGATTTAAAGTGATCGCTTAATATCTTCATGCTCTCATTTCCAAATCTTAAGATTTGCCCATACATAAATGTTTGGGTAGAAAGGATAGATGGATTCATTCTATCTTCTCACAAAGACTTTATCTTGTATTTGAAAGTGAGAGTATTGATTTATAGTTAAAAATCCACAAAGTGCATGTGCATTAGCTTAATGGCTGATTATTACTATTACGGTTAATAATTCAAGAAAAGGCAACCTAAATCTCTTAGAACAAATTTTTACCAGTATGAATAGGCAAATATATAAAATGTGTTTATTTTGGAAAATAATTTTGGCAAATTAAATAATTAAACTATGATGGAAATAGTACAGCATATAATTGAAGGTAAAATGCTATTATACAATTTTTCAAGCAAACAATTTTAAAAATGTTCTGTTTTTTAAAAATAAATAAATAAATGTGTCTTTACTTTTTTAATGACATTTAACTCTCTATATTTTGTTTTATGCAATTATTATCAGATTTTGATCTATATTCCATATTTTAGCTGCTAGTTTTAAATTTCATCTATTTTTTTCAGAGGAGCAGTTGAATTAAAAGCATTATTCAAAATATAGTTTTATTTGCTAATAATTGAATTGCTAAATGCTGTTGAATCAAAGAAATCTCATTTAAATGATGTGTAGTAAAATTTGTTTATACCAACATTATTATACAATATTGTAATCTACCACAAAACATCACATGATCATCATTCTTTTGGCTACTTAAGCTGTTTATACAGAGGCAAAACTCTCCATTTGGTAGTGCCACTCAGTGCAAGCCAGAGGTTTGCATTACATCCTAAGATTTATATGCAGTCCTCTCAGATCCAAGGCTCCTCACTGATAAAAGCCACAAGCTAAAAACTAGTCTATGGATATTGGATGAGTATGCCCTAGATAGGGATTTATGCACAAACCTTCTTGCATCCATTGATTACTCTGGCTTGCACTGGTGGCACTACTCAATGGAGAGTTTAGCCTCTGTAAAATAGCTTTTGTTGAAATTGTTTTCTTAGACATATAGCTTGATGATTTTCACTTGAACTTTTTTATTACTTCTATTCATTTTCATTTCAATGAGCTTTTCACAGCATAATCATTGATCTCTATTCTTTTTTTTAAGTTTTTCTTAGCTAATTAATCCAGATTTCTAGGGTCTATATTTTTAAGTAAATTGTCAAAAGTATTTTTTTCTTTGCCATTAGTCTTGAATTTGTTACTATCGACTGGAAACATGATTTAAAATTTTGCTGAAAGACAAAAAAAATGCATCTTAACATTATAGTGTCATTTTAAAAAAAATTAAATTGTATAATTTTAACAGATTCCTTTCTTCATTATATTAGTTCAATTTTTAGCATGATATTATTTTAAAAAGTAAAAAGGGAACCCAATGCATTTAAAGATTTTAATTCTTTATACGTTTTAAAATGAAGTTTGGTGTTGTTTTTACTTTTGTGTGTGCGCGCGTGTTTGTGTTTTTGCTCATTGTTTTTAGAAATCAGTTGTTTTTTTCTGGATTTGAAATGTTTTATTTGTATATTGCTGCTTTGCAAGTAGACATTGTTAAATATTAAATTATATACCTATCAAGTGAATATAATTTAAAAGCTTTTGAAAAATGATTGTCAGTATTACAGATTCCAAAGAGCTTGTTTTCCATTTTGTCATATATTTTATATATAATGCAGAATTATATTTATTACTATCCTTATTGTGAGAGTTGATTGTAGAAAAATAAACAGGGAAGGAGTGAAATAAATGTACAATTTTAAAATGTCATTGCTGTTGTCCTCATTTTTATTATACTTAACTGTCTATGATTATATTTATTCAAATCACCCTGCATATGAGGGGTCAGAATATCTTATGCTTTAATATGGACATGACAACAAAATTGGCAAACAAGGGCTTTGAACGGGCCATTATCAGATTTTTAATGATATGGACAACTGAAAAGTTGGAAATTGATGTCTGTCCATTAAAGTTTGAAGATTTGCTATCTTAATATAAACTGAGCCCAGAATATATATGGGTGTGGGAGATGATGATCTGGACCAACTGATGAGGACTGTTTCCACATGAAATGCATATATTGGAGATCATTTAACTTTTTCGCATGTATGTGGTCATGTGTATCGATCGTATAAGATAGAGTGAATGAGAAAAGGAAGTTTGAAAGTCTTGGTTTAAATCCCCTATAATCAAATCATTTCTCTAAATGTTAAGTTATTTCAGTAGTGCCCTCTGTGAATAAATATGTTGATGTTTGGAAGGGGGATTTGAATATTTTCTATTTAATTTTCAAGTAATAATATAATTATATTTGTATACATTAGAAATTATGCTACAACTTAGATATATAAATGTACTTACACATATTACCCGTATTTATATTTTGCTTTTATATATTAAAAGATCTATAAATATCTTCATCCAAGTAAGTTTTATGATTTTAAACTTTTATTTGATTCTTGAAAACTGGTATATTTCATTCTTTATTATATTTTACGTATTTATAAAGTAAAACTTTCAAACATCTTTTGCAATAAATGTTATATTCATGTTCGTATTTATTTTAAAAGGATCTTTTGATGATAATTTTTTTATGCAACTATTGAATATTTTTCAATATTTAACCAAAATTTCTATTTTATTACTTTGCTTTGTGGATATTTTATTAAGAAACTACGTTTTCTATTTCTTAATTTTGTCTGGCTTTGAGCCTACTAGGTTAGCAATATCTGAATTTATTGCATTTTGCTGCGGAATCTTCAACTGTGTTATAGTTATAGTGAGTTTTATTTCTTTGCTTGAATGATTTATTTTGTAGTAAAAAAAATTATCCCTCTGGCTTTTAATTCTTTTTATTATTGTTATTGTTAATATTATTTTTTTTTCACAATATTTAATTGTTTGTTTTTTTTTAATATTGTGTTTCTTCATATTTGATATATTATGAAAAAAAATATTAAAGGATTTTTGCCCTATTATATTAAGCAAATGAATTTTCATCTTATCAATTTTTACTAAATTCTTTAAGTTTCAATGGTTTATTTTTTTGAAAAGAGAGGTCAGCGCAGCCGCTTTGCAAGCAAGCAGTTAGTTGCCGACGGTTGTTGCGGGTTCGCCTCCCGGCCGATGCTATGACATATGAAAAAAAAAAAGTTTTAATCGCTTTTACTAAAGTCCAATGAAGCAATATCTAAAAATAATAATTGACATAACTAATAGCTGAAGATAATAGACTATTATAATTATTTGAGAGTTTTATTTATTTATTGCTAAGTAAAAATTATATTTATAGATATAATAATCACCTCCATACTCCCCCCCCCCTTTTTTTTTAAATTCATATAATAAAAGACAAATGATTCCCAAGATGCATTTCGTGCTGAACCAGGCCCAGGTCACTATCTCTCATATATATCTCTATTATAAAATTTAAAATAAAAATTATATGTATACTTATCGATAACAAACAACATTTATATTACGAACATATTTAAATATTTTTAATAAAAATAAATTCGATTGATTTATTATGGTTATCTAGAACTTTTTTCTAAATTAGATTAAATACTTTATCAACTGTGAAAGAAAATAATACTGATGAAATCTTAAATACACAGAAGCAAAACTCTCCACCCTGTAGCACCACGCAGTGAAATCCAGAGTAATCAACGGATGAGTGAAGGTTTGAGCATAAAATTCCTATTTGTGCCTACTTATGTGATGTTTAGTGGTGAAATCTTAAATAATGAATTAAATTTTTATTTATTATACTTTTTAATCATAACTAATTCATCAAAAATTAACTTATATTTAATATATATCATAAAATATTCATTTATTTTTAGGGTCAGAGTGACTTGTGGTCAACATGGGTAGGATGAGAAGGTTGGCACTAAGGTGGTGTTTGAGCATTCCATCATCAGATTTTTAATGGTGGAGTGGTTTGAAGCCTGTCCATTAAAGTACGAAGATTGGCTATCTTAATATGGACTGATCTTTGGTTCTATATATGTGTGGAGATGATAATCTGGACCAACTGATGAGTGCTGGTTTAACACAAAATACATATATTGGTGATTATCTTTTCAACATGTGTGTGATCAAGGGTATCAGCTGTATGAGATAGCATGGATGGTTGAGGGTCATGTGAAAGTCTGAGTTCAAAACCCATATATATTACATATAGAAGTGCAGGTATGAAAAAGCCTGTACTGTAGGAAAAAAAGTCATATTTCAGTTGTTATGTAATTTTTTTTTCCTTAAATATTATACTGTTACACTTTGATTTATAAGTGTCAATTATTTTGCACCCACAACTTTGAGATTAATCACTTCAGATAAATGCATTAATGATTATTACTAATCATTTATTATACTAGAGATAATCCTAGCCCAGATATATGTTTAAAACACAGTAGAGAGCGAAAAATGCAAATTTAATTTCTAGATTTTTCAGACACAGGCCTATCACGTGAAATAATGGGTTTGTAATAACCCTTGTGATATTTATGCAACATTTTATTTCCAAATTAAAATGTTCTAGATCTCGCTAATTTATGTGTGATAGAAATTTTTGAATTTGAATTCATAAAGTCTCATTTTTAAGTATTTATAAATATTTAATTTTATTATTTTCTTCACCAAAACTTAAATCTATATTCCAGATATTATTTAAATTGTTCTCAAAATTACAAATAACATTTCAATTGAACCTATTATTTGATTTATCCGTAAAATATTTAACTAGAACTGATCAGTATATATAAAATAATTTTTAATACCAACTAAAAATACTTTTTCGACATTTCATCTTATATAATATAAGCCAGCTGCCTTTTAATAAAGTGTGCATTAAATTATGGAATAAAGAAGGTATATTAGACTTTCCTTTTTTTTTCAAATAAAATAAGGCATAAGTATAAATAAAATAAACAAATATATAAAAATATTTTGCAATGAAACAAATTAAAATTTATGTAAATACAAAAATTATTACAATTAGATTAAACCACTAAATATCACATGATCACCATTTCTTATGCTTGCTCATAACTGTTTTTAAAACAGGCAAAACTCTCCATACAGGAGTGTCACTCATTGCAAGTCAGAGTAATCAATGGATACACCTAGGTTCAGTGCTCCCAGATCTAAGGCTCTTCACTGATGAAAGCCACAAGCTAGAAACCAGTCTGGGGATATTGGATGAGTAGGCATTAGATGGGGATTTTATGCACAAGCCTTCTGACATCCATTGATTACTCTGGCTTGTACTGAATGGCACTACTGTATGGAGAGTTTTGCTTGTTATAATTAGATTAATTTTATTGCAGTTAATATGCCTAGATGAAGTATTATTTAGAATTCTAAAATAGAATAGATTTTTATTTTGCTTTACAAAATCAATATCAATTGTTTAAAATTTTATATATCAATTTGGAATATATAACTGCTAAGTATAGAAATAAATAGAATAATATAAATAAATATATTGATTTTTAGTGTGGAGATATTATCGTAAAATATCTTATCTTATTACATATATAAACCACACATTTAATTATTTAATAGTTGTAATTATTATTTAAAATTAAAATATTGTTTTAACTCTTTTTAGCTAATTAGTTTGTTAAATAAACTACAAATTCTTTTAAAAGAAACAAACTTTGGAAATTATTATATTTTAAAATATTGTCACTTCATGGATTCTCTTAGTTGATTTGTGAACTTAATAAAAGGTGATTTAAAGGCTGAAGAACTCTTTGTGTATAAATATAGATTACCATTCATGCAGGTTGTATATTTTATTTATGTAATTATATTTGATTTAATATTGCTTTTGTTTTAAAAGGTCATTTAATGTATATATGTGTGAGAGTGAACATATAAATATATGAAGTAACCAAAAGAATACATTAAAGAAATAGAAGAATGACTACTTAAAATTTTTGAATATCTTTATTCATTAGAGGAGAGAGGGTGCTATTTAACAAGCATGTCTGACTATCAGGAGTCTTCAAGGAGATGGAAATGCTGAATGTGGACAACTATCTTTAAGCACTTTACTACTGTTAAAAAAACTGAATGTAGTACTTGAAGTTAGGAGATATAAAAGTTCTGAAGAAGATTGCTGGAGCAATCGAAACGGTCAGAGGGCAGGGTGGTAATTACTTTGTTTTTTTTAACTAAATATATTTTTTATAGAAATTCTGTCACGTGTTTCATGATTCATCTACCAACCATTGATTATTATGGCCTGCACTAGGTGGCAATATTGTATGGATACAATTACTACTGCATTAAGATATAATATATATTATTTATGTATTTATGAAATTTTATTTGAATACATAATCTTTTGTATATATGATTTTTTGTATGTAATTTTTGCATAGACTATTTATATATAACAATAAAAATAATAAATATAACGGTAATTAATTATTATATCCAGTCTTTCAATCAGTAGTACTTTCAGTTAATTCCTTAACTTGCAGCAACCGAAAATACTTCTACGTATTGAAAGACGGATATAATAGTTAATTACCGTTACGTACCGCAAGTACTTCTGCGGATCAACCGAAAGTACTTCTGCAGATTGAAAGACTGGATATAATAGTTAATTACCGTTAAATTTATTATTTTTATTGTTATTACAATAGTTTTTTAATTAACGAAAATTGTATTTATATTATATACTGTACATATATTTTAATTAATGAATTATTATTTTTGTAAAGTTTCCTAATAATTTAAAGTTGTTGTTTGTTTTGTTTTTGTTTTTTTAAAATATTTATAAGATATTTATCATAATGGATCACTAGTTGATTGATTTAACAAGTTTTTTCGAAGGAAGGTTTTTTTAAAAAAGAATTTTAACCCGTAGGAATTTAGTGCGTTAACAGATATGCAAATGATTTTTAAGGTTTAAGTTTTATAGAAAATCATTTTGCTAATAATTTCTAATGAAATCCTATCTTCTCGTTGAAATATTAAAGTCAATATCTGGAGAAGTAATTGTGTTTGTTTTAATTTTTATTAGATAGATAGATAGATAGATAGATAGATAGATAGATAGATAGATAGATAGATAGATAGATAGATAGATAGATAGATAGATAGATAGATAGATAGATAGATAGGTAGGTAGGTAGGTAGGTAGGTAGGTAGGTAGGTAGGTAGGTAGGTAGGTAGGTAGGTAGGTAGATAGATAGATAGATAGATAGATAGATAGATAGATAGATAGATAGATAGGTAGGTAGGTAGGTAGGTAGGTAGGTAGGTAGGTAGGTAGGTAGATAGTAGGTGGGTGGGTGGGTAGGTAAATAGATAGATAGATAGATAGATAGATAGATAGATAGATAGATAGATAGATAGATAGATAGATAGATAGATAGATAGATAGATAGATAGATAGATAGATAGATAGATAGATAGGCAGGCAGACAGACAAGTAAGTAGATAGATAGATAGATAGATAGATAGATAGATAGATAGATAGATAGATAGATAGATAGATAGATAGATAGATAGATGGATAGATGGATGGATGGATGGATAGATAGGTATATAGATAGGTAAATAGACAGAGAGATAGAGAGAGATAGGGAAATACATACATAGATAGAATGATAGACAGACAGATAGATGAATAGACAGAGACAGACAGTCAGATAGATAGATAGATAGATAGGTAGGTAGATAGATAGATAGATAGATAGATAGATAGATAGATAGATAGATAGATAGATAGATAGATAGATAGATAGATAGATAGACAGACAGACAGACAGAGAGACAGAGAGACAGACAGATAGATAGATAGATAGATAGATAGATAGATAGATAGATAGATAGATAGATAGATAGATAGATAGATAGATAGATAGATAGATAGATAGATAGATAGATAGATAGATAGATAGATAGATAGATAGATAGATAGATAGATAGATAGACAGACAGAGAGACAGACAGAGAGACAGACAGACAGATAGATAGATAGATAGATAGATAGATAGATAGATAGATAGATAGATAGATAGATAGATAGATAGATAGATAGATAGATAGATAGATAGATAGATAGATAGATAGATAGGTAGGTAGGTAGGTAGGCAGATAGGTAGATAGGCAGATAGATAGATAGATAGATAGATAGATAGATAGATAGATAGATAGATAGATAGATAGACAGACAGGTAAGTAGATAGATAGATAGATAGATAGATAGATAGATAGATAGATAGATAGATAGATAGATAGATAAACATCCTTTAAGGAACATATGTATATAAATAAATCTATTCAGCATCCCTTCGCAGACAATTCTAAATATTTCATATTAATTATTTGTTCTAAACTTATTTTTTATAACACATACATATATACACATGAATGTGTGACACGCGTGCGCGTTTTTATTTACGGATAATTTTAGAATTGGAAAGATATAAATATATTTGTATTGTTTTCCAAATCAGCAATAAACATTAGGAAAAAAATCTTACATATACACATACTCTTTTTAAAGCAGTAATTCTAAGCAAGTATTTTTCGGCTCTAAGCTTACTTTAGTTCTATTTATATTACAAAATAAAAGGAAACAAATAGTGATGTTCTTTAATCCTTTCATGCTAATCTGTTATCATATGGTGTTGACATTATGTGCAAAGCAAAGCAATAAGAGATTGCACATTTTCTATTTGATTTTTTTTTAAAACAAAAATCTTTCAAATTTGATAAATAAATATTATATTCTTTATTATTTAAATAAATATTATAAAGAAATGTATATGTTCAATTAAGCGCATAAAATAAAAAAAGATCTATCCACAGGTACACCTACTTATTTTAACTATAAAATAAGCATAATATATATATAATCCATTGTAGAACAAAGGCTCTCCGCTATTTTTTAACATTGGAGAAGGTAATAAAACTCATTAGATTTCAGACAATATTTGTTTAAATTATAAATATTTGAAATACAGACACTCTTCACATACCTGGAGCCTAATTGTAAATATAGGGGATTTAAACTCAGACTTTCAAGCATCCTTCAACTATCCGTACTATTTCATACCACTGATATACATGATTCCATACATGTAGAAAAGATAAATAAGCACTAATAGTCGTATATCATGCTAAACCAGCACTCATCAATTGGTCCAGGTTATCATCTTCCATATATATATATAACCAATGCTCAGATTATATTAAGATAGCAAATCTTTATACTTTAATAAACAGGCTTCAATCCATTCCAACCCCCAACTCTTCAGCCATCCATACCATTGAAAATCTGATGATGAAAAGCCCAAATCCCATGCTGATGCCAATGTGACCATGCCCATATTGATCTTATGTCATTCTGACCCCTCGTGTATACGATCTTATCCATTTAAATACATAGAGGTCAACATGGGCTTGGTAAGATTATTGGCATCAGCATGGGATTTGGACTTTCCATCATCAGATTTTCAATGGTATGGATGGCTGAAGTGTTGGAGGTTGGAATGGATTGAAGCCTATCCATTAAAGTATAAAGATTTTCTATCTTAATATAAACTGAGCATTGGTTATATATATATATGGGGGGGGGGAGATGATAATCTGGACCAACTGATGAGTGCTGATTTAGCATGAAATATGTATATTAGTGATTATTTATCTTTTCTACATTATGTGATCATATGTATCAGTGGTATGAGATAGTATCGATAGTTGAAGGGTGCATGAAAGTCTGAGTTCAAATCCCCTATGTTTGAATCATAATTAAATAATAATTAAATGTTTTATTGCTCAGGAATTCATAAGAACTTCAAATAACAGAAGGAACAGAGTGGAACCATAATCCATCAATGTTGAAATTTAGAGTCTGAGACTTTGCACTAAACCAATGATGGGCAAACCTTTTTAGGAGTGGGCCAAAAAAAATTTTGCTAGGCCAAGATAATTTATTATAAAACACAATAAAGTCTCAAAAAATAGTATAGTTTGGAAAATTCTTTAATACTAATGTGATGAATGAGGCTGTGACTGCATTTCTACAAGTTCCTCATGATCTGGTTCAAAATGGGATGTACTGATTCTGATAAGTAAAGTTAAATGCTTATCTGTCAGTCTGTATCTAATACAACTCTTTCGATGTTTCATTGTAGAAAACAGCCTATATACCAAATCATATCTCAAAAAGTCTTATTTAACATTTGTTCATAAGAGTTTTAGTAAAACATACAGGGTTTGAACTTATTTAACTGCAATCACAGTGCCACCTTAATTGTAAGAAAGACCCTATGTCAATATCTTACTCTGTGGCATCTTCATCACAGTTTATATGGTAACAATATGACCCTCCTCAGCTCAGAACATGAGCAGTTAAACTTAAATAAGAAATCAATAAGCATACATGATGAGACCACTGGGAAAATGTTACACTACTACCAAATAAATTAAACAACAACATTAATAATTTATTTACTCATTCTTGACTGATTTCATAAAAAAATAAACAAATACAATAAATTTACTGAACACTATATAAAACATAAAAAAAGTTTAAAAATTAAAGATTAATTAAAAATATACAAGCATATCTAAATAATTTATATCTGTATCTTATAATATAAAGCCATCACATGATCGCCATTTCATGTGCTACCCAGATAGTTAATAAGAATACCAAACTCTCCATACAGTAGTACCACCAAATGCAAGTCTTTGTAATCAATTGATGCAGGAAGATTTGTGCATAAAATCCCTATCTATTGTCTAAACATCCAAAGTCTAAAATAAAGGTTATTATTGATTTTCTGGATGAAAAACAGCTCAGAGCATTACTGTGAAAAATAAGGAAGTAATATGAAAGCTTAAACAACGGTCAATAAGTTATATCACTTGTTTTTAATTGAATAGTTTAAATTCTAAAATCATCATTTGAGATATGTATGTGTGCCTATATTATAACACTATTTAACTTTAATTTCTAACATTAGAGAAATAATGGAAATACTTGTCTATATTTCAAAACTATTTTACCAAAATCTTAATTCTAATATTAAAGAAGTAATTAAAATGTATGTTTATGTTATAAGTTTGATTTACTTTATTCACTCTCTAACACTAGAGAAATAACTGGAATGTATGGATTCTATTATACTGAAAAATTTTTGTTGAACTCTATCATTAAATACTTCAGGGACCCTTTATTAATAATTTTTGCTAACTATAAAGGAATGAAGTTTAAATGAAAAGTGTGCATCGATAATTTATTCTAACCTGCTTTATTATTATTATTGTTAAAATATTTACCTAACGATTTTGTATCTAGAAATAAGAAACAAAAATGAGTGACATATAATTAATGAACTATTTATTAACTTATCTCTAAATGTGCTGATAAAAGGAATGGGTCAAAGAGCGTGAATTGGATGTGAATGTCTTTTATTTTATTGTTCTCATTTGCAGTTGAATTTACTTATTAAAATATGTTATCAATAAACTTACGTGAATTTAAATGGATTTTATAACTAATTAGTTATGTGCTTTGTGAATGGCTTTTAAAAACTTAGAACAAATGCTTGAACATATCTAATGAATTAAGTAATAAATTATTGCTCTACCTATGTCATAATAAATATTTATTGCCATAATGAAGAATTCTCGTATGTAATATTGCCAGCGGTTTCATTAGCTATTGCTAAAAACTTTGAAATGCTGCTAAATTGGATCCAAATTAATATTATTTATCTCCCTGCAGGAATTTATTATGTGTTTATCAATATTTATACTTATACCAGTCATCATCATCGTTTAATACATGACTAAGATATGTCATATATAGACTATAAATAAACTTTCATTTCAACAAAAAAAAAAGTAACTTTATTATTCTATTATACAATTCAGTTGTATTTCTGGAAAGGCCATAGGCATGCCTGAAAAACCTGTTGTGAATATGTGGAGAGCTATAATGTAAATAATTTGGGAGAATCCACTGTGAATTCTGCCAATATTTGAAATATTTTAATAGGATACCTAGTAGAATATTTATTAGAACCCTAAGATTGATTCTATGTTGAATCTAAATGGGACAGAAAAAGATTTCCCATGACTAATTAACCTACTTCATTTTTGTATTAATATAGATTACAAATATGAACATTTCTAATAGTGATCTCTGTGGAATCTCTTTTCTAGTTTGTCTGAATATAATTGATAGATACATGTAATTGTTAAATGTAATTGATAATACAATAGTTTTGTAAATGTAGCATACTATACAAATATTTTCAAAAGACAAAACCAGCTTTAATATCAATTTGATAAGCTGGACAAACTGTTAATTTATTCAGTTTAGTAAATAGATTGATGACCTGTACCATCATTATAGCTTGAGATGCTAGGTTACTTTTTACTGCAAAGTGCAAAGTAGATAGTTTGGTTAATTTAGATCATTAATTTTCTTTAGAATAATTTTTGGAAATACTTTTTAGTCTATATTTTCAATTGCCATCATTTTCAAATCATTAATAGTAGGTTTAGTTTTTTTCTGATTTCATATGACAGAAGATGATGTTGGTAAATAAATTGAGATATTGACTATAGTTGAGTAAAATATTTGTGCAAATATTAGTATACAATTCTTAAACATTGGATTCTATATATAAAATATACTTTTGATATTGATAAAGTGGCCAATTCAGTTGCCAAAAAGTTATTAATCAATTACAAATTGACCAAGTGTACTTGTGAGTTTTAATTTTTGATAAATGTACAGATTTGAAGACCTATTATTTACCGAAAATTTGTTAGTTGCTAAATTAAAATAAAATTAATAAATTGATTGTTAAATTTTAAAAAAAGAACTAAATTTCTTTAAGAAGATGTATTTTAAAATTTTTTATATTTATAATGTGGCAAGTGATAAGACACTCTTACAATTGCCATACTTTGGTTCAATTCAGTGTGCTTCTTTATGTCAGCAGTTTTTTTGATAAATTGTCATAATGATAAAAATTTGGGATCTTCCTGTCTCGGAACATAATACAATGGACTATTTCCAAAAGTACAGGATCCTACCCTCCCAAAAATTGTGTATTAATGGTCACAATATGATTGCATGTCCACACATGAATAAAGCGTAAATACCCCCCCCCCCATTTTTCAGTTAATAAGTTAATCCAAAAAAAACTATAATAATTAATTTTTCTACAATGATTTTCTTTTTAAAAATAACAGTTATAAAATATAAAATGTAAATATGAAATACGATGATCCCCAGTAGACATTTTTAGGAAACATTGGGGGAGTGCCTGAAACTATATATTTATTACCAATATGGGCAGCCATCTTGATTTTTTTTTAAAAACTCATAAGTACCCAAAATTCAATTCCGATAACTTCTTTTGAGTACTCAACATTGTGATCACCCGAGTAACACAACATGTGACATTTTTAGAGAATAACAACGAGGGATAGATCGATTAAAGAAGCACATACTGTGCACACATGTATAGCAAACATACGTGTGTATATCATTAAAAATTATTACCCTTAAACGTAGTTATTTTATTTATTTAAGCTTTTATTCTACTTAGTCATTTCTGCATTATATTTAGAATGCAGTCAGAAATTTACTTTCTAATTTTTTTTCATTATATAACGACTGTTTCTACATGATCTCTATATAATAAATTAATCCCAAATTCAGTCACTAAATCTAAATTTATTATTAAATTTAGAAAACTTTTAATTGTATTACAAAGCGCGGGCCGTCATTCAAGAGAAGCTTAGTTAATTAGGAGGTGCTGGATGTAATAAAAACATACTATTTTATGAATACAGGTCAAGCTTTGTAAGGATGCGAAACACAATATTAGTAAATGAGTAAATTGTTACTGAGGAGATTAAATCCCCTGTATCCTATGTAACAATGAGAAATAAACACCTTAGTCAGATGTAGAAACTTTCTAATCACATTCTAATCAAATTAATCTTAATGGTCTTTCTCTCATGGGTAGAAATGTTTAAGTAATCTATACACAGACCAATTAAATTACAAAATAGAGGCAATATCAATGTTTAATACTACTAAAAAAAAAAGTAGAATCTATACTTATACAAAACAAACATATATTATTAGATGAGATATGTTGGGCTATTTCCATCATCTATGAGTTAATATTGAATGTATTGAAAATTTAAAACTTTATTTAAACTTTCCAACTACAAACAACTTGTTAGTAATAACACACAAATAGACAAACAAGTTGTTTGTATTTGGAAAGTTTAAATAAAGTTTAAAATTTTCAATACATTCAACATTAACAAATAGTCCAACATATCACAGCTAATAATATACCATCATTACAAACCTTCAGACAAAACATATATTATATTTCTGGGTAGTATTATTCAAAATGAGTTTGAATAGAATAGGTATTTGTATGTATCCACACTTCTATAAATTTAATTTTGGGGAATTTGAACCCAGACTTTCAAGCTTTCTTTAGTCATCTGTTCTATCTTATACAACAGATATATACGACCACATACGTGTGAAATGATAAATGATCTCCAATATTGGTATTTCATGCTGAATCAGCACTCATCAGTTGGTCCGGATTATCATCTCCCATACATTTATATAATCAATGATCAGTTTATATTAAGATAACAAATCTTCAAGCTTTAATTGACAGTCTTCAATCTTCACCACTTTCCCAACTCTGCGGCCATCCATATTATTGAAACCCTGACAATGGTATGTTTAAAGTTCTTGTTTGCCAATTTTGTTGTCATACCTATGTAATTCTAAGTCGTGTAACCCCTCATATGTAGATCCTTAAAGCCATTTAAATACACAGAAGAGGAATGGTCAGAATACAGGCTGAATATGTAGTATAGTATATAATATAAGGAGCATACTAATAGCTCTAAACAGGCTTATTTTTATTTTATTTTTATGATAAATTCTACAAGAGAAAGCATTCAAATCATCTCTATCTAGGATTAAACTAGATATAATTAGAGGGAATATATAATCAGTATTCAGTTTATGTTAAGATAGGAATTCTTCAAACGTTAATGGATAGGCTTCAATCCTCACCACTTTCCAGCTCTTCGGCCATTAAAGTTTGAAGATTTTTTATCTTAATATAAACCAAGCACTGATTATATATGTGTGTCAGAGACGATGATCCAGATCAACTAATGAGTGCTGGTTCATAATGAAATATGTATATTGGAAATCATTTATTATTTTCACGTGTTTGGTCATGTGTATCACTTGTATAAGATGGAGCAGATGACTGAAGGGAGTTTAAAGTCTGGGTTCAAATCTCCTCTAATTACATCTAGTTTAACGTACATATATTTGTATTTAAATATTACATATTCTGCCCATCCCTCTTCTATGTATTTAAGTGGGCTTAAGGTTTATATCAAAATAAACTTACAGTCTATGTTAGGGGTAAAACAAAAAAATTGGCAAACAAAGGCTTTAAGAATATCAGATTTTCAATGATATGAATGGCTGAAGAATTGGAATGTAGTGAGGACTGAAGACTGTCCATTAAAGTTTGAAGATTTGCTATCTTAATATATAAACACTGCACTGTTTATATATATATATATATATATATATAGGTGGGGGGGAGATGATGACCAATTTATGAGTACTGGTTCAGCATTAAATACATAAATTGGAGATCATTTATCTTTTTCACATGTAAGTGGTCATGTGTATCAGTTGTATAAGATGGGGCGGATGACTAAAAAAAGCTTGAAAGGCTGGGGTTATATATACTGTACTTGTATTTAAATATGTATTCTGCTTATTCCTCTTCTGGGTATTTAAATGGGCTTAAGATTCTACTTACGATGGGTCAAAATGTCTTAAGGTCTACGTGGGTATGATAACAAAATTGGCAAATAATTGCTTTGAACATAGCCTCGTCAGATTTTCAATGGTATGGATGGCTGAAAAGTTGGAAAGATGTAAAAATTGAAGCCTGTCCATTAAAGTTTGAAGATTTATTACTATCTTAATATAAACTGAGCAGTGATTATATATATATGTTAAAACGAAGATTTGCACGGGTTAAATATATAAAATACATATTTTGCGGGTTCATCCACATTAAAAACTTTTAATATTAATATACTGACATTTTGACTTAGTCACACAAGCCATCCACAGAGTTATAAAAGGTAGAAAGACGGTTGTAGAGGTGCTACAATCACTGATTTGAATAAAACGTTTGCTATTGGTGGAATTTTAACGTTTTATTCAAATCAGTGATTGTAGCACCTCTACAACCATCTTTCTACCTTTTATAACTCTGTGGATGGCTTGGATGACCAAGTCGAAATGTCAGTATATTAATATTAAAAGTTTTTAACACGGATGAACCTGCAAAATATGTATTTTATATACATATATGGGGGTGTGTGGGAGATAATCCAGACTAACTGATGAGTGCTGCTCGTTCAGCATGAAATATGTATATTGGAAATCATTTATCTTTTTCCCACATATGTGATCATGTTTATCGGTTGTTTTAGATGGAGCAGATGTCTAAAGGAAGCTTGAAAGGCTGAGTTCAAATCCCCTCTAATTACATCTAGTTTAAAGTATATATACTATACTTGTATTTAAATATTACATTTATAAATTATATATATATATTATAACTGAAGTAGTGTATTCTTAGGAATTAAGACAACCATATTGAAAGTGTTGATTTAAAATTATATCAATGAATATGCACGTTTACATATATACATTGCAATGGAGATTATAATCATGCAAGATTTTTGACCATAAATAAATAAATTATTTAATATAAGCCTATGTTTTTATCATATATTCAAAAGTTCTTGAAATTTTGTTTAGGACAACTGACAATTTTCGATCTTTATTCTCATTTCATGGACTGCAGTGGGCATAGCAAAGATAAAATAACTGTCAAACAATCTACTCTATGCAAATATCTCTATGACAGTCTGCCAAAAAAATACAAAGACAAAGAAAGCATTACTAACCAAGGTTCCTAACCAATGAGTGATAGGCATTGAAGATTTATTCTTCTGATATTATTCTATAAAAAAACTAAGACTCATTTTCTGACCAATAGTTAGATAATTTAATATTTGCATTTGAGATTTCCATATTTTTTAGAAAAAATCTTAGCTTGGTTGCAACTTACAAAAAATATCAAATTACATCTGAAGCAGATATGAAACCCAGATCATTGTTATAGCAAGCAGATGCATTGATCATTACATCACAATATTCATTACAATATTAGAGTACATATATTACTATAATTTGATATACAAATATCACCCTTCTTGCACTTACACTTAGTTGCAATGTGTGATGGAATAGAGGACCTTGTTATGCATGCATATATCATCATCAACCATTATCAATCCACTGTGGGATGAAGGTCTTTCCAAGTTCAAACCATCTTTCCAGATTTTTAGCTTCTTTTCTCCACATCCCTCCTGCACACTTTCTTATTTCATCCATCCATCTCACATATGATCTCTTTCTGGATCTTTTACAATCTCTTCGAATTCAGTTTAAGATTTCAATTGTCCATCTATTGTTCAGCCCAACTCCACTTCAGTCTTTTAATTTTTTCAATGAGGTCAATAACACCTGTTTGTTCTCTTACCCATATATTGTGTTTTCGATCTCTTTTTGTTACTCCTAACATACATCTCACTATACTTCTTTTAGTGGTCAGAAGTCTCTGAATTGCTCTTCTATTAAGTGTCCAAGTCTCAGATCCATAAGTAAAAACTGGTAAAACACATTTATTAAAAAACTTTCTTTTCAAACATATAGGCATATTTCCTTTTAGTATCAAGTTATTTCTACCAAAAGCACTCCAACCAAGTTTAATTCTATGATTAATTTTATCCATTATGCTTCCTTCTGTATTAATAATTTGACTAGTGATATATATATACACATATTGTGACAGTCAAATGATGTATGTTAGTTTAACCCGAAAGTACCTCGAGGCCACCTATACATGAGATATTAAATCAAAAATACTATGACCTCTGCCCTATTCGCCTATTCTCAAGGCTAACTACAAACCAACAACATTATCTGAGACACGCATAAATTATTTTCTCATTCGACCAAGCTTAGCATCAGGGTAGAGACATGGACAGGAATACCTACAGAGCTAAATAGTTAAATGAGCCTAAAAGTACTATGAAATATGTGTTTTGTGTGCCTGGATCATTTGAAAAGTAAAATAAAGCATTAAAATAAAATTAGAAACTTCAAGCTTTTTAGTTAAATAATATATTTAATTAATGACTTTTAAAATGTTAGTGGAGTTTAATGGCCTCCCCTATTCCCCTGAATTAAGGAAAAACTAATTAGACAATAAAAAAACAGATAGTAACGAGATAATATTTTTGAGGTCTAAGTCTTTTCTTCCCAATTCTAATAAAATGGTCAACTCGAATCTTCTCGATAAAGTACAATAAAAAAAAATCTTTCGCAAAGCATTTCTAATTGCTTTGCGCTAACAACAGACAGTTTAAAATTATTTAAGACGTATATAGCTAAATCAGATATACATAATAAGCTAATGGCGGACAAAAGAGGCGTTATCGAGGAGATCAAGTTGGCAAACAAAGGAAACTTACTTGTATTTATTTTACAAACATAATTGGAATTAGAAAGAGATTTTAAATGAAAAATTAACTTTTAAACTTAACCGCAATGGAATACAAAATATTTATACATGTTAGTAATGAAGAATAGTGAAGGAAAAGGGTTAAATATATATAGATAGATGATCACACACACACACATATATATATATGTAAAATAAATAAAATATCGGTTAATTAAAAACAATATTGTAATTATAATTGAAATAATATTTTTAACGGTTTAAAAATAATTACAAACAATCCTTAAATCCACAGAAGTACTTTTGGTTACTTTCTAACCTGCCTCAACTGCCATTAAATTCAAAAACCAAAAGCAGAAGCAAATGTCATCAATTCAAATTCCACGAATCTTGTATTTTAATGTTAGAAGCTTGTCAATTTATTAAATGTGTACTTCTGTGGATTTAAGGATTGTTTGTAATTGTTTTTAAACCGTTAAAAATATTATTTCAATTATAATTATATATATATCTAAGATTAGTCTAATAAAAATGGTTACATAACAAATATATTTAAATACAACATTTCAGAAATTAATTCAATGAAGCAATTAAGAAAGGTATGAACAAAAAAGGGTAGAAAGTAAATAGTTCAATGGAGGAGAAATATGATTACAGTCCTGGTTCCTTGGTCATGTTCTGTCGATGTGTGTGGCTTGATCCATCCATCAATCGGTATTTGCCTGGACAAGGAAAGTGGAAATACATAGCATGCTTTTATGAAAAGTCCTACAGACACCGCACAGAGTTCAGATTAATATGGAGTGGATATTACAGCTGTCAGCAGGCAAAGCTTTGCCTAACCACCTCGCATGGTAGAATCCATCAAATTCATATGACTTTTAGCTTGTAGCATGTTTAAAATTCTCCGTGATTTCGAAGACGACAGTTGAATAACTTTTTTGAGCAAAATGCAAACGAGAAGCAAAATCTGGGAGGTTCAAAGCAAAGGAAAAATCTGAATGAATTCTCTACAGAGAAATCTCAGCAAGCAAAAGCAAAATCCGACAAAACCCAAGCACAAGAAAAAGCCTCCAGAGAAATCTGAATGAAATCTCCAAAGGGAAATCTGAATGTAATCTCCAAAAGGAAATTCTGAATACCTATCTCCAAAAGGAAAATCTGAATGCTATCTCCAAAAGGAAAATCTGAATATTCAAGTCTTTTGTTCTCACTCCTATTTATATATTTTTTTTGTAAGCTACCTTCTATTGTTTTGCGTATGATCTTAGATCTTGATAAGCCCCCCCCCCATGCTCCTTTGTTTCAAAGTAACATTTTCTAAAAATAACTTTTACTTTTTTATTCTAAATTTCTTTCTTTAAAGTTTGAATTTTAGTAATTAAAAAAGAAAGAGAAAGCCATCTTTAATTTGCCTTGAATGGGCTAACTAATTACAAACATACATTCTTTTAGAAAATGTTGGCGGGCTTATCTCAAAACAAAAATAATACACCATATTTTAACAAGATTTTAAAAAATATATATATTATTCTTTTTTAATAAAATAAGCACTTTATTTCAGCAGAATTTTGCATTAACTCATATATATACGCTTGACGTATATATATGTTTGACTAATAGGTTTTACAAGTAATTTTTATTAACAGAAATCTAATCTTAGAAATGGAATTTATTTAAAATGAAATAGTTAAATGCAAATACAAATTTAATAAACATAATTAATTTTAGCTTTAATGCAAAACCCTGCTGATATTGGACTATAAACTTAATTCAGGCCTACAATACTAATTAAGTTTATAGGAGGCCGTGAAGCATGGATCGTACTTCAGATCCATTGCTTCGATATATATATATATAATAATCCCAGTGCATAACGCTATACTGAAATAAGTATACAAATATTAAGCAATTAAATCATCCCACATGATTAAGAAATCCAGTACTGCCCTCTATGAACTAATATATAAATACCTTATACATATATATATATTTGAAAACAGGCACTCTTCACAAACCTGGGAGCTTAATTGTAAGTATAGAGGATTTGAACTCAGATTTTCACGAAATACGTATATTGGTGATTATTAATCTTTTCTACATGTATGTGGTCATGTGTATCAGTTGTATAAGATAGTGTGGATAGTTGAGGGGTGCTTGAAAATCTGAGTTCAAATCCTCTATACTTATATATATATATCAACTATTAAAATAATAAATATTTGGTACAAAGCAACATTTGCTACTTTGCTGAGCTAGACTTTCGAAACAGTATATTTTTCTCAAAGCATCAAAAGCACCAAAGATTGTTCATCATATTAGATGATGATTGTTTACATATTCTGGTAGAATATATTTTAGGACATGTTATCTATGGTATATAAATATAATTTAGTTTATCAGGGACTTGAACTGGAACATTTGACCTTCTTATATCTATCCAATCTATCTTATGCAACTGATACACGTGACCATATACATGTGGAAAAGATCATGTTGAACCAACTCTCATCAGTTGGTCCAAATCATCATCTCCCACACATATCTACAATCAGTGCTCAGTTTATATTAAGATATCAAATCTTTAAACTTTAATGGACAAGCTTCAATCTTCTGTGCTCTCCAACTCTTTAGTCATCCATTTCATTGAAAATTCAAGGATGGAGTTCCCAAACCCCTTGTCAATGCCAATGTTATTGTCCTAACCCATATTGACCTTAAGCCAATCTGACCTCTCACACATAGGACCTTGATGTATCCATTTTATTATTCAGAAGAGGGTTGGGCTGAATACAGGCTGAATGTATAATATTTAAATATATGTATATTGTCTATACTAAACGTAATATAATTGTAAGGGACTGATAATGGATAAAATATTTTGATATGTACCTTCACCAGAAAGTGCCACTAGACAATCTAGACCTCTTTCTTATTCCAAATTATTATCTAAGACTTTTAAATAATGAAAGCAAATCCTAAAGAAAGAAGTTAAGTTTACCAGCAAAGTCACACAAACTTTGGGAAACCATAAATTATAAAAAAATTATTCTGAGAAATAAAAAAAAATAATGGAGAAAAGAGACAAGTTTACTCATCACGTCATACATATTATATTTAGAATATTCAGTGATAGTTAGTTATCTGCATACCGAACGCCTTTATGAGAATACTGGACTTAATGATCTAATTTTGCTAAAACTCAATTCTGGATTTAGTTAACTCCAATAAAGCCTGGAAAATAGTGAGGAACCTCCTCAAACCCAGGAGCACATTCATCATCCCACAAGGATAGATCAATTTTTTTAACGAAGCATTATTTTATTGATGTTATAATCAAGTGACATAAACTATTTGGTTGTATAAATGTTTTCTGTTCACTTTGTATACAATGATGTCTATGTAAATTTTAGATATAATTTGTGGCACTTGCCTTTTCCTGGATAAAAAAAAAAATCTATATTTAACAAACAAAATACTTTATAATTACATTTTGAATTACAAGGGTTAATTTGACACTTGTAATTCAAAATATAATTATTTAATATAGATGAATATTTTTCATATAATAAAAATACATATGAGAGATAGTGACTTTGGCCAACTGATGAGTGCTGCTTCAGCACAAAATACATCTTGGGGGTCATTTGTTTTTTATTGTATCTTTATTTATATGAATTTAAAAGAATATGTTGTAATATTGAGGTTAATTAATATACTTATAAAAATATTACACATTGGGAGGGGGGAGGTGAATAACTTCCTGTGTTTGTGTGTTTAATTTTATAAAATCAATTTGAGTTAAGTTTTACTGTAGAAATTTTCTGATATAATGGAAATTTGATTTCCTGAATCAAGTAAGTCCTTACTAATGTACCCTGTATAAATATGCTAATTTCTGGGCAATTGTTACTTATATAATTTTCTATTACCCTATTATAATCATCATCTTCTGTCTTGAAACTCAGTGAAGATAAATAGTTAATGATAGAATTGTTCCCCAAATTTACAATACTATAAGGCTTCTGCAGTGAGGAACATTCCATTGAGGCCCATTTTAATTCAAAGGAGTATTTTTAGGCCTAGCCCAAGCATTTTCATAGGTGCATTCTGTGATATGCTGACAGGATAACTTTCTGCTGTGCACACACCCCTTCCTACTCTATCACAAACCTTTAGGATTAGCCCTGTTGATATTTATATGTCTTAAAGTTTTATCATGTTTATTTCCCCTGTAGGACCTATCTATTCTATTATCTACATTTTTTTTTCTACTCCTATAAAATTTAATGAAACATTATATGCAAGATTACTTTCATGGTATGCATGACCACTTTCTGTAGGTGCTTTACTTGTCTCGAGCATATCCAAGTATTTTGGACATTTTTTTGATAGTATTCCCATCAGCAGCAATTAGAGTTTACTTGATATTCTGTGGCAAGTTTTTTTTAATTAAGTGAATTATTTGGTTTTCCAGTAATGGAAAAGTTGTCAGCATTTTTAATTTTGCTGTCTGTGCTTCTGAATTGGGTCAATCTAACTTTACTAGCATTACATTTGTCCTGACTAATTTGGTGTCTAATGTTGTCCTTTTTAAATCCCCCCCCCCAAAAAAAAAAAACTATTCAATAATACATACTTTAAATTCCCATATGTTTCTGACTTATGAAGCAATAATTTCCACCAAGGTTTGGCAGATGCACTTAAATGCTTACTTGCCACTGACAATTTCTCAACCTCACTTAACCTACTTAATGAGAACAGCTTTTCCAATGCAGTCAAATATTCCACAGGAGTTTTATCATATTCACCTTTAAAGACCTTAAGTTGGATAAACCTAGCTATGTTTCATTTATTCTTTCCTCCTTAACCTTTATTTCTCTCTTCACCATATATTGTTGATACATTATGATCAACATTACTTAACAATTTCTTCTCTTGAGGCTACATATTGATCCAGTCTATCCATAGAACTATCAGTGCATTTAATAAGATTATTTTTCATCCCTAACATCTTATATTCCAACATTACAGATATCTTATAATTAAGATTTATCTCTTGTTCTTCAAAATGTTTATCTATTTTTTGTTCCAAAATTCTATTATTATCTTTCATTGCATTATAAACCTCTTCTTGCTTCTTATTATAACTTTGTAATTGTTGTAAAGATAATTGATGATTGTCTATTGTATTTTGTAAATCATCTAAATCTCCTGTTTTCATTTGATTAATATTATTTAACTCTTTTTGCACACTCTTTAAATTACTCTGTGATTCCTTGCATACTTTTTGTAATTCTTTGCCTCATTATCAGCCTTATTATGTTTTCTACATACATCTTTATATTCCACTTTCATTCAGCTTATCTTTCATTTCTAATTTAATATTGTTTATTTCTAATTTTACAGTTTCTTGGTTATCTTTGTAAGTTTTCTCAATTTTTACATACCTTTTCTCCGATTCTTTATGCCCAACTTTACAAATTTTAATTTCACTACTCAAGTTTTCAAATCTGCTTTCCAACTTTTCTTGTGACCTATCTAATTGGTCTCTCAATTCATTAACCCTGCTATCACATTTATCAACAGATTCCTTCAATTGAGTACCCATATTGTATTTAAAGTCATCAAACCTCACATTAGTAGCATTTAATTCAATTTTACATAAATCAATTTTATTATTTATACCTTCTCTTAGTTCTTTATTTTCTTTAATTATATCTTCTCTTAGTTCTTTATTTTCTCTACTTATATCTCCTAATTTATTATTCATATCTTCTCTTAGCTTTATATTTTTTCTACTCACATCACCAAATTTATTTTTCATCTTTTCCATCAATTCTCTCAGCATTTGATAGAGACCTCTTTTGGGTCCTAAAAATGCGTCTACATTATTGATTTCCATCTTTATTTATTATTTTATAGCAAATATAATATCTCTTTTTTTTTTTCAAAAGTAATATCTTAAAAGATATTCAAATGAACTGCAATTAATTTATTAAGAACCAATGTGAGATGTGTCTTACTTTTTATATAATTCATACAATAAAGTGGGTAAAATAATAAGTTATACTAAATTTTTATAAAATTCTTTTTTTTTCTTTAACATCTGTATTTGCTTGTTTATATGTGTGATAATTCGCCATTATTTGAGCTAAAAGAAGCAGTAATTGTCAAGGGTTGATGGCCGAGTGATTAGCACAGCCGTCTTACAAGCAGTTGTCCCGGGGTTCGCTTCCCGGCCGACGCTTTGACACAGACAAAAAAAGCAGTAATAATTTAATGGTGTTTAATTTCTATGTTCAATTTATTCAGTATATACGTCTACATAAATAATATTACTCATGATAAAACTCATGTACGTAGTAATTAATAAATTCTGATTAAAAATGATCTAATAAAGTACACTGTAACACAGATAATTATAAATTTTCACTTTAATCTGCATTGATTTGTGTGTTTGCTTTTAAAAGCTTTATCCTAGTTACGCAAAATTATAAACTAAATGCTTGTGAAATATGAAAAATTAAAATATCTCTATCTGTATCAAATGTCAAGAATGCAATTTTTATTTTTATATATAAATTAAGACTGTCTTGATTTTATTAATGTTCGCATAAAAATTCTCCAAGCTGCTACTAAAATTAAATCACGTGATTACAATTAACCCTTTTTGAGAGTAATTATACATTTTTTAAATTGGCTGATTTTGTTTAATAAATTAAAAAAATTGTTCAATATCAATTATAAAAGTGAAATTAATTCTATTTTTTTTTTTATGTTTCAAAGCATCGGCCGGGAAGCGAACCCGCTAACCCGGGACAACTGCTTGTAAGGCAGCTGTGCTGACCACTCGGCCACCAACGCTATTAATTCTATTTTCTGATAACATGTCGTTACTTTAAAAAAAATTCTAAATTTCATCAAAGTTCAATAATAAAAAGGATTTATTATATACACAGTAAGTTGTCTTAATGGGTAGACGTCAGGAGAAAGATATCACTAATGTAAACATGAGTTTAATTTTAATATTAAGTGAGTATTTTATTAAACTTCATATTTTATAATTGATATTGGATAAAATGGTTTGCTTACTTATTTATAGAGTAGGCTTATTATATTAATCACAATGGTTCAATTTTGTTATTATAATTATATTTATTTGACCACTAAACATCACATGATCACCATTTCTTATGTTTGCTCATAACTGTTATTAAAACAAGCCTTCTGGCATCCATTGATTACTCTGGCTTGCACTGAGTGGTACCACTGTGTGGAGAGTTTGCCTGTTTTTATATTTATTTGGCAAATTAGTACTACATCAGCAATAGCCATTTTCAAAGGAGTATGGCTATTATAACTCCAAGAGGAAAAAGATATCAAAAAAGATAAATAATAATAAAAATACATTAGAGATGAGTTTTCTGATAATTGTGCAAACAACGTGTGAAACACAAATATATCTTCATATAAAATATGCCCCTTCTTTATTTTGTTTATTTGATATTTTGTGGTACTACTTGTTAACTTTTTCAGTAACAATCTTTTTTTGCTGTCAAGCGTCGTTAGCCGAGAGGTCAGCACAGCTGTTTTGCAAGCAAGCAGTTGTTTGCAGACGGTTGTTGCAGGTTCGCCTCCCAGCCCGATGCTATGACATATGGAAAAAAAAAAAACAATCTTTTTTGCTGAATTGCAGTTTTTCAATGTATTCTATTCTCTACTTTATCTTTCCATTGAAAACAAATAAAATATTATATTAATAATAAAAGGTAAATCTTTATAAGCAAAATGTTTTTTTGAAAATATTTTGAAACATTTTGAATACAGTATATGTTTAAGTTGAAAAAATTGAGAATTTATTCTAGTTGGACCTATATCCCCTGGTACTTTGGTATTAGACTTGTTGTGAATGAAACATGACTTACACCTGTAAATAAACATTGAATTAAAAACATTTACAATTGTCTAAAAATGAAAATAAATTATTTTTTACCTCATTATTATATAATTTTCTGATTGGGATAATTTTGTGACTGCAAATCTTGCTTTCACATGTCAGCATCTCAATTCCTATTCAGCTGAATTTATGTAGATGAGAATGCACAAAGAAATGGATGTGTTCATTTCTATTTTGGAGGGCATCAAAAATTTCAGTCCACTTCAGTGATTGCTTTGAATTTTTATTATAATAAATGTCATCATTATAAGGTAAATATGTGCTAATTATTATTATTTTAAATAAAATTTTAGGTTGCCATGTTGAATTTCATTCACAGCAGATCTTATATCTAAGTATCTATCTTTTATTTTTAAGTCTAATTTTGTCAAATCATAGTATTTAAAAAATAATTAAAATTTGATATAAATTAACATATATTTATTGAATATTAGTTTAAGAATTGATCTTATTTATACTGTGTTATTATTTATAAAAACACTTCTGATCTTAAACAAGGCAAAACTCTCCATACAGTAGTGCCATCCTGTGCCAACCAGAGTAATCAATGGATGCCAGAAGGCTTGTGCATAAAAATCCTATCTAGTGTCTACTCATCCATTATCCCCAGACTAGTTTCTGGCTTGTGGCCTTTGTCAGTGAGGAGCTTTGGATCTGAGAGACTGCACCTAGATCTTAGGATCTAATGCAACCCTCCAGCAGCCACCTTTTAACTCAACTTAACTCTGGTTGGCACAGGGTGGCACTACTGTATGGAGAGTTTTGCCTTGTTTAATAATTTCCTGCTAGTATAAAAGATAGTGATATGGAGAGTTTTGCCTTGTTTAATAATTTCCTGAATAAAAAGAGCTGCTCTTGGATATAAACTATACTAATTAAATGCTGATAGAAATAGAACAATATATTCATCATTTCCTAATTTCAAAAATTAATTTAATATTCTAGTAGCAATTGTAATTATTGTGTTTTTTTATCTGAGACAAAGAGAGAACATCGAAATACTTTTTTAAATAATAATTCTATAGTTATTTGCTCTAACAGTTACGTGAGGTTTGAATTCTCAAGTGGCAACAGCTTATACGAATGTTGGTGTAGCAAATTAGCTAACATTTTGCAGACAAATCTACAAATGAAATACTTGTGTTTTAAAATAAATTACAAATTGCTTGCTTTTCTTCCAATATTATTTTGCTGTTTTTATATTTTCACAAAAATATTAAAATACTTACATAATATATCAATAATATTTATCGGCTTTTCGCATAATTAATTAAGAAAGTGTCTTATTATAATCTTTTATGGGGGCAAAATGATTGTGTTTGTATTACGTAGATTGTATTTCTTATGGCAAACTATAGAGATTTTATTACTAACAGCTATCTTATAGAAGCAATATTCCCATTAATACAAATTTTATTTCTCTCAAGTACAATCAATATATTTTGATTGTAGTGTGAATTGTCGAAAATAAATAAAATTCGTTTGTAATGATTGGTTAAAACATAATCATATGTTGCAAAAATAAAAATAAAAACTCGATAAAAAAAATATCAGTCCCTACTTTAAAATGATTCTAATCAAGTTTTAAATTATTTTCCTCTCTTTTTATCATTTTATAAGAACAATGACTAATTTTTAATACTTCAACATAAAACCGTCTCCAATTAACCAATAAACACTAGAAAGATCTCTTACTTTGTCTAAAGTTTTGAAAATGAAAATAAATAAATGCTTGAAAACATTAAAAAAAAAAAATCTTTAAATGAGCTGTTATCAATATAAATGCATAGACAAAAATATTAAGAAATATAAAAAGTATTAACAGTATTTATATATGTGTATTGGTTGTATGGGATAGATTGGATAACTGAAAGGGGCTTGAAAGTCTGTGTTCAAATCCCTTATATTATTATATAACGTCAGGTTTATAAATTATATTCGTATTCATTCAAACATTATTAACAGTAATGATTTTATTTAAACAAAGTCACAAAATATCTCTAAAATTACAATAATTATATATATATAATTCAACTTGATATATATTAAATACAGTAATATTTATATAATTCAACTTATTCTGTTAGAAGTGATTATATTCCTTTTAGTTTTTGCCAACTATATAACGGTATAACGTTGAATAATCAAAACGAGACATCATTCCATAACTCCCATAACTCAATTCAGTTCTCCCACAATTCTGTTATTCTAATGTTTGATGATTGACGATTCATTAATACTTGACGATTTCTCGAAATTAATATAGCTTCTTTTATTTTTTGTTTATTGTGGCAATGTTCACTTTGTGTAATTTGTATGTTTTTATAATCAAATTTAAACCTGTATTTACAAGTTTTATTGTGATCAAATATAACAGATGCTGAAGGCCTATTTTCTTTTCCTAATTGTTTATCTTTTTTTTTTTTTTTTAAGTGTCATAGCATCGGCCGGGATGCGAACCCGCAACCCGGGCAACTGCCTGCAAATGCAAGGCAGTCGCGCTGACCTCTCGACCACCAATGCAAGACTTGTTTATCTTTTTGAACTCTTATATATAAAAGCATAAGCAATATTTTTTTTAATGTACATCTAGACTCTCTGATGTATTGTAAGCCATATTCACATATTAATTTATATATAATATAATTTTGATTCGAAAGTACTTCTAACAGAAAGGTTGAATTATATGAATATTAGTATTTAATATAAAGCAAGTTGAATTTTACATATATTTTGAAAGAATACAGGCATCAAAATTAATATTTTAATATATATATTCGACAGTTATAACTACTGTAATGTTTTTTTGTTTTTATTAGCGAATATATTTGAATAATAGAATTTTACTTTAGTTCTAAAACTTTAAAGCAGTGTTGCAAAAATATAATTATATAACAAGTAGTTATTTTTTTATAATTTACTATTAAAAAGAAATACATAAGCAGTTTAATTAGATGTTGGGAGTTCAGGTGACAATCAAACACTAATTAGTAGGTAAAATTACAATTAAATGGATGAAATTAAATTTTTATGTGTATGCATATTTTACTCAGTCGAGAATCAATACAGGAATTGTTCCATTCTAAATCCAGCATTGGTTCATTATGTTGAAGCATATAGGAATCATTTGATTGTTTTCTGCCAATCAAAAAGTTGTTGTAAAGTAGGGTATTTTATATAAATAGCATTTAAGCAAATATTTTATCTAGCGCCGTGCTTGCAATTATATTTCATTCCAATATCAGCCTTTCAAGCTAATTGAGCACGTGCCTTTGTTAAATAAATGAATACTCTCTTCTTCAATCCGAGATATAGCATTTATGCAGGAATAAAAAGAATCCCTCTTATTCCTACGACTCAAATTCTTTTATATGAGTAAATCTGAAGAACTTCTGAAGAGAGCGTGAGTAGATTCTCACTTTAAATTACTATTACGATGTTTTTTGACTGAATGACGTCGGTGACTGAAAGGCGCATGCTCAATTAGCTTGAAAGGCTGATATTGGAATGAAATAAATAGGATTTATATAAGGGTGACCAGACTGGTTCGATCAAAATCGAAACATAACGACCAATCATTTTTACAACATTGCACCCTTTTTTGATAAATTCTTGTATATATTCATCATTGTAAGTACACTTCCTCTTTGGCATGTTGTCTCTTGTTTAGGGTTATTAATATTTCTATTAATTTTATCATTATATAAAATTAATATCAACACAGAACTAGTAAAACTACATGGTCAATCAAAGCAGGTGCAAGCACAGTTCAAATTTTAGTCTACAAAAAATCCAACTGCACATGCTCCAAGGTGAGGTTGGATGCAAGAACACATCTAACTTGAGAACCTGGCCATATAACATAATAGAGATCTTTGTTTTGGTATTGGAATTTGTCTGAAGTTTTTATAATATTACTTTAGAGATTGAAATAGACAGAGAGGGCCAAAAACTATCATTTTTGCAATGAATTATTTATGTAAGACAAATAATAATTATGAATATTTGAAAATCGGGACATAGAATGGTCCGAAAAGACATTTCAGGGACACGGGGTCCTCTAATCAAAAGTAGAGACAAATCCGAAAAATCAGGATGTCTGGCCACCCTAATTTATATAGATCTTCCAGCAGTGTCAGCCCATGAAATCTTTTAGCATGGTGCTTTACTACAGTATTGCTACCAAAACTTACGCAATAAAAACAAAACAGAGCATTTCTAATGTCGCAACTACACAACAATTTCATTTATCCGTGCGCCAATCGTTATTAAAAAATCTAATATATTATTTTGTTTTTCCTAACTGCTATTTGATATATAATAATATTTGGAGTAGATTGACCTTTATTTTTTATTTCAATATTTTCATGTAATGACAGTTGGGAAGCTATATTTCTTTTATATATTCCACACTAACACCCATCGTGATAAACATTTAAAATAATATTTCTTTTATTATTTTGTTATATTTTTCATTAATAAATATTCATATGTTAATTTTTTTCTTCTCATATGTTATAGAATCGGCCGGGACGCGAACCCACAACTGTCTGCAACCAACTACTTGCTTGCAAGGTAGCTGCGATGACCTCTTGGCTAACAATGCTTGACATATGTTAATTTATAAGTGTTAATTACAAGAAAAAGCAGTATAGTTTATTGCTCATCCTAAATGAAAGTAATAAAAGTGTATTCACTCTAAAGAGAAACCAGAATAGATAAGCGTAGGTGTAGTTACAAATGTTGAAAAAAGCAAATTAATCTCAGCAGCACATGCTGGAATTCAAAAATATGAAGTTTCGGTCATTGCCATCTTTAGCAGTGCCCTTGAATAGAATCTCAACCAATGCTCAAAATAACACTCTTTAAAAATGGTTTAATTAGTTGTATTTACATAATAAGTATGCAAAATATTGAATGATTATTATATTACTGATATTTTCAAGCACAAATTTAATAATTGATTTTTTCTGGGCGTGGTACTGCATTCTCACAATGCCTGCATGATCCAGGATTAATATTTATTGCATTAAGGCCAGGGTTGGGCAATTGTTTTGGCTCAGGGGCCACAGAGGTTGGCAGAGGGCCACATCAGGGGCCACTTTGTGGAAGCAGAAGTTAGTGGACGGCTGCACCTTTTTTTCATGACACAATAAACACAGTTTTATTCCCTGTATTACCAAAGAAATATTTGTTTGTCCATTCTTCATTAAACACATGACATTCATCACCGATTTTACATTTTTTCACAGGGTTCATGGTTTCACTAAAGTTGGAAATGTATATATTTGCTAATGCAAAGACAACATTGAAATTAACCAGATCAACTGGAAAAGTGCTGCACATCATATCTACAATGCACATCTGCTTTAACGTGCCCATCCTAATGGAAAATAAGAGACAAATCTTTGGTTGCACATGAGAAGGAAATCTCAGTTCAAGGTGGATTTTTCTGATTGTCTTGGTGGGTCACATAAAAACTCTTAGCGGACCACATGTGGCCCTTAGGCCGCTATTTGCCCACCCCTGATGATTAAGCTATTGGTAAGATCATTTTTAAAAATATTTTAAAAATGAAGCATCTTTTAAAGATTTCTTTTAACTTTAAATTAAACATAGTTCAATGTATAAGCAAACAAAGGGAGTAAATGGCTCTTCCCCAGGCTATGACTTAAAAGCACTCTAAAATGATGAACAAAGAATCAAGAGTAGAATGAATCTGACTATTCTTGGTAGCTCTGATATTTATAAGCATATCTTTGTCAACACTGTTAGTAATTAAGAGTGAAATTAATTTATCAACAGATCAACTTTATTTTTGATAACATCCAACAAACACCAACCCTATTTCAAAGAAAACTTGCATATTTGGAAGTGTTCGATCTTCTTGACCATCAAAAACAGAGGATCCCCAGCTGCCTTTCAGTCAACATCCCTTGAATGACAAGGATGACCAAGTTCTGGAAGTTGCCACCAAAAATCGCAAACTTCCTGTTAAAATCGAGCCTGCATACCCTCCCAATAAATGCCTCCCTCCACTATAAAAGGGGGCAGGATATTGACCCTAACTGCACAATGTGTTAAAGACAGGAAGAGACTACCGATCACTTCCTCTTCGAATGCACAACTTTGAACAATTTAAGAATTCATTTTCAGCAAAATATGACAAGAAATCACATCCAAATAAACCTCAAGACAGTAATTGAAAAGGGCATATTCTCTGAAATCCGTCTTTCGGCCATAATTAACTTTTCCATCTGGGCATTGCGCTGTAAGCTGGTGTTCCAGGCCGAAACCTTGAATAATATATTCACAGCATTTCAGCGAATACTAAACAAGGAAAGGGATAGAGATATATGCACACCACTGACACCTTCACAGCTGCACAAACCTGTGACTCCATTGTAATTAGATAGAGTTTTTCCGCAACTTTGCTATTTGTTGGGTGGCTGTTATCTACATTTTATAAAACTGAAACATGAATACTAATATTACCTACTAACAGCATCTCATTTTAAGCTTCCCTGCTGCATTTACTACAAATAGATGTATTACTGAAATAATAGTGAGCGTTTAATAAAATTTATAATTACAACTTTAAATTATCGTAATATATTTCTTACTATAAGATCTTTTCATTAACTCGTAGTAAATCGTAAGATTTCGCGAGTATTAATGTATTATAAGAATTGTGGACTTAATTAGTGAAGTATTTAATAGCTTCACACTCTTAGATCAAAACACTTCTGCTTCACCTATTTATATATAAAAGTAGGTCGAAGTAAAGAAGGGATTCTCTCTTTTCTTCATAGCGTAAGCATGTGTTTTAAAGACCTACAGAGGTCCCTAGTGACGATTTTTTCAGACGCTCATTGCTAAGGTTTACAGCCTTGTTAAAACTATTACAAATAGATGTTGGAACTGGGGAACAAAGAGAATGAACTTTAGACAAATTATGCTTCTATGGTTTGTTCTCGAAACAATAAACAAGTCACAAATGTTTCCTGTGCAAACATCAACTCAAATATATCTTTTCTTTCTGTTTTTGCATGCTATTTCATAATCATTTACTTGTTTTATACTTCTAGATCTGTATTTCTTTGGTTTTAATGTCCAATAAATTTGTTTTTGAAAGTAGAATATGGCACTTAAGAGTTAGTAAACTCGTAAATATTTACACAAGGCTGGAGATAGCATCTCTATTTTAACACCTTGATTGTAATAATTAAATAAAGTTTAATTTTGTAAACTCTGAATTAAACATAGCTCAATGTAAATGTAAATGAAGAGAATAAATCACTTTCTCCTAGGTTATGACTTAAAAGCACTCTAAATGTTGAATAAAGGATCATAGATTTGGAAATTAGATTTTATAAGTCTCTGTATGGAGAGGTTTGCCTGTTTTAATAATAGTTGTGAGCAAGCGTAAGAAATAGTGATCATGTGATGTTAGGTAAATTTTAACTTACTGGGAAAATGATGCTTGAATGTAAATTTATAAATTGGTGCTTTATTTTGAAATGTGCTTTGTGTAAAAGTTATGGAGCATGGTCAGAAAGTGAGATACTGGATAGATAAATTAAAATTTTGAGGTTGGTAAAAGTTATATAAAGAAGATCAATCTGAGAAGATCTTCTTTATTCAATAAATAACACAGCACTTGGAGAATAAAGGAAAATAGAGGTAGCAAGAGTAGTTTATTGAGCTTTAGCAGTGCAAATGAAGTTAAAATCATCATCATGTATGATGGTCAAACCAGGCTTATATAAGATTGAGGGGGGGGGGCTATGAAAAGAATGTTCATTACATCTTCAACTTTTGATATGAATATATTGTTATAAGATAGTACTGCTATAACTGAAAGATAATGAAAGTAATATTAATATGTTTAATCTTGTCAGAGAAAGTTGCACACTTATTAGAATATCTTCAATATATTTGATGTTAAATTTATATACAAATATATACTTGCTATTTAATCATTAAAAGTAATCAACATATAATCCCAATATTAATAACATTCAACAATTTCAAGCTGTTGTCAAGGCAACCTTCTTCTAATAAAAAGATGGAATCCCGCCTTTATTAATGGTCCAATATATTTATATAGACACTAAAGATTAAAATTATTGATACAAAGAAGTTTAAATAATTATTTGGTTGAGAAATAAATGTTTGCTTCTGCACTGACAAAGTTATTGCCATGAAATTATCTAGAAATTGATTTAGTTGATTCTTCATATGCAGTCCTTGTAGCAGTTATATTGTTTGCCCTATTAAGTTTGTGATATGTTGGATTAATGCTATTTTTTTTTGAATGTTCATATCAGAGTCAGATATCTTAACTCTCTTACTATTTTCATAGACAGAGAATATGGTTTTATCAAATACTTTGCAAGTGTGTTTTATTTTTGGAAATTTTGTAATATATATAGAATCTTAGTTGAAGGATAGAACTGAATTCAGATTGTCATTTTTATTTTGGATCCTGGTTAGCTGTGATTGAATATCATCATATAAATTTTGGGACTGATTCTGAAAATTGCTGCCTTTAGGTGATGTATGTCAATGTGTCATTATAGCTGGATGCTTGGTTTGCTTATGTTTCATTAGATTCTGGATTAATGTTATCTGTAGATTATAATACAGAGGACATGTTAGAAATCTTATAATAACTCTTGCAAACAGACTGTTTTTGAGACTACGTTAACCCTTGACGTGGACGTTAGCATATTACTGCATACGTATCCTAGCTTGTCCAGTTTGCCATAACTATTACAATTTCCAGCCTTATATTGAACATTTATGTGACCAAGTCTGGAACATCTAAAGAATAAAGATTTCCAATGTTTTATACTAATACCAGTTGGAATAGAACCACATAAAAATATGATAAGAAAGTTTATCTAGCAATTGAACATCTTTGTTTTTAAACCGAACGTCCAAGAATTAATGTGCACTTCAAGTTATACATTTGGAGTAAGTTCATTGATATATTTATTATTTGACTTACATTTTTCTATATTTTTAAAAAACTTCTTGTGTAACAGGCAGAGTATACATGATTCAGCCAAGTATTATTAGATGTGGATCTTTAGTAGCATAGTATACTTTTCTCATCTTGTTGAGAATCTAGCTGACGATTTAATTGTTTTTATTATCTCATGTTTGTATAATCTTCTAAATAATAATATAGAAAAGGATGAGATAGTATTGGTTGATGATCAGATGGATCAATGGATGAAGTGAATGAAAGACTTTTCAAATATGCTACAATAGTAATATTTTAGTTAATCAAAAGAAGTGTGTTTGTGTGTTGTTAGTTATTTGTTCTTATGGAGATGAAGTCTATAAATTTGTATTATTGTTATTAATAGATATTGAACTTTTTACTTGTTTCATCATGTGAACATAGGGGATTTGAACTCATACTTCCAAGTCCCTTCACTATCCACACCATCTCATACTACTGATACACATGACCACACACATGCAGAAAAGATAAATAATCACCCATATACATATTTTGTGCTAAACCAGTACTCATCAGTTGGTCCAGACTATCATCTCCTACACACATATATATATATTCAGTGCTCAGTTTATATTAAGATAGCAATTCCTTATACTTTAATGGACAGGCTTCAACCCACTCCAAATCTTCTGCCATCCATACCATTGAAAATCTGATGATAGAAATTTCCAAATTCCATGAAGGGGCTTGAAAGTCTAAGTTCAAATCGCCTATATTTACAATTAGGCTCCAGTATAAGAGTGCCTGGTATTTCAAAGCATTCATCATGTGGTAATTTTTATATTTAGTTTTAAATTTCCTTGGGTTAGTCATATCTGAAACAGCAGTATTATTAAGATATGATAAGGACTTATATTTTTACTGGGGAAAAAACTTTCTATGCACAACTTTGCCTTTTACATTTTCTTGGATATCTTCCATCTGTTTTCTCTAAGTAGCATTTTTCTAGGCTATTTCAACTAGAGATGTTTGTTTTGAGCCCTATCTAATATTACTTCTATCTATTATTGCAGTTAACAACATTTTGTTACTAGTCTTTTCTTTACTATTTTTTTTTTTAATTTATTCTTTTTCTTGCAATGTGCAAAAGTTATCAATTGTTGTTTTTATATTAATCTTGTACTTTTAGCGTATAAGATTTTAGAATTATTATGTAAAAAAGGTTTTTTGTTGATTATTGGATTTCTCTTAATCTGGCTGAAATAGTGCAATGTCAAGAAGCCTATTACATTTTACTTTTTCTAAGGCTGTAAACCTTAAGAATACATGCATGAAAATGCGAAGGTAGGAACCTCTACAGGTCTTAACCATATATGCACATGAAAATGCGAAGGTCAGGACCTCTACAGGTCTTAACCACAAGCTTGTGGTTAAGACCTGTAGAGGTCCCTACCTTCGCATTTTCACATGCATATTCTTAAGATTTACGGCCTTAGTAAATATTATTTGACTTTTTCATATTTTTTTAATTACTGACATGTTTGAACTGATAATTATGACTAACTCTTATACAAAAATATTCCTGTTAAGTACTACTGCCAAATCCTTTAAAATAACAGCCATATACATAGAATATTTTAAGAACAATAATGTATCTCTTAATCATGGGGGAATTTTAAATTTTAGTATATTTATCTCCCAGAGTATTACTGTTTCCTTGTTAAACTGAAATCGAACCATTTCAGAATGATTTTACAAATTTTTATTTAAATCTCGCCTCAGGGTGGCCTTTGAGCATTCCAACATCATATTTTCAATTGGGTGGACGATTGAAGAGTTGGAATGTGGAGTGAATTGAAACCTGTCCATTAAAGTATGAAGATTGGCTATCTTGACATATATCTGAGCATTTATTGCATATATGTGTGAAGATAATAATCTGGACCAACTGATGATTGCTGGTTTAGCATGAAATACGCATATTGGTGATTATTTATCTTTTCAACATATACGTGTTCAAGTGTATCAGTGTTATGAGAGAGAGTGGAGAGTGGTGGGTCATGTGAAAGTCTGTGCTCATATACCCTATATATTACATATATAAACACAGGTATATAATAAGCCTTGTGTTTCAGTTATTACATAGTAGAGATGTCTGCCCATTCCTTGTATTAAATGAATTATGTCCTGTGTATGAGGGGTCAGATTGACCTTAGGTCAACATGGGTGTGACAAGAATCTCGGCCTCAGAGTGGCCTTTGAGCATTCCATCATCAGATTTTCAATTGGATGGACAGTTGAAGAGTTGGAGTGTGGAGTGGATTGAAGCTTGTCCATTAAAGTATGAGGATTGGCTATCTTAATATATATCTGAGCACTTATAGCATATATGTATAGAGATGGTAATCTGGACCAACTGATGATTGCTGGTTTAGCATGAAATACGTATATTGGTGATTATTTATTATCTTTTCAACATTCATGTGTTCAAGTGTATCAGTGTTATGAGATAGATTGGAGAGTGGTGGGTCGTGTGAAAGTCTGTGCTCATATACCCTATATATTACATATATTGGTACAGGTATATAATAAGCTCGTATTTCAGTTATTAAATAAATTAGGCAATAGTTATCTTAATCTAAAGCTAATGAATTGAAGAACAATCTACAAGATAATTTTAGCATTTTGTCATTATAAAACTTTCCATCGGAAAATAAATTTTCTTAAAAACCTTAAAATAAAGTTTATAAACTTTCAGTTTAATTATTTAAAAAAAGTGTTATAAAGAATAAATGCCAATCAATTAAACAAATAAGTTTTTTTAATTTTTCTTACTTAATTTTAGAAATATTTATTGAGAAAAATTATTTATCAGAAATCTTAAAAGCTTTGTAAATATTTTCTGCTAGTTGGAAATTTCTTATTGGGTATCAGAGGAAGAAAAAATAAATTGCTTTTATAATATTTAAATTTTACATTGTTAAGAAAATAAAAATGAAAAGTTCTTTATTACAAATTTAAGAAATATATATTTGCTTTATTGGTTTACATGTTAAAATATTTCACAATATCTAATTATTATATTATTATTAAATTTATTGTTAGAAAATGAATTATTAGAAATATTTTTTAAAAACTCATATTTGAGAATTATACAAACTGTAAGTCAGAACATTAATAATAATAATAATAATAATTATTATTATTATTATTATTATTATTAGTAGTAGTAGTAGTAGTAGTAGTAGTGGTGGTGGTGGCGGTGATGGTGTGGTGGTGGCAGTGGTGAATGGGAACGGTAGTGGGAGTAGTAGTAGTTGTGGTAGTGGTGGCAGTGGCAACAGTGGTGGTGGTGGTGATGGCACTGGGAGTAGTAGTAGTAGTAGTAGTAGTGGTAGTGGTAGTGATAGTGGTGGCAGTAGTAGTGGTGGTAGTAGTGGTGGTGGTAGTGGTAGTAGTAGTGGTAGTAGTGGTGGTAGTGATGATGGTAGTAGTGGTGGTAGTGGTGGTGGTAGTATTGGTAGTGGTGGTAGTAGTAGTAATAGTAGTAGTAGTAGTAATAGTAGTAGTAGTATTAATACTACTATTATTGTTGTTGTTGTTTTCATTGTTGTTATTATTATTATTGTTGTTGTTGTTATTATTGTTTCTAAATTACTGTCATTACACATATAATCTAAATATTGAAACTATAAAAAATATATTTATATTTTGTTGTATTGCCAAGTGAATGTGCTTGTCATTTTGTAAATGGTACTATTAATTAAAAAAAACTCTTATTGAATTTATTATGTGAAACACTTTTAGTATTAGTAATACCATAGGCATACAAATACAAACAAGTCTAGATTATGAATATTATAATTGTTCTTAATAATATTGCAAATGATACCAAATTTCAAAATTAATTTTATTATTTAAAATTAGTACTACAGCAGTCCTTACCATTGTGTAAACCTTGTAGTGGATATGAATAGTAATGCTGAATGTATCTTATGCTTTAAAAGAGGTTGGTGAGATTTAAATTGTTTTTTTCATAATAATATGACTACTTGGTTATTAATTGCCCATACCCTCTTATGGAATATTGTTTCCTATTTTGCTAAGGTTTAAATATTGTAAAGTACGTATTTAAAGTAGAAACTAATATTACATGATTTATCATACGAGAAATTTTATGTGGAAGGTAACTCAATCAGAATATTCTGTTATACGATTAGTACCTCTCAGCATACAAAGGTTAAGGCGTAGTTGGTATATCAAAGCAGTAATTTCAAAAGTGATTGCAAAGGTAATATACTTATTTATGAATTTGATTTAACAACAGTCAGATAAAGTAAATATTTAAATATATCTAATGTATTATATAAATATATAAATTGTATGTATATACAACACAGGTTAGTAATTACACAACATATCTAATAGTATTATTCTCCACTTTTTCTCAGGTGTTGCTCACCTGGCTAATGATACTATTGGATGGTTATTCTGATCGTGTCATGCTGCCACTTGATGGCGCTGTTGCTTGCAAAAATAATGAAATACAATGTTACTGGGCTGCTAATTTTTTTGTTTCTGCTCCAAATATTTCAAAGTATTTTTAAAAAATTTACCATGGTATTTAACAAAATTTACATTTTAAAAATATATAAAACAAAGAGTTTGAAAATGTGTATTATTTTCTGAATGCAAATTAGAATAAATATATGCACTAGTCTGAGTGAACCAAGCTGGCAGTGTATAGCGGTGGAATGTGCAGGGGGACTCCAATGGTTTGGCTGATCTGAATGATCAGACAATACATGCTCTAGTCTGAGCAAACCGATCTTATGATTTCAAAAACAATGGACAATGGCAGCCATTGTATTACTGTCATAGCTGTTTGCCCACAAACATGCCTTTTCACATGACTTATGTGAAATTGTTCAATGACCTACCCTTTTGTAATTATTTTCATCTTCAAAGATGTGTAGGGAAATGGAACAATGGACTTACAATTATTAGTATATAATAGTAGGTCAGGTAAGGTATAAGATCTTTAATTTGAATGCACATAAAAACACTTATGGCCTGTTGAATTCCATACACTCTCAAAATCCTACAGTAATGATCTATGAAATGTGTGCTATTTCCATAGTGATATGAAGCACAGTCTGCAACAGCATCTATGCCTGCTAACAGCTAATATCAACAGAACTGTTCTAGAGACTGTAAGTTGGGCTGCGTAAATGACATTTTTCTGTGCTTTTGCAAGCAACAGTGCCATCAAGTGGATGCATGACATGATCAGAACAACTACCCAATATTAGCATAGGAATCAAACTTACATCTTTAAATTCTTGAATATGTAAAATACCTTAACAATGCATCTTACTGTTTTAACTTGCCTTCCTTGTTTCTTTGTTGTCTTTTTTGTTTGAAACCCAGACTTATGTTAATAACTCATATTTGATATTTTGTACACTTCTGATAAAAAAAATTAAAAAAAAAAAAGAAATTTGTGGGAGAGTAGTGATATTAACTGTATAATTTTGTATTTACATGTTTTTTACAAATTAATTAGTTGTTTTTTTTACCTTTTAATAATATTACTTATTAGTAAGAGGGCTTTTTGAACGAACCAGTTATGATTTTCAAATAAGGAAATTGTCTTGAAAAGAAAAAAATTAAAAAATAATTAATTTGAAATAAAATTAATAATATTTTTAAATTTCTTAATTTTATAAATTTTAACATAAATGTTGAGCAATTTATTTAAATTAAATAATATATAGGGTATATGAGCACAGATTTTCACATCACCCACCACTCTCCACTCTATCTCATAACACTGATACACTTAAACACATATATGTCAAAAAGATAAATAATCACCAATATGCCTATTTCATGCTAAACCAGCAATCATTAGTTGGTCCAGATTACCATCTCTACACATATATGCCATAAGTGCTCAGATATATATTAAGATAGCCAATCTTCATACTTTAATGGACAGGCTTCAATCTACTCCTCACTCCAACTCTTCAACTGTCCATCCAATTGAAAATCTGATGAAGAGTTGGAGTGAGGAGTAGATTGAAGCCTGTCCTTTAAAGTATGAAGATTGGCTATTTTAATATATATCTGAGCACTTACGGCATATATGTGTAGAGATGGTAATCTGGACCAACTGATGATTGCTGGTTACGTATATTGGTGATTATTTTTTGACATATATGTGTTTAAGGGTATCAGTGTTGTGAGATAGAGTGGAGAGTAGTGGGTGGTGTGAAAGTCTGTGCTCATATACCCTATATATTACATATATAGACACAAGTATATAATAAGCCTGTGTTTCAGTTATTAATTTAAATAAGTAAATAAAGCTGAGAACCAAAATTTCAATCCCTAATATTAAGATTATTATCCCAGAAAAGAAAAAATAACCAATAAATGTAAGTAAATTTATAAGTATCATTAAAAAAATTTAAAAATGTAGAATAAAGATAGGGTGTTCGTTCATATTAATATCAAATTGTTTTGATTTTTTCATATTTTCTTATTCTTCTTTTTTTTCTCTCTTTAGTGAAACTTGACCCCTCCGAATTACAGGTTCTAGACATTTGTCTTTTGTCTATTAGTTAACTGGCCACTAATAAAACTATTTAACAATATTAAGCATTTCGTTTTTAGTGCTGGTAAGTAGGGTTATATTATTATTAGGCATAAAGTCTGCTTAAATTAAATTTAATTATATAAGTAAAATTATTTAGTATGTTTTCTTAAAAATTAAGAATAACTCACTAAATCTAAAATACATAATTTCATGAATAAGTATTTGTCAAGCGTTGGTGGCCGAGTGGTTGGCACAGCCGCCTTACAAGCAGTTGTCCCAGGTTTGCTTCCTGGCTGATGCTTTGACACATGAAGAAAAAAAAGTATTGAATTAATTATAAATCTATAACATACTGCAATATATTCTACTTTATTCAAAGTAAATGATAATTGATGGCAATTCCTTTTTGTTATATTGATTGCTTCATATATGTAGCTTAAACTGTAAGGCCTATACATGCTACTATATCAATATGTGGCAGGAGGATTGCCTCAGTGATAAGAACTTGTACATATGAGCAACTACAAATTATATAAAAGACCATAATATTTTAACCTAAACAAATTCATACAAAACAATCAAAACATACTATTCATTTTAAACAACAATAAGCTAATATTAAATGTAAATTATGAATCCAACCTATTCTATCTATGTCCATTCATAAACATAATATGTTCACAGAGGCAAACTCTCTATACAATAGCGCTACTTAGTGCAAGCCAGAGTAATCAATGGCTGTCAGAAGGTTTCTGCATAAAATTCCTATTTAGTGCCTACTCATCTCTCTTGTATATGCATAAAGAATCATGATCATATGATGATTAGTGGTTTAATAATACTTACACATGAAAGAAATATTAATTTATGCAATTAAAATATGTTAATATGTTTCATTACTATACTATTACTAAACGGATATCATCATCATCAACCATTATCAATCCACTGCAGGATGAAGGTCTCTCCAAGTTTAATCCATCTTCTCCGATCTTTAGCTTCTCTTCTCCACAACACCCCTGCACACTTTCTTATTTCATCCATCCATCTCACATGTGGCCTCTTTCTGGGTCTTTTACAATCTCTTGGAATCCAGTTTAAAATTTCAATTGTCCATCTATTATCATCTGTTCTTTAAGAATATAGATAACAATCTTGATAATAGATAAACATAATATATACAAAGCATATATTCTTTTCACAAATAATACTAGTATCAAAATTAAAATGAGTTCATAAGTTGATCCAGAGGTTCTTTCAGTTCTTCAGTAACTTGGAGAAATTAAGGGGTGATGGCATCGATATTTTTAGAAGTCCGTTAATCTGCATTTGCTAAATAAATAAAATTATTTGCCTATTATTCAGATTAACTGTTATCCACTGTAAATCTAGTGATGATAAATGCAAAAATCCATTAGAAATTATCCTTGAAAACTTAGCATTGGTGGCCGAGTGGTTAACACAGCTGCCTTACAAGCAGTTGTCCCGGGCAACGCTTTGACATATAAAAAAAAGCTATCATTAAAATATATATATATCCTTGAAAACTTTTAACGAAAATTTGATTATGATTTCCATTTTAAGAATTCCATTTTAAAGTAATTATTTGTTGACATTTTTTAAGACACTTGTTTTTCATAGATAATTTTCTTGTCAGGTGTAAAGACAATAGATAACTCATGAAGACTAAATTTGCCCCCCCCCCCAAGCAAATTTGAACCTACTTTTCTATAGTCATTTGTTATCTATATCATAAAAGTGAATAATAAAGAATATGAATAAAGAATATCATTTTGAAAAATTCTAACATATATTTATAAACTTCTGTTTATATCAGTATTTAGATTATCAAGTAATTAATCATATATATATATTGTGACAGGGACTAAGATTTAAACCCCTTCACAAGGTTTGAAGTACTTTAAGATAAATAAAGCTTAATAAAAAAATATGAAAAGGGTTTAAACTAAGTATAAATGTGTCTGGATTGAAAGGTGTGTACACAAATTTTATAAATTATATTCTTAGTGTCATTTTGTTTTAATGTGAAACAATTTTTTTTTTTTAAATTAAGATTTTATTTTTTATTTTGTTTGAAAGATAGGTCACGTACTATAGGATTTCATTAATTAGTACCAGGTAATTACAGAAAAATTGTTTTTAAGTGGTATGTGGAAACTAGTGATAAAATATCTTTTCTGAAAGAAATGATAAAAGCATGTAGGTATACTATATATGGAGTAATTAATTTTTATCTTATCAATGTAAGTAATATCCACTGAGGCTATAACCTCGATAATATGCGTGTAAAATGCGATAGTAGGGACCTCTACAGCTGTTTTAACCACAAGCTTACGCTATGGAAGAAAAGAGGGGAACCCTTCTTTACTTCAACCTACTTTCTATTTAAATAGGTGAAGCTGAAGCGGTTAGATCTGCGAGCGTGAAGCTATTCAATACTTCACTGATTAAGTCCACATTTCTTATTACACATTAATACTCGCGAAATTTTTCGATTTACAACGAGTCAATGGAAAGATTTTATAATCTTGTACTGATTCAATGTACGAATTTGAATTGGGTGATGTTATCGACTTATTTAAAAAAAAATTTTTGCATTATAGGCTATTTAAAGGTAGTATAAATAAAATATAAAACTTTTTCTTAGTGTTATTTTTTGTATAAGACTACTGGAATGATAAAATAGAAATACTGACCACCTATATGCTACTAGGTCAGCAGTTTCTTTTATGTAAACGAATGATAAAAGAAAATAGTTTGTTTTTAATTGGTATGTAATGTTGCTTCATCCAGGGTCTCTTTGGCTGCTATTTTGTTGTTTTTACGTGTCTTTAGAGGAAAGAAGAAAATAATTGTTTTTTGTTTTTTTTCATATGTCATAGCATCGGCCGGGACACGAACCCGTCTGCAACCAACTACTTGCTTGTAAGGTGGTTGCGATGACCTCTCGGCTAACAATGAGAAAATAATTGTTAGTGAGAAAAAGTTGAGATTTTAACTGAACATTAAAGTAAAATCTTAAATTACCCACAGTGGTAAAAGAATTAACCAGGTTATTTTGATAAAAAAAAAAAAAAACAGAAATTGTTAGAATAAGTATTCAGTGCCCTATCATGGAATAGCAAAAACAGAAGTGTATCAGGTTCATCATTTCATATTTGCCATGTGAATGTGTTATTTCTGTTGCCATCTGTCTGTTGTTTATAACGATCAATTTGCCAAATGGAATTCCATTTAAATATCTAACAAAAAAACATTAATGTTTCATGTGAATTGTAAATGCGTAAATTGACTGTGGCTGAAGGTTAATCTAGAATAGACTGAAGGAGAAAACCAACCCTAATTGCAAAAGATATGAATATTATTTAGGAAAATCAGAAAGTCACATAAAATTTACATCTATAAGTTAGCTCGCATATTTTATTGTCATATTACTGTGAATGATTTTATGCATTCTAAAGATTTTTGTCTGAAGGTTTGTGATGATGGTATATTATTAGATGTGATATATTGGACTATTTCCATCATCTATGAGTGAATGTTGAATGTATAGAAAATTTTAAACAATTAGTAGAAATTTCATATTCTTATCTATGAGGTACCTCCTGGTTTCTCCATCTTTTCTTTTTAAGAGCAAAGTTGATCAGTGGTTTCCATACATTATATATAGTCACACTAGGTTGACTTATGGGATTATTTGCCATTGTCATGTGAGCAGCTTCATTAATTTTTTTTGTATCTTTTCTCTATCCAATACTCAAAAGAATCTAAGGGTCCAGATTCCATTCTCATGCTAGTACGGTCACTGGTCAGGCCAGCAACATCTGAAGAAGAGGAGAGAATAATACCTTTCTAAACATTGTGCATATACTAACCTATGTGCTATTACTAACAATTGAATGTATTTGGAATATTTAAATAAAGGTAAATTTTTCTAAAGACATTCAATATTCTTATTAGATGGTAGAAATAGTCCAACATATAAATACAATCTTAAGAGTACATTTTAAAATGAATAAACAAGAGAAGTAACAAATTTAAAATTAATATATATTGTAAAAATAATTAGTATACTGTATTCCTACAAAAGTAATTCTTCAAGAATGATAGCCAACAAACATCTGGAAAAAGATTCCATCAAGTAGATATAAAAAAATATGAAATAAGTTGGTAAAAAAAAAAAAGCAAAAAAAGAAAGTTATCTTTGAGAAAAATAATGATTTAATTGAAAACCATGGAAAAGAATTGGAAATAATGAGGTAATGACACCAATAGAAACTTCATCTTATATGTGATTAACAATCACTCAAGTAATCTCTTACTTAGAAGCAAAATTTTAATGTAGTCAAGATGCACAACCAAATAATTTATTTATAAATGAATAAATAAAATATTTATTTACTTATTAATTGTTAAATAATTATATAATTTTTGAGTCTAATTTTATTTCATCCTCATTAGAATTGTATTTAGTATTTGTTATACATAAAATTTAGTTTATTAATGAATAAGTGAGTATATAATTTTTATATTAATAAAACAATTGAGATAGATTAATTGAAATGAACACTAGTGATAAGAAAAGATCAAATTTACTTATATAAACATAATATAATATAAAAATATTAAATAATAAGAATAAACAAATATATAAATAAATAACTCAATATTGGATATATGCACAGATCATAATTGGGTTAATGCATGGTTTTTGGAGAAATTCTTGTTTAAACTCAGAAGGATTGCCAATTATTATTAGCTGATAGTTTCCTAGCAACATCAAAACCTACAGTTACCTCTGTTTAGATGAATATAATTTCTTTATTTCCATTTTTATCAAACTAAAAATTCATAAAAAATATAAACTCACATATATAACACTGGAGTGAATGTTGAATGTACAGAAAATTTTAAACTTTATTTAAACTTTTCAAATACAAACAACTTGTTAGTAATAACACACAAATAGACAATACAGGTTAGTAATTACACAATGTTTCAAGTAGTATTATTCTCCACTCTTCTTCAGGTATTGCTGGCCTATATGCACAGTGACAATATTCACTTAGAAGTTGAACTCACACCTTTAGATTCTTGTATATTGAATTTAAGGCAAATGCTCTACCAACTGAGCTATTCTGTCTAAGGCAACATATAGTAGAAATTTGATATATTTATATATGAGGGTTGGTTCAAATCCTCCTGAGTCCTTCAATTTTTTTTTTAACAAGTCTAATTATTTTTATTTTTACTTTTTCCTAAGAGCAATATTAATTAGAGGCTTCCATACATTGTGTATTGCCACACTGAGTTGACTTATAGGATTATTTACCATTGTCATATGAGCAGCTTCCTTGAATTTTCTTCTATGCATTTTTTCCCCTTTATCCAATATCTTTGTATTTTACCACTTAAGCACATGGTCATTAGTACATACATGATCTGCTATGGTAGACACATCTATTTTTTCTCTTTTAACCATTAATTTGTGTTCCTTCAATCATTGTTCAACCGGGTGACAGGTCTCAACAATGTATTTCCTTCCACATTCACATGGTATTTCATAGATGCAGTTTTTGTTCTTCAACATTTCCAGTTTAGGCTTAGTAGAAGTAAGCATTCCTCGAAGTATGGTAAGGCTTTGGAAAGCAGTCCTAATATTATATTGACTGCAGATTTTCTTTAGTTTGTCTGCCATTCCTGGTATGTATGGATACACCACTGTACCAATAACTGTTTTCTCTTTTGGTGTCTCTTTGTGTTGTCTATTGAAGGTTTTTCTGATGACTGCTGATGGATAACCATTCTTCATAAGCATTTGTTCTATGTGAATTTTTTTTTCCCAAGTCACTGGATTCTGAACAAACCTCCTTTGCTCTGTTCCATAGTGATAGTACAATTCCTTGTTTAGTGCTTCTTGTATGATTGGATGTATATGCCAAGTATTTGCCAGTGTGGGTCGGTTTCCTATACACTGGTTGTTTTTACTTTGCCCTGAGGGAGTCTTGTCACAAGAACATCCAAAAATGCCAATTTTTGTTCTTGTTCTGATTCCATCGTGAATTTAATTGTAGGAGATATGTTGTTAATGTGCATCCAGAAAGACTGTAATTTTTCCTTGCCATGTGGCCATATCACAAATGTATCATCAATATATCGAAGCCACACTTTAGGTGAACATGGAGTAGTATTTATGGCTGTGGCTTCAAGTTCTTCCATGTAAATGTTACTGAGCAAGAGTGACAGTGAAAATCCCATGGCCATCCCTTGATTTTGTTGGAAGAATTCTGAGTTATATTGAAAGTATGTTGTTGTTACACAGAATGTTAATAATTCCATTATACTATCAATAGATAGAGCTGTTCTAGTTTGTAGACTATTATCGTCATTTAACCTTTTCCTTACAATAGACAATGCTTCATCACATGGTACATTTGTAAACAGACTTTCCACATCAAAGCTTACCAATATGTCAGTTCTATCCATTTTCATGTTTCTGACCAATTCCACAAAGTGCTTAGAATCCCCGACAAAAGACAATGTCCTATATGCCGATGGACTAAGAACTTTGAGAAGAAATCTTGACAAATTTTGACGGGGTGAATTTCTAGAACTAACAATAGGTCTTAATGGAACATTGTCTTTATGAATTTTCGGCAGTCCATACAGGTGAGGAATCTTGCTGAAATACGAAGTTAATTTTCTTTTTTCTGAATCACTGAAATACCTGCGATGTTTCTGGAGTAATGCTTGTAGTTTTACCTCTGTATTTGGAATTGGATTTTTTGCTATCTTTTTGTATTGGTCTGCTGTGAGAAGGCCTTGTATTTTGTTATCATAATCAGTTTTATCCATTACAACTGTAGTGTTACCTTTGTCAGCAGGAAGAATGATTATAGATGTATCCTGTTTGACAGATTGATGGAAATAGTCCAACATATAACACTGGAGTTTATTATTTATGGAATGTCAAGGAAGATGCTACTCTTCTGCACATTTGCACTTATAAAAATAGATATCTGGGTTTAAAACAAAAATTTGGGTTTAAAGTGAAAGTAGTCCCCCTTTACTTCAATCAACCCCTACACAAGAGTTATTATAAAACAATGGAGAAAACTTGTTTAACCTCAAGAGGAATATCAATTAGTAGTAATTGGTAGTTTCCTAGCAACATCAAATTGTAATTTTGTCTCTGTTCACATGGATATAATATCTTAATTTTTATTTTTATCAAACTAAAAATCTATAAAAAAATATAAATTCAACATGTATATTATGTATACACACAAATTTATTTTTAATTACCATATTCTTAACAGAAACATAATTACAATAATCTTTCTGAATGCATCACTTTTTATTATATAGGAAAATAGTAATTCTTTAAACCTTAGATATATGCATTAAATTTATTAATAATCAAAGATATCTATATTTTGCATATATGCATCAATCAATCAATAGTATTCTGTCCAATAGACAGGCCCAGAGAGTAGTCACAACATCAATTTATCCATTCCATTATCTTTCTTGCACATTTCTTCAATTCCACATGTCTTCCCATATCTTATATCATCCAATAATGTTAATCTCTTCCATCCTTTCTTTTTATTTCCACTCACCACTCCTTCCAAAACATCTTTCATTAAACTATAATTTCTTCTCAATATATGTCCAATCCAGTTTCTCTCTCTGATATTCTCAATCAATCTTCTTTCCTCATTTACTCTTTTCAAAACTTCTTCATTTGTTATTTTACCCATCCAATTGATTTTTCCATTCTTCTCTATGTCCATATCTCAATGGCTTCTAATTGGTTTTTAATTGTATTACTCAATGTCCATGTCTTACAACAATACTTTACTACACTCCACACATAACATTTAATTAATCTCTTCTTGAATTCTCTTTTCAAAGGTCCATAAAATATATTTTTTCTCTTCACAAATGTCTCTTTTGCCAATGCTATTCTTCTTTTAACTTCATCTTCACTTCTTCCATCCTCACTCAACTAACTACCCAAATATCTAAATCCTTTTACCTGTTGACCCATGTTATCATGGAATCCAATTGCAGTCTTTTTGCATCTTTCCCTATCCATAAACACTTAGTCTTTTCAATATTAATCTTCATTCCATATGCCATACATCCTTCTTTCAATTTATTCAACATATTCTGAAGACCCTTATCCTCTTCAGCAACATCTGCAAATCTTATACACTTTATTAGTCCATCAAAACATCTCAAGCTTCAGGATAATAGTTACCCATTATATATATTGAGATCTCAAACCTTGCGAGATTACTCTGAGAAAATATTAATATGGTCAAGAAAATATTACAATGATCTAAAAGCTTGACTTTTTGGAAATTTATAATTATATTTGTATCATAATTGTGTAATAATTATTAAAAATCAAAAATAAATATTACAAATTTATTTTTTACAGAAATGTTTTATTTTTAAATATAAAAGAATATTTTCTTCTGAAAATTGTTACTGTAGAGATTACCATCACAGGAAACACAACTGTCTAGAAATGAGGTCACTCACAAAATTGTTATAATATTTAGCAATATCATAAAAATTACAAAATACTTATAAACTTTTAAAGCATAAATTAATAAATTTAGTAGTTATTTAAAATAGTTTGTTCAGATTTTTAAAACAAACATCAAATAAAGAAGATATTCATTTTGCAAATTGAATTGGCACCGTCTGAAATTTGATGATGTGACAGCATTTTGTTTTGACTAAAATATAATTTTAAAAATATTTCCCAAAATCAAATGTAATTTTTTAAAATTTATTTAATTTCTAAACAAAAATATCTATTGAATGAGGTCAAATTTATGATATTCAGATAAATAATAATAGTTTTATGTTAATACTTTTAAGACAGATTATAACCTGTATCCAATGCACCTTGAAATTTATAATAGTCAAGCAATATTTTTATCTTGCCAATAGAGGGATCTCTCACACCCCAACACAATTTATTGACATTTTATAAAGATAAGGGTGGCCATCTTATCTTTAACCTAACTTCTTTCCACTAATATAGACCAATCTGAAGCATCTTGATTTGGTAATGTGAAGCTGTTGTTCTCTCCATTGTTTAAGTCCACTAATTCCTATATTTCCTGTGTGCTTAATAAATAATTATAACTCTATAATGGTTTATATGAAAGTTAAAGGCTTAAATCTAGTGAGAACCAAGAAATCTGTCGGAATGTTACTGGAAAAATGAGAGAGTTAAGGTCTTAATATTTCAAGCATAGGGTATTAGTCACTAAAAATGTTATTAGAATTTACTATACAGTATGAATACATAGTACAGGCTTAAACCTGCATTATATATGTAATATATGCGGGATTCAAACAGACTTTCACATGACCCACCACTCCCAGTGCCACCTCATATTGCTGACCCACCTGATCACACAGTTGTTGAAAAGCTAAATAATCACCAATATACGTATTTCATGCTAAACCAGCAATCATCAGTTGGTCTAGATTACTATCCTCACACATATATACAATCAGTGCTCAGCTTTATATTAAGATAGTCAATCTTCATACTTTAGTGGAAAGGCTTCAAACTATTCCAACTCCCAACTCTTCAGCCTTCCATTTCATTAAAAATCTGATGATGGAATGTTCAAAGCCCTTGTTAGTGCCAAGGTTGTCACCCTACCCATGTTGACATATTAGTCATTCTGACTCCTCGTACAGGAGAATAATCCATTTCTACATACATATGCGAGGGATGGTCAGACCTTTACACACTATTTATATAAATTAATACATTGTACAGGTTTAAACCTGCATTTATTTATGTAATATATGTGGGATTTGAACTCAGACTTTCACACTACCCACAACTCCCAGTGCCATCTCATATTGCTGACCCACCTGATCACACACATGTTGAAAAGATAAATAATCACCAATATATGTATTTCATGTTTTTATGTAATTATTAAAGAGCAATTATTGTGCAAGAAAAACTTTTGTAGTGTATATCAATTCAATACAAAGCAATAATTATGTAATACTTGCAGAATTATGGGTTGTGTGGATTAACTTGATGAAATAAAATGCATATTGGAATCCGATTCCATTAGTATCTTTTTACAATGATTACAATGATAGTAATAATAACAAGTCAGATGTCACATGACTTATATATAGCTTGCACTTACAAATATGTAAAATTAAGAGCGTGCTAATAGCTCTAAACAAGCTTTTTTTTTTATTTATGATAAATGCTACTACAAGAGAAGGCATGGGGACAATCCAAGATAAAAATGATTTGAATGCCTTCTCTTGTAGTAGCATTTATCATAAATAAAAAAAAAAGCTTGTTTAGAGCTATTAGCACGCTCTTAATTTTACATAAATGATTACAATGGTTTTTTTTTTTTTTTACAAATATGATATAACACAAAACATACAAGAATAGTAAGTGATATTATAATTTATAATCATATTTAAACCAGTGCAAAAATAAACCATGTTTTTCTGTTTAAAATAGACAAATTTATTCAAACATAAATAACTATAAAACAAAGTAATCATAAATTAAACCCTTTTACCTGCTTGGTTGTCAGTGCCCGTCTCATTACACAATGAATTTTGTGAATAACCATTGCTCTTTGAATGAGATAAGGGTTAAACTTATTAAAACTGGCAAAACTCTCCATACAGTAGTGCCACTCAGTGCAAGCCAGAGTAATCAATGGATGCCAGAAGGCTTGTGCATAAAATCTCCATTTAGTACCTACTCATCCAATATCCCCAGACTAGTTTCTGGTTTATGGCCTTCATCAGTGAGGTGCCTTGGATCTGAGTGAACTGCACCTAGATCTGAGGATCTAATACAACCCTCCACCAGCCACCTTTTACCTCTATTTAACTGCAAAATTATGAGAATAAAATTGAAAACACAGTAATATTTTCAATCCAAGCTCATTAGCTTATATAGTTGTATAGGTCTGAACTCAGTTGAGTAACCATACATTTTGTTATCTCTGGTTGTTTAATAATCATAGACACCACTATCCTCTTAGGTAGAATTGGTATTAAACCACTAAACATCACATGATCCCCATTTCTTATGCTAGCTCATAACTATTATTAAAACAGGAAAAATTTTCCATACAGTAGTCCTGTGCAAGCCAGAGTATTGAAAATATTATTGGGTTTTTAATTTTATTCTCATAAGTTTGTTGTTAAATAGAGATAAAAGGTGGTTGCTGAAGGGTTGCATTAGATCCTAAGATCTAGGTGCAGTGCTCTCAGATCCAAGGCTCCTCACTGATGAAAGCCACAAGCTAGAAACTAGTCTGGGGATATTAGATGAGTGGGCACTAGATGGGGATTTTATGCACAAGCCTCCTAGCATCCATTGATGACTTTGGCTTGCACTGAGTGGCACTATTGTATGGAGAGTTTTGCCTGTTTTAATAATAGTTATGTGAAAGCATAAGAAATGGTGGTCATGTGAAGTATTAAACTTCTGAAACTCCATGATCATATTAACAAATGAATAACTTTGTTTATATACTTATTTTAACACTTTATGGAAGAGTGAAAAATGATTGCACTGGAGATATATATTTTGAACTTTTGGAGGGTTTTGTCCGTGCATCTCTCTTTTCACTTCCCCACACCAACAATTCCAGTGCACGAAGTCTTTCACTATGCAAACATTTCATAAGCAATTTATTTATACAAACGTAGATATTCAGTTTTAAGAATGAATCCCTTTTAAATTTAAAAATGTTTTTCCAAGACATCAAAAAACAAATTAGTTTTTTTTTTTCTTCACTAAAACATTTTAAATTATGTATAGAATGGTAGAATCTAAGAAAAACTTGAGAAGTTTCAGATATTTGCAGATTGGAAATGTTTAAATTATGGATACGTATACTTTTAAATATTTTATTAAACACAGACTTGCTGTCTTTAAAAAAAAAAGTCAAGCAATTGGTTTTAATACTCAGATACGAATTTCTTCCAATAGCATAATTTCTCTTTAATATTTAAAAAATAAAAATCTTCGAAAAACAGAGGCAATGGGTCAATTTACATATTTAATAAATTATGTCATAATTTCATAGTGCTGGAAAGGATTGTAAGTTAATAGTGAAAAGTGTTTATATATAAGAATTTAAATTAAAATTTATAAAACTAGAAAACTTTTGAGATTTGCTAGTTTGTAAGTTTAAATTATGATTCCAATTGTTTAAAATGGTTTTAACGTACAAACAGCATTATTAATTAATACAAAATGTTTATGTAAAAAGTTTCTTTGAAATTTTTTTTTTTTTTAAAATTGAAGACATATGCTTATAGATATTAATTTCACAAATAGACCCAAAAAACATTCACCTTTAAAATTGAGGTTTTATAACATCATACTACATAAGGGGTTTGAACTCAGACTTTCACACCACCCTCAACCATCCATGCTATCTCATACCGCTGATACACTTGATCACACACATGTAGAAAAGATAAATAATTATCAATATACATATTTTATTCTAAACCAGCACTCGTCAGTTGGCTCAGACTATCATCTCCATACATATATACAACCAAAGCTTGGCTTATATTAAGATAACCAATCTTCATACTTTAATGGACAGGCTTCAAACCACTCCACCCCACAACTCTTCAGCCATCTTTTCGATGTGTGTGTGTGTGTGATCAAGTGTATCAGTGGTACAAAATAGCATGGATGGTTGAGGGTCATGTGAAAGTCTGAGTTCAAACACCCTATGTATAATATATAAGTGCAGGTATGAAAAAGCCTGTACTGTAGAAAAAATTCATATTTCAAAATATAGTGCTTTAAGGTCTTCCCATTCCTCATATATGTAAGTAAATGGATTATGTTCTGTACATGAAGGGTCTGAGTGACTTGTGGCCAACATAGGTAGGATGAGAAGGTTGGCACTAAGGTGGGATTTGAGCATTTCATCATCAGATTTTCAGTAAAATGGATGGCTGAAGAATTGTGGAGTGGAGCGGTTTGAAGCCTGTCCATTAAAGTATGAAGATTGGTTATCTTAATATAAGCTGAGCTTTTGTTATATATGTGTGTGGAGATGATAATCTGGACCAAGTGATGAGTGCTGTTTTATTACAAAATAGTATAGTGGTGATTATTTATCTTTTCGACATGTGTGTGATCAAGTGTATCAGTGGTATGAGGTAACATGGATGGTTAAGGGTCATGTGAGAGTCTGAATTCAAACCCTCTATATATTACATATATAAGTGCAGGTATGAAAAAGCATGTACTGTAGAAGAAATTCATATTTTATAACATCATACTGGAATTCTTATGATACTCACCATTTGTAAGACATTTAACATTATATATATATATATAGTTTGAGTTTAAATGAAAGAATAAAGGTTCATAAAAGTAGAGTTAAAAATAGATATCTTAGTTCTGCTTTGTATGTCCATGAAAAAGATACAGGTCACACTATTGATTTTGATGAAGCTAAGGTTGTTTTCTTTGAGAGAAATAAAGTTAAAAGAATTAAAGAATCTTTATTATTGAAAATTTATTCTGAAGCAATTAATTTATTTAAGAGTTCTTTTAATATTAAGAGTGGATGAGAAGTGAATGGATTTGTGGGTAATGTTTAATATTATATATATTGTGTAGTTTTAGTAGTTCTTTACACTTGAGAAGTCTACTTATAGCAGTGAAACCTTTGGTAGTGTTTTAATAGTATTTTTATGCTGGTCTGGTTGAATTTTGGATTTGGGGTAATTTTAATTATATATTGACTAGTTTAGCTTTATGCTTGTAATATATATATATATATAATTATAATTATAATTGAAATAATATTTTTAACGGTTTATAAACAAATACAAACAATCTTAAAATCCGCAGAAGTACTTTCGGTTACTTTCTAACCTGCCTCAACTGCCATTATGTAAGAGATTTCATAATATGTGATGATAGAGGAATATAAACTTTAGAATGTGGTAAATGATATAAAAAGTAGTGTGGATGCAATTTAAAAACTTAAAAATAATTCATTGGAAAAAGCTAGAGTAAGAGAGAGAGTTAGAGAAAATTAAATTGAGACATTACTGTTGCAACAGATAGGTGCTAATCCTAATGTGAGTGAAATAAATAATATTACTGATAAGAGCCTGAGTATATAATTTAAAGACATTTGTGAAACTTTGCCAATTGTGTTTAAAAAAGTCCACGAGCTATAAATAAGATTGATATGGTTGTTGGTGCTTCAAACCAAAATATAATAGGTAAAAAATCTTGGATAATAATAATGTGGATGGGAACATCACAGACGAAATGAGATATTTATTAATACTTTTGCCATAAGTGACTATTTGGATAAAAACCTAATGAATGAAAATATAATGAGAAAAAAGAGAAAAGTGATATAAAATGTGATGATGAAGATGATTTGAATAGTCCCTCCATTGAAACAAATGTTAGTAAAGATATCATGTACAATTATATAGATGATCCCAAAAGTAAAGGACAATTAATTTACAGAAAAGTCCTGCTGTCAATAAATTAGAGAAATTCATGTTAGAGAATAACATAAAAAAATAGAAAATAGACAAAATATTGTAAGTAAGAAAAGTTTGCCAAGATTTATAAGAATTGTAGAAATAATGGTAAAAAATATTTTGCACTAATAATAGAAAATACAGATAAAAAATCAATAATAAGATGAAAAAGTATATGTATGTGTTAAGAAATTGGATTCACCAGATGAAAGATGGATTTTTAGGATATTTTTAATAAAACCTATGTAATGTCCAAAGCCAGATATAGTAAGAAGATAAAGCATGATAGAGGAAGCTAATCAAAACACTGCACTACTTAAGAGAAATATCCAAGAGATTTAGAAACACAATTCAAGCTAGGATAGAGTCGCATAGTTTTATCCATACATGACATTAGTGAGGACTTTTTACACAGTAGCAAAAGTCACCAAAAAGTAGTGCCACTCAGTGCCAGCCAGAGAAATCAATGGCTCTAGGAAGGTTTATGCATAAAATTCCTATTTAGTGCATACTCATCCAATATCTGCAGACTAGTTTCTAGTTTGTAGCTATCATCAGTGGAGATATTGGATGAGTAGACACTAGATAGGGATTGTATACACAAACCTTTCTGCATCCATTGATTAGAATCGCTTGCACTGCATGGCACCACTGTATTAAGAGTTTTGCCTTTGTGTAAACTGCTTGTGGAGAATAGTGAACATGTGACTTTGTTAAAGTATTTATTTCAATAAAGCATGAGAAAAATGACTTAAAGAACATTAAAACGGCTCAAATAATAATATGGTAAAACATGGAGAAATATTATAAAAAATATTTACACAAATTATTGTCACTAAGAATGGAGATGTGAGACAGATATTGCATTGACAGTTGTAATCCATTTCCAAAACTAGGTAGAGGAAAGAATAGTTTATAATTGGTTAAAAAGGGAGGGATTTAGAGCACAGTTTATTTGGGTATAAATAGGATTTTAATTAAACTCAATTTATTACAGATTTACCTATTTATATACACGGAAACATCGAATTGTATTAATATCATTTTACTCGTTAAAAAGTTTACATTTTCAACATTAATTTAAATAATAGAAAAGTTTTACTTCTAAATAAATTTTAAATGAGTTGTTTTATTTTTCGTTTACTATCAAAGTTTTAATTAAATCTGCTTTCGTAAAAACAGGGTAATTACGATTTGCTCTCAACGATTCATGATCAAAATTTTAATCAAGTCTATTTTGGTAAAAAAACAAAAAAAAACAAGATAATTATTTAACAATATGTGATCCTACTTTTATCCATATAATGTAAAAAAAATTTGAAATGAATACAAGCCTTTTGTATTCTGAAGTATTTAGACACAAAAATTTTTTATTATCCATTAATCTTGTTCCAAATCTATGAGATTGTCTGACTATGTTCAAATATATTAGATTATTTTTTAATTTCTCTCTACAACACAGATAGCTATTGGAAGAAAAAATGTATTCCAGCCACTGTGAAGCATTTTAAAATTCTCAATGTTAATTAAAGTATATGATAAATGAAAAGAAGTCAAGATCAAATAAGTAAAAATTGTTTCTTTCATACAGTGGCAAAATTCTCTATATAGTAGCACTACTCAGTGACACTAGAGTAATCAATAGGTGCAGGAAAGATTGTGGATAAAATCCTTATCTAGTGCCTACTCATCTAATTTCCTCCCTATATTAGTTCCAAGTTTGTAACTTTCATCAGTGAGGAGCCTTGGATCTGAGAGTGATGCACCTAGATCTTAGGTCTAATGCAATCCTCCAGCAGCCACCTTTTACCTTATTAGCTAACTGTAAGAGTACACTAAGGAGATTGGATTGAAAACATTATTGTGCTTTCAGTTTGGACTCATAAGCTTTATAGTTGGCTAATAAGGTAAAATGTGGCTGCTGTAGGGGATGCATTAGACCCTAAGATCTAGGTGAAGTGCTCTCAGGTCTAAGACTTCTCACTCATACAAACCACAAGCTAAAAACTAGTCTGGGGATATTGGATGAGTAGGCACTAGATAGAGATTTTATGCACAAGCCTTCTGGCATCCATTGTTTACTCTAGTTTGCTGTGTGTGGCAATACATATAGTATTTTGCCTGCTTTAACAACAGTTATAAGCAAGCATAAGAAATGGTGATCATGTGATGTTTATTGGTTTATAATAATTATATATAAACTCCAATTACATAAAGTATATTTGTATTCAAATATGCAGTAATTTATTTATCCATATGCAATCAATTTGTTTATGTTAGATAATAACCTTCAAAATAAATTAATTAGAAATCTTATATCAATTAATTTGCCTACTACAAACTTTTTCTATTGTCGAATTCTCTACTTGTTTTTGACTTTTGAAAATCTATTACTTTTTTAAAGTATTTACAGTTGAATATTTTCTTTTCATGTTGCTTACATTACAGAGATCATACTCATTTCTTTTAAGATGTCTTTCTTTTTTGATATATTTTTCTTTACATAAAGCATAATTCAAAATTTTATTACCTATTTTATCTTTTGAAGACAATTTCTACTAAATCATAGATCATGACTAGTCTAACTAAAGAGTTCTGTCTTCTAATATTTTGTTTTCATTAATTAGACTTGTTAGAAAAATATTTTTAATAATATTAGGTTAGGGTGTGTATATTTCCACAGGGCCTAAGATCCATGACCACAAAAAAACTTCCTTGCAGATTACAGTATGTTTTAGTATGGAATTTAAAAAAAATCATAAAACATATAATCACATTTACATTACTAACAATCCAACTAAAAAAAAATACTACTTCCGACATATAAAAAAAAAGAAAACTACTAAGGAAAAGGACCTTGGGAATAGATAAAACAAAAATATATAAATATAAAGAATAAAATAATATAAAAATAAAAATAAAAATAAAATAAGTATAAACAAAAAAAAAAGTAGTAAAAAAAAAAAAGCCGAAGAAAGCAAGAAAAAAAGAAACAAAAGGGAGGCCCACGAGCACTATAAAATACTTAAAAAATGGATAAAAAAAAAAATTTAACAACCCCTACTATAGTGGAACCACCCACTATATAAATACTTATATATAACTAATAACAAAAATATACTTTTGATAGACAAAAAAAAAAAAAACCTTAAAGAACAAACTAAAAACTACACCTCCCTTTCAAAACACAAAATCCCCCCCCTTTAAAGGAAAAAAAAATTAAGAAAGGGAAAGATATAAAGAATCATAAAAAAAAAGGAAGGTAATACGACAAAAAGGGGGGGGCGCTGATATAAAAAAAAATTCAAAAAAAGGAAATATACTAAAATATAATACAATGTAAAAATAAAAACAATTTAATAATATGTGCCAAACCACCAAAGAAAAAAAAAAACAAAAAAACAACTTATTTTAAAAAAAAATATAAAATAAGTATATATATTTACTATAATGCACATTTAAAAATTTTCCACAAACACAACTTTGGGGTATAAGGCAAAAAAGAAAAACAAATAACGTACAAGATATATACACGTATTATACTCTTTAAACAAAGTATGCAACTATATATAATATATAATAGAATATAAAAATTCCACTCTAAAAATTTAAAACCAGAAAAAACACAAAGGCAAAAAAAAAAAGAAAAAAACAAATAAATAATTTTCTTTTTTTCATAGCAACAGGGCCCCCCCGAATTTTCTTTTAATATTTTAAACAGATATATACAATAGTACACGATATAAAGTAGGTAACAACACCCAACAAAACAGTCTTGTGATATCACATTCGCACACCACTATATAAATATATATACATTTTCAGAAAAAAGATATTCTACAGAAGTAACATTGCAATAAAATGATTCACACGTAGAGAGTAGGTAAAAAGAAAGAATTCGTACTCCGCCAATCATATTCATTCGCAAGTAGGAATATATAATAATTCATATATTTGTGATATCTTTGATATATATACTTTCATATGCGCCCTCATATTTTACATCTTCTTATCTTCAACTATTTTCCCCTCGACGTTTGATTGCCCCACTTCTTCGAACATAACAAACAAAACAAACAGAATCAAATATACATGAACATATAATTTTACCTATATTTATATATATGTAAATATAGTTCAGTATATTTATTTGGGTATTTGTATTGTTTATTATGTTCGGGATTGCTGTGGCAATTGAACTGTCATGTGGGTTAAAATAGCATTGTAAAAGTAATAAAGAACATAGATGATATAATTATATTGTGAATAGTGTCTATTTTGTAGAATAATGGATTCAGGTGAACAACCATAGTAATAACTTTATTAGTTTCAATAAGCTATCATTTTTGTAGAATTAATACATCATCTGCAACCTTTTGTGCAGAAACAAAAAACAGAACGCCTTCAACACAACTCTTAATGATGTAATTTTCAGTACACTACTCTCACACAGTTACAAACGCTTCCCTCTGCTTTTAACACCTTGTGGAAGAGTTTAATCATAAACATAGAACAAAGAAGTAAAAAGATATCCGCCCAAGAACCCACAACTGAACTGCACTCATCAGTTGGCTCAGACACCACTTTCCACTACAAAAATATATTCATTAAGTGGATAACTCTAGTCTAATGAATGACTAATAAAAACTAACATTTTACTTAACTATTTCTAATTAAACAAGGCAAAACCTTCGACAGTACCCACCCTGGCCCAACCAGAAACAGTGGATGCCAGAGTGGCAAAAACCCTACTAGCCTACTCATCCAATATTTCAGACTAGTTTCTGGCTTGTGGCCTTCATCAATGAGGAGCCTGGATCTGAGAACACGCACCTAGATCTTAGGATCTAATGCAACCCGCGCACCCTACCACTTCTACGACTATGAGAATGAAATTGACAATACAATAATATTTTCAATCTAAACTCAGCTATAAATCATATGGGTCTGAACTCGTTCAGCACCCATACATTTTGGTGTCTTTGGCTCTTTAACACCAGCCCCCTCCTATAGGCCTGGTGTTAAACCACTAAACACACATGATCACCATATCTTACACTAGCCATAATTGTAGGCACTAAATAGGGATTTTATGCACTGGCACCAGATTACTCTAGTTGGGACAGGGTGGCCCTGTATGGAGGTTTTGCCTTGTTTAATAGGGATTTTATGCCGCCTTCTGGCATCTATTGATTACTCTGGTTGGACAGGGTGGCCCTGTATGGAGGTTTTGCCTTGTTTAATAACATTATGTGCTAGTATAAGAGGCTGATCATGTTATGTTTAGTGGTTTAACATCGTCCTGCCTAATAGGAGTGGTGGCTTGGTTGTTAAAGAGCCAAGACACCAAAGTATGGGTGCTACCTGGTTCAGACCCTTGACTATAAGCTTTGAGCTTAAATTGAAAATATTGTTGTATTTCAATTTCATTCTCATAGTTTTGTAGTTAAGAGACATAAGGTGGCTGTTGGAGGAACACGTGCCTCAGACCCACCCACTGACACCACAGCCGAAACGCTGGGGATTGGATGGACTAGATAGAGATTTTATGCACAAGCCTTCTTGCATCCATTGATTACTCTGGTTGGCACAGGGTGGCACTACTGTATGGAGAGTTTTGCCTTGTTTAATAACAATTATGTGCTAGTATAAGAGATGGTGATCATGTGATATTTAGTAGTTTAACTTATTTCTTCTACTAAAAATCATTGCCTTTGGTTTATATATATACGAACTAACTAAAAGAAAAATAAAAACATAAGAAAACATACAACCAGCCGACTGGTTTCCATCAGAAAGCACAGCAAAATAGCCATTTTGCTTTGCTGTGCTTTCTGATGAAAACCAGTCTGCTGGTTGAAATATTAAAGCAGTTTTATAGAGAAGTAATTGTGTGTTTTATTATATATATATAATTACAAGGTACTGTGCTTATTTTTTTTTTGCTTATATATATTTATTTACAAAACACAAAATGTGATATTATATCAAAAGTATTTATTATATATTTATTATTTCTGGAAGTTTGAATTAAGTCTTAATTTCAATTATTAATAAATTTAATTATTAATAAAGTAATCCTCATTTTGCTATTAATATGCAGGCTAAATTTTCAAGACTTATTGGAAACAAGGAGGAGGGGAAATAGAACGGATAGCTGAAGGGAGTCAGAAAGTCTGTATCCAAATCCGTTTTAGGTTACATCTAAAACTCACATGATCATCATGTCTTGTGCTTACACATAACTCTTATTAAAATAGGCAAAACTCTCCATACAGTAGTGCCACTCCATGCCAGCCAGAGTAATCAATAGATGCCAGAAGGCTTGTGCATGAAATCCCCATCTAGTGCCTACTCATCCAATGTCCCCAGACTAGTTTCTGGATCCAAGTGCAGTGCTCTGATCTGGAGACATTGGATGAGCAAGCACTAGAAGAGGATTTTATGCTCAAGACTTCTGGCATCCATGGATTACTCTGGCTGGCACGGAGTGACACTACTGTATGGAGAGTATTACATCTAAAATTCCAAGTATATAAATTATACTTGTATTCAATCAAATATAAAAATAAATAATAATTTACAAGCTGTTTATTTTCACTGTTTTTAATGAATACAAGATAAAGGGCTTTTTTAGTATTATAAATAATTCACCTCTAATATGTATATAAATACAAACATTTGTAAAACGTAATTTTCTTATATATGATTTTATTATTTAATCTTTTTTAATAATATTATTTTCAAATAATTGAAATAACAAAAATATATAATTTCCAATCTCACATCAGCAATGTGTTTTGTTATTTCAATTCGGTTTTCCTTTCATTATTTCAAATTAGGTAGAAAATTCATCATCAAATCATTCCATATCAGAGATTAGGGAAATTATTGATTATTACACGTGTGAAGCTAACTATTGATTGGAACAGTCAGTCATTTCTATACAATATTGAGATAAAACTCTCTACATACGCAATCAACAAAATGGACAGTTTTGATGGGTTTTTTTTTTTTTCACTCGATACTATTAATGGATAAAAGAAAATGTGAAAAAATCCAATATCATTTCTAACAGTTTGTCAGTAAAAGTAAACAAGGAAGATAATTTTTAATCCATATTTATTAAAACATTACATATTTTTTATCAATCATTAAACCTATCCTATAAAGTAAAAATAAACGCTTTTAAATCCTGATGTAAAGTTTTCTATTTAAAGATTTGATGAAACATTCAATTTATGCTAATGTCGAATTTTACTCATATTTTATACATAAAATATTATTTTCGTGTGGAAATGTTGTGGTTAAATAAGCAAAACCTTAATAATGGGATTCAATTTTAAATAACTGCACTATCACTAATAAAGTGAGTTTTTTTTCCCATGTGTCATAGCATCGGCCAGGAAACGAACCCGCTAACCCGGGTCAACTACTTGTAAGGTCGCTGTGCTGACCTCTCGACCACCAATGCTTGACATATATATAAATGATATATAAAGTGAGTTATTGAGGTGCTAAACTGTTTAAAATCTCAATGTATTCATAAATTTTTTTACCACAATACACATTTATTCTGGATAATCAGGGCAATTATTTGTGTTTATATAATGAACTATTTCCATCATCTAATATAAAATATTGAACGTCTTTAGAAAAATTTAACTTTTTTATTTAAATTTTCAAAGTACATTTAACTGAGTCGCTAAGTTTATAAACATATTGTCTGATTGAACATTAAAAAGTGTAAGATTTACCAGTCTTGGTTTCAAATTTATATAGAAAAATAATGCATTACCTGTCACCCTGAAGCCCTTTTTTCATTAGCATACTAGTTGTTAAATAGTCAAAATAAAAGTCCTAGATCACATGACCCTATACTCTTAAGCTTGTAAGTTATATACAGTGAGAATTGCCAATTCCCCAACAAGCTTTGTGATAAATGCTTAGCTAGAGAAAGCATTTAAAATATCTCTGTCAGGACTCCCCCAAACTTCTGACCATGGTTTCATGCTTTGGCACTCCTCAGAGAGGTGCCAGAGTAGGTTCAGACACTAGATATAAAAATACCAACCCAAAGCCAGCATTTATCTAAAAGTTATCTATTGAGTGGAAAATCTGAAATTTTCCAGACACCTACATGTTTTCAAACCCAGCCATCCAACTCAAATAGCTATATGGGGCTGATATATCTTCAGCCATACCATATATTAGTAGTCTTAGCAATATAACATTGCATAAGACTTAAGGCAGAGACTATAAATAGTCAAAATAAGAGTCATAGATAACATGACCCTATTCTCTTAAGCTTGTAAGTTATAAACAATGAGGTTTGCCAATTCCTCAACAAGCTTTGTTATAAATGCTTAGCTAGAAAAAGCATTTAAAATATCTCTGTCAGGACCCCCCCCCCCAAACCTCTGACCATGTTAAATATTTTGAATTTTCTAACTGATAGTATTTAAATCAAGAATTGTATTTTGCTATGATAAACCCACAGAATTTTCTGCGGAGTTTAGCACAAGATAAAGGTAGACCATTGTGCTTAATCTGACGCTGGAAATTTGAACATCACACAATCTCTCAAGGTATATCGATGTGTGCAATAAAAAACCATACCTTTTTATATATCTATTTAATTCTTTCAGACAATTAAGGATTTTTTCTAAGAGTTTCATTAGGTAGATGGAATTCTATCAACATGTAATGTTTGGTAAGTTGTATCTAGATACTTTTAGTTAGAAAGTAAATAGGTTTGTTAATCTAAATCAGAACAATGAGTATTGAAGCATATACCAAAAATAAAATATTTTACCATAGGTAGACTTTGATCTTAGGCATATATGCAAAGACAACTTACTGGAGATGGTAAAGCCAAAAAAGCTATACAATTTTAAACATGCAGTCTGACAGATGATACAGTAGAAAAGATGTTATGATTGGAATTGTGAATAGATTAAGAAGAAAGGGCAAAACAAGATTGTCATGGGTAAAGAGACAGGGTTAACAGTTTTGAAGGGATACAGAACAATTGGAGAAAAGAAGCATGCAAACAGTTAGTCCATACTGTCAACTATGATTGAAACAACTGATCAGATGAATGATAATGACATTGAGATCTTGATCTTGGACAAGATATAAAAAAGCACTTTTCTAGATTTTTTCAGATGACCCAAAGGCACCTTTATGATTGTGGTCAAGATTTCAATATATCTTTTTTTATTACAATTCTCTCTAAGCATTACAGATTTTAATAAATTAGATAATGTTACCAAAGTAAGATAATTTTGATATGAGCATTTCTGCTTCTAATAAGAATTCAGGTCTAATCTGATCATGTATCCATGTGTAGCCTTTCTTTAATGTCCAGGTCAAGTTTTAATAATCTTTACCACACCACAACTCAAAAGTATCAATACTTTTTTTTTCTAGTTGCCAAGTTTCTCATCTATAGAGAGTTTCAAAAAACATCATTTCTTGAACAATTCTGATTTTCATCTGCATTTAGAAATATTTTCCAAATTTTTACTGTAACCATAGCTTTTATTATGGGTGAGAAGAATATTGTCATCTATGGGTGCTTTGCCTATTGCTTGCATTTTAATTCCCCCCCCCCTGGAAAGCTGACATTCATTACATCACCAATTACTTTATCATGATATGATGTAATATATTAGAAAAATTTATAATTCTTAGAAAGGTTACTGTTAAAAAAAAAAGAATAGCTGGCAATGTGCTTCATCATCACAATAAAAATAAAATAAGTAATCGAATGGCTTTATTATTGGACTTCCTAAAAAGTTTGAGAGCCGAATGTGACTGGTGGATATGAATCATGGACCTTAAGTTTCAGTATCTACCATTCTACTACTGTACCAAACCATACACTGCAGCATCATAATAATGATCAATAAATAATACAAATGTTAAATAAATTAATAATCACATGTTCTATTGTCCTCTTATTCTTCTCTTTCACTTTCTTTGCATTCATATATATATATATATTGCTTATAATACTTCTTTCATATATACTTCAATGCAAACAAATTTTCTTAAAAAACTTCTTCATTTTCCTTACAGTTTCAACTGTCCAGCAGTCTTCATCAGAGCTACAATATTTGAAAAATATAAATACATAACCATCATTTCATATATATATAAAAATACACATATGTATATCAAAATATACACATATATCCTCTACATACATATATAGATCGACATCAACCCTAGACATATATATAAATTCCATAACTAGATCGACATCAACCCTAGACATATATATAAATTCCATAACTACATCTATACTGTAAAGAAAATAAAGTGGTTTTTAAGAAAATTTGTTTGCATTGAAGTGTATATGAAAGAAGTATTATAAGCAATATAATGTTCTATTGTTCAAAAGTTCATAAAAAATTGAATATCGGAAATGATGGAAATGACAGTTTCGTGAACTTTAAGTTCCAAAAATCTACCACCTTTACACAGGACATAAAATATGGCAATAAATATTTATGAAAGTAGTAATGTATATAAATGCATAACTTAGCACTGTATATATGTGTAATTACATACAAGGAAATTATCTTTCAAACCTGTGCTGTTGGTTTTTAATGTAAATAAAAAAAAATTAAAAATAGTAATAAATAGAGGGATTTGAACTTAGAATTTTCATTCTATATTCATCCTCCCCTCCATTTCATACAACTGAAACACATCACCACACAGATATAAAAAACTGGGCCAACTGATGAGTGCTGGTTCAGCATGAAATGCGTCTTGGGGGTCATTTATCATTTATTGCATCTTTATATGAAGAATAAAAAAGAAAGATGAAATATGGAGATTATTAAAGTAATCGATAATGCGCGCATATGAGAAGGAATATGAAAAGCCATGTGTGTGTGTGTAAAAAATCAGATATAATCTTTAACTTGGATTAAAGTTTAAATCTTTAACTTGGATTAAAGTTTATATCTGTGCTAGAGAAAAACTCTAGTTTAATAAATGATTAATGATAAACGTAGTTAGGTTTATCAAAAATGTATGAAGTCGAGGATGTAAGTGGGGCAAGTTTGGCAATTGTAAATAAAGATGTGACAATTTGCCATAAATAAATACTCATGTAATAAAGATATATATATATATAAGAGCTGGTGATCTGGGTCAACCGATGAGTGCTGGTTCAACATAAAATGCATCTTGGGGGTCATTTGTCTTTTATTGTATCTTTATTTATATGAAGAATAAAAAAGAAAGAAGAAATAAGGATATTATTAAGATATAAATAAGACACCCAATATAAATATTTCTGTGCAGAACCAGCACTCATCAGTTGCACCAAATCATAATCTCCCACCCATATAAACAATCAGATAGCAATTACTAAAACTTTAATGAACAGCTTTCATCTTCCCACCCTTCCAATTATTCAACTGTCAATTTCATTATAAAAAAACCCAATAATGGAATGTTCAAAGCCTTTGGTGGATTTGATATTGTAGTCATACCCAGGTAAACATTATGTAAATCTAATCCCTCATATTATTGGGTGGTTGTATCCATTTATACTGATAGGAGAGGGATGGGCTGGAGTTAATACCATGATGTAAACTATTTCCAACGCAATATGTAAGTAATCTATTCATTTAATATACTGAATGTAGATATATTTGAACATAGGATTTTCATTCTATATTTATTCTCCACACCAACTCAAACAACTGATACACATCACCACACATATGGGAAAAAGATAAATGATCCCCAATATAAATATTTCATCCAGAATTAGCACTCATTAGCTGATCCAGATCTTAACCTTCCAATTCATATATATAACCAGTGGGTATAACTACAATATCAAATCCATCAAGGACTTTGGGCTTTTTGCCATTGGTTTTTAATGAGATGTACGGTTGAATTATTGGAAAGGTGAAAAAATTGAAGCCTGCCCATTAAAGTTTAAGGAAATGTTATCTTAATATAAGTCAAGCACTGATTGTAGATATGTGTGGGAGATTATGATTTGGCTCAACTAATAAATGCTGATTCGGTATAAAATAAGTATATTGGGAATCATATATCTTTTTCACATGTGTGTGGTCATTTGTATCAGTTATTTGAGATCGAGTCGAGGATGAATATAGAATGAAAATTCTAAGTTCAAATCTCCCTATTTACTATAATAAACATTCGGTATACTGAAAGCAGTAATAATAATTTATATTAAAATTTATTCAACACTACTATTATAAAATAAAATATAATTAGCAACGAACATAATAAGCTTTCTCAACACTTTTTTTTAAAAAAATTAAATACTGTCAAAAAAAACCTTATTGAAATATAAATATTAAACGTATTAATTAGTTAATTGAAGTAATTAGCTTTCAATACTTTATTATTAACAAAACGGATTATTTAAAATTAATTGTATTTTAATTTAATGAGGTTTTTTTTCTTTAATATTATATTTAAGCATAAATAGCTTTTAATAATAATTATTTGATTTGATATAACTTTTTTTTTAAATCTTCTCTTTCTATATATAAAACAAAATTCAATTCATATAAATCTTTTAGCGATATTTGATTAGAATACAAACGTTTTATTGTTTGCTAATGATGAGAAAGAAAAATAAAAAAGTTATGTAAAATAATGTTCTATTTATTAACTACGTGGTTTAATGTAATAATAATAATTATTAACTGAAACACAGGCTTGTTATATACCTGTAGCTATATATATGTAATATAGGGTATATGAGCACAGACTTTCACACCACCCACCTCTCTCCACTCTATCTAATAACACTGATACACCTAAACACATATATGCAGAAAAGATAAATAATCACCAATATACATATTTCATGCTAAACCAGCAATCATCAGTTGGTCCAGACTATCATCTTTACACACATATACAGTATAAGTGCTCAGATATATATTAAGATAGACTATTCTCATAGTTTAATGGACAGGCTTCAATATATATATATATCTGAGCACTTATACTGTATATGTGTGTAAAGATGATAGTCTGGACCAACTGATGATTGCTGGTTTAGCATGAAATACGTATATTGTTGATTATTTATCTTTTCTGCATATATGTGTTTAGGTGTATCAGTGTTATTAGATAGAGTGGAGAGAGGTGGGTGGTGTGAAAGTCTGTGCTCATATACCCTATAATAATAATTATTATTATTTATTTATTAATCAAAAATTATTAATCAAACAATACATATAAAAAAAGAGAGAGAAATATTCCAAACAAGATAAACTTGTGCTACGAGTCTTTCTTAAATTATTAATTACAAAACAAAAACAAAATCACCACCACCAACACCACCACCAACAACAACAACAACAACAACAATAATAATAATAATAATAATAATAATAATAATAACAACAACAATAAATGGTAAATAATTCTACTTATTATGATGAAAGTGTATGACCTAAACAGATTAAGAGTAAACTAAATGAGTTTTAAACACGATTCCATAGACAACTATAAATTGTTTGATGATAGATTAATTCAAAAAGTATTTTTACAGCCATTCGTTGTCTATTTAAAGATCTTAGACTAGGGGAATATATAGTATCATCTACTATCTATTCAGATTGTCTTGATAACAGTAGTGAAAAGTAATTTATTTGAAAGGTTATAAGAACAATTACTTATTTATCTGTCTTCAAGCCGTTCATTTTTCTGTTTCAGTTAAATGTTTTCTTTCATTGTTTATTTAAATATCTTAGACAAGAATAATAAGTAAAACCATTATTCATTGGTTGGAATTGTCTTGACAACAGTTTCTTGATATTCTATTGGCTTGTTTAAGATTTGGCTGTTGTGATACATAGATATACATATACACCTATTTAAACCATAAATTACCAAAAACTAACCGGTTTCCAAATGTTATTCACATAATAATAGCAAATTAATAAACCAATAGAATATCCACAGTATGTTCTTATACTCTATAGAAATCCATATTTATTTATAGAGGTTGTTTTGACAACAGATTATAGATATTTTGCAGGTTTATTAAACTTTGTCTGTTATTATGTGTACATATAAATATGTGTGTGCATGTTTAAATAAAGTTTTAATAGGCTAAAAATTCAAATAAATTTTGAGATTGATTTGCATCATTGTAATTTGGGATGTTTTTTTTTTTATTACTATTATACCACCAATGTTTTGGCTGGATCTCCATTGTCTTTACTTGAGTAAAATAATGTTGATTACTTTATCCGATAGAGAATTAAAAAAGTTTAAATTACAAGACAAAGTAGTGATGAATGAATAATCTGACATGAGTTATAAAATTTATTCATATGAATGAAGGTTTTGTTTTTATTACATTTACCGATGCAATTGCTTTTTACAAATATTTAATCATCACTGAACATAATCCAAAATATGTAGAATCAATTTTGATGCTAACTTTTTTACTGAATCATCATTTTCATCTGTTCTAAATGCCCGTGATCATGAAAAAAGTCTACCCACACCCCAAAAATTATTTTGTAAATATTACAATCTTAAAAAGAGTTGAATTTTTGAGTTTTAGTAAAATAGTGCTATTTTTTTTTTTGTTAATAGTGACAACTGTTTTAATATTTAGTGCTTTAGAATATGATTGACTTTGTAATTTAATTGTATATGTCTTAACATTTTCTTATTTTACATGAAATATTTGCAATAGCACTAACAAAGATAAGTCATTTAAAATTGAATATTTTTTTTTATATAAAACATTCAGTTAAAAAAAATCATTCAGCCCCTAAAGCTCTACAATAATTGAGATTGCTAAATCTATAAATTTTTGTAGGTCCTATTTAAGATTTATACCACTAAACATCAGATAATCACCATTTTTTATGCTTACACAAACTGTTTACATAAAAGTAACACACTCCATACATTAGCGTCGCTCAGTGCAGGTCAGAGTAATTGACAGATGCAATGCTCTCAGATCCAAGACTCATCACTGATGAAAGCCACAAGCTAGAAACTGGTCTGGGGATATTGGATGAGTAGACACTAGATAGGGATTTTATGTACAAACCTTCCTGCATTCATTGATTACACTGGCTTGCACTGAGTGGTACTACTGTATGGAGAGTGTTGTCTCTGTATTAAGACTTTTACAAAGTGAGGAATCATTGTATCAGTGTTAGATGAGATGAATATGTTAAGACAGAAGCAAATTGCCATCATCATCATCATCATAGATATTCATTTTATATATTTTGAATACTGATCATCACATAAATTTTGAAATACAGATGCAATACACACTTTCAAAGAATAATCAAACAGACCATTGAAAATTTTAAAAAAGCATGATTTTATTAATAAAAATAATAAATTATTTACCACCAGCCCTTCTTTTAATTTAACCTTTTCAAAAGTTTTTATTTAATAAAACATTTAACAGATAAATCACATGATAGATGATTTATTGTCTAGTGTCTATTTTCAGTATCTCTACCGATTTAATCTTCTATTGATGTCCAGTGATGGCAAATAAGGAGAAATCAAAATATCAATTTTATAAGAATAATAGGCAATAATAATAACAATGTTATAAAAACCCTAAACCAGCAAAATATTTTAAAAAAATACAAAAAATAAGTAAACTGTCACCATTTTCTCTGAATTCTATTATTTATAAAATATATCATGCCTTTATAAAAGTTTTTTAATGTCTGAGGTTTTATTTTTTATCATGGTCTTGATGAAATCCAAAATGATGCTATAATTAATAATGTAAATAGAGTGCAAACCAGAGTAATCGATGGATGCCAGAAGGCTTGTGAATAAAATCCCTATCTAGTGCCGACTTATCCAATATCCCCAGACTCACTAATGAATGCTGATTTAGCATGAAATATTTATATTAAAGATTATTTCTCTTTTTGCATTTATGGAGTCATGTGTATCAGTTGTATAAATAAGATGTAGTGAATGACTGAAGGGAGCTTGAAAGTCTGGGTTTAAATCCCCTCTAATTACATCTAGCTTAAAATATAAATACTACACATGTTTTTAATATATATATAATATCATGTTTGCAATCCTATCATATTCCTTCCGTGAACCCAGAATTTATACCAAACTCTTAACCTATAGATACATTAGAAACATACACTTTGTCAAGCAGTCAATATAGCACATGTTACAATTCAACTTCATACACATTATTTCTAGAGGAATCCCAAATTTAATTATATATTTTGATTACAAAGAAATCAAGTCATATGTCACCTGACCTAATTTAACAAGCTTGTATTACAAAATGTTATATATAGAGCTCACAACTAAGCTCTTAACAAGTTTTGCAGAATAGCCTCAATCCCAGACTGGTTTGAATATCCTAGCACCTCACTGAGGAAGCCAGTAGCAGAAATGGGTCTGGGGTTGGGGATATTCTGCAAAGCTTGTAAATAAGCTTATTTGCAATCTCTATATATAATATTTTGATTATATGTTTCACTAATAAATTTTTTAAAAAAAATTATAAAATAAAAAAAAATTAACTTTGAAATCTCTGTAGAACATGTGCTACATTGATTGTTTGACAAAGTGTATGTTTCTGATGTATCTATGATTTGAGAGATTGATTTGACTTCTGGACTGATGGATAGGCCTGTTCAATTGCATATAATCTGAGTTAATTACTTGTTATATATATGATAAGAATCAATTCTTAAGCTTTCAACAATCTTAACCTGTAGTCAAGGCAATCTCCCTAACAATAAAGATTGTATCAACTTTCTCTATGGTCTTATGTATATACATAGACACTAAAGATCGTAACTTGATCAAGGAGCAATCTTTAGGGTCTACATATAAATATATAAGACCTTAGATAAAGATAGTACAACTTTCATTGTTAAATGAGATTGTCTTTACACAGGTTGGATTGTTGAAAGATTAAGGTTTACAAACCTAATAAAGCTTTGAGGAATTGGGTTTATTGTCTTAATATATATATCATTAAAAACCAAACAATCCCAATATCAATAACAACAATTTCAAACTGTTGTCAAGGCAACTTCATTTTAACAATTCCACCTTTATTGTTAAACGGAAGTTGTCTAGACAACAGTTTGAAATTGTTGATTGTTATTGATATTGCGATTATCTAAGTGTTGACTCGCTTTTAGTGATTACTTTCAAGCTCATTTAGACTTGATCATTATTACTCTTTTATATATATATTATGGCAACTACTTTTGCAGTTTATATTTTGCTTAAACTTTACTAAATATCTGTTATAAAATATTTTTTGAGAATGTAAGAGCAGCATAAGAGGTAAGGAAATCAAATTAAATATTATTAGAAAAATAGAAAAGAGCTCATTTTCTTTTTCAACCATGTCCACAGAACAAATACTCGTGAGATTAATTTTAACTGAATTAGCTTACCTGGCAGACATACTTAACTAAAAATACTAAAATACGGTTAATAAAAAAAAGTCCAGTCTCATTTGTTTGGCTACGGCAAAATTTTTATATCACTTTTAAAGATTGCAAACTAATCTAAAAGCAGTGTTTTGTTGTTTCTAGAGATTACCAAAAATAAGCTTCTATACAATGTATTTGACAATAAAAACAATTTTAACAAAATAAAATAAAAGTGCGAGAAAAGTAGTGATTAATTCTAAATTTGTTTTATTTAGAGAAGCACTAGAAAATATTACAAGTTTAATCTATAATTTAAAAATTATTTAAAAATCTCAATTTAAAATTCAAAATGTCTGTGCGTTTTTCTGCCACACTCACAAAGACTTTTAAAAATGTAAGGTTTTCTAAATATTAGTAGACTGCTTTGCTTTATAACTTTGATGATACAAAAATGTGACTGGTGAATATTATATATATAGCTATGAGGTTAAACATTTTTTTCCCATGTGTCAAAGCATCGGCCGGGAAGCGAACCCGGGATAACTGCTTGTAAGGCGGCTGTGCTGACCACTCGGCCACCAACCCTTGACAATTTTTAAATAACCGACTGCACAAAACATCAAAATCTTCATTGCCCAGCTATCTTGGTGGTGATTGCTTTCTTTTTCATTGTTTATCTTTTGAATATTAGGGGGTTGCTGGGAGGGGGGTATTGTCTAGATTATAGGTAAATATCCTTTACCAGAAAATAATTTATAGGCTAACTATAATGTCTATTATCTGGGTATCTAAAAAAAAAATAACAAAGATGCTTCGATTTTTAAAAAAATTTAAATGTTACTTAACTCGGATTTAAACCACTCTTGGCAAGTTAGGCAGATTTTAGCCATTTAACATTTTTTTTACAAATATGTATACGTAATATCTTATACTAAAGCAAGCTATATAGACCCCATTAGAAAACTATAATTTAGAATATTTTTGCTTGATCATACCGATCTACATGAAAGCACCATTGAGTAATATTGATTATTAATTTTTCGGACTGAAGTTATTCAAGATAATTTCTTTGTAAAATCTTAAAGCATAATAAGGTTGTTTTGTTATTACAAATAATAATAAGAATGATAATAATAATGATGATGATGATAATAATAATAATAATGATAATAATGATGATGATAATAATAATGATGATGATGATAATGATGATAATAATAACAATAATGATGATGATAATGATGATGGTGATGATGATAATAATAATGATGATGATGATAATGATGATGATCCTGATGATAATAATAATAATGATGATAACGATGGTGATGATAATAATAATAATGATGAGGATGATAACAATAATGATGATGATGATAATGATAATAATAATCAAGCATGATAACTAATGAACAAGTTAGTAAATATATAAAGATTAAATTAGCATTATTTTTTTCATCTTTATAAACATGGTGGTATGGCTAACAAAAAATAAAACATCTACTGACGTTATGGATAGACTAACATCATGCCTTCTACAAATTAGGAACACTCAGATAATACAATGCAGAAAGGAAAGCCTAGTCAACCTTGATGCAAGAAGTGTGGACCAAAAAATTGTCACAATCACAGTGCACTAGTAAAGAAGAAAAAAACCTAAAAGTACATGAACCATATAAAAAGGTTAAAACAATTAACATTAACCATGAAGTTACTGAGTTTGTAGATATTTCAGAAGATAATATGATGAACATGGACATTAAAGGTACATCTTTTTCATATATTACTCAAGGGGATTAAGGGTTCAGAAGTTTCCAGGTTTAAACACTAGACTCCACATGTCAAAGTTTTAATACAAAATGAAACACAACCATCTCTTTAGGAATATGTGAAAATATGTTTCTAATATGGAACTACTTGTGCATTTTTTCTAATATGAAATTAAAAGTATGATAATTCAATATAAGAGGTTTAAATCCATTTGGAAAAAATTTACATTTGAATAAGTAAATGAATATAATACAACCACATATTCTTGGTTTATTGGAAATAAAAAATGTACAGTGGGCCTAAAACAGATCCATCAACATATTTAAACTTCCAATGTTTTTTTCTTTCTCTAATGACTCTTCATCACTATCAGGAGGAAATTGTTTTTACAAAGATGTACGCCTTCCTGTCTTTTCAAAAATTTATATGTAGGCATCAATTTACCTATAATTACTTTTCAAAACCACATTATTACACTTAATGTAGTACTTGTGTATATATCCCTCTCCCCAGTTCTATAATCATTAACAGATTGATAATTTTATTAAACTCACTGTTTTCTTCTGCCCCAAAACTCATCATCATACTTCAAGATTTTAACATGACATATCATAAATTTGGTTCATAATGGCTGCACCTTTTTGCCTTTTCTCTTACTAGTGCTCAAGGTTTTCTTTCTTCAGACTTGGACTCTTTTTACAATGATAGATATACTTTACTTATTGGTTTACTTTTCTATTCCCTACATTACATCATCTAATTAATCTATCACTAAATCCTTCACCTTTCTCTGATAACATTGTACTAATTGCAACACTAATCCTAGATTTTACATGATTATCTATGAGACATTTTGCCTTTATGATATCATGCTTTTGCATTGAAATATATTGATTTAGATTCAGTACTATAATATATAATGTTTATAAACCACGGACACCATAGATCTTATAACATGACCAATTCCCTCACTAATCCAGATTTCTAGCATGCTGACAGTTTACATAAAATTGTATACAGCATAATCTTACAATAGATACAAGCATATTAAAAAGCTAACAAAAGCATATAACATAACATGTGAAAACTTTGAAAGACTATTTGGCCACACAGAGAAAAAAAGTCTTATCACAACCATATATTTGGACAAGGGGATATATTCAATACAGTTTGGAAGACACCTCCACAATATGAGTACCATCAGACCCTGAAATTATTGGTGTAGTTAAGACAGGAAATAATATGCTTGAGCATTTAAAGCAAAAATAACAAGTCTTAGCAGCTTTCCAACCTTCTTAAAATTTTTTTGGTTTATTAGAAAATTACAAATTTTCCCATCCAAGTGAATTTGCATGAAATCTGATAATTCTGTCCAGATTACTGACATCCAAGTACCCATATGGCATACTAAGATTTGTCTTTTCCCATTTTTAAGTCATTTTACAAACAAATTGTTATATCATTTAGCCAACTACTTATCAAAATAATTATGAAATATTCAGGGACTATCCCCAATTTCACTGGTTCCTTTTAATAAAAATTCGAAGGCAGTATCTCCCCTATGTTTGATATCTAGGTGAGATGGGAATAAAACTACTTGAATCTATACTAAAATACAAAATTGAAACTTGTTTACTATTTTATTACACATGCCATTTGTCAAAAAGGAAACATTTACTGGACAAGCTGCTTTTGTATTTTAAACAGTTTTAGACAAGTTCTATGAAGAAAAAAATACATCCCAATTGCAATACAAGTAGACATAGAGATGGCCTTAGATTCTGTACCAACAGATATTCTTATACAAACAATTTCAGACACAGCAATACTGCAAGCATTGCTATATCTTCTCACCAATATTTTTTAAGCATGAGATTTGTGTTGCCTTAAGTGGGAAATATTTTTCATTTATTTCAGTATCCCAAGGATCACAACTAAGTGCACTATTGTTCATGACATATATAAGTTCACTTATTAAAAGAAAAAAATCTCAGGAGCATACATACACAGTACTAACTTGACAGTATCATGCATAATATATATAGATGATATAACTGTGTTCTTAACCACAAAAAACAAATGCCAAAACTATTAAAAATATTAGAAGAATATCCAAAGGTATGTAAACTTAAGTTCACCATAAATAAAACATCAGAATCATATATATACACAGGCCAATGTCATACTCAATTCATACTCAATTTTTTCAAGGTAATCTTCCATATTCCTAGAGTTTCATATGAAAATACTGCATATAAACTATGATGATAAGATAGATGCCAGTTATAAGGAATAATACAAGCTGCAATAATCAGTACTTGTTTTTGCAAACACATATGCAAAAGCCTTATAAAGATGCTATATTGTCAAGCATTGATAGCCGAGAGGTCAGCACAGTTGCCTTGCAAGTTGCAGAAAGTTGTCACGGGTTCGCTTCCCAGAAGATGCTTTGACATATGGAAAAAAAAGATGCTATATTAAATTCTATTTATATGTATCTCAAAGAGATGTCAAATGTGCATTAAATTAAATGCCAGTACATCTGTATTAAATCAAATGCTAACTTTATTTGAGATAATTATATTTGTAGTGTCATCTGGTGGTATATGTACTAAGCATAAATAGTCAATATTCATATCAATAAAATGTGTGGACTTTGAAGTGTTTCTTAGCATTACTATAGACTTGGTTTGTGATGTGATGTGATGTACTGTATCTTCTTAAACGAAGTCAAGAATCTCTCAGCAATTATGCCCAGATAAACCTGTTAGCCACTTTATCTTCCATTCCCCACTCTAAGTCTTCCCATATTCTGCCCCATCCCATTTCCACAACATAATCTTTGTCAACTCTATGGCCTTTATATCTAAATCCCCCTTATCTTTTCGCAAACCGAGCATAAAAATCAATAACTCACTTTCTGTATAATCACTTTGTTCATATCTATTCTCCCATAACTTCATTATCTGTACCCTTTCTGCTTTCAAGCATTTACATTGAATCAACAGATGCCTAATATTTTCTATACCTTCCTTACACAATTTGCACACTAAATCACCCATAGTTTTCCATTTACATGTATATTCTCTTGTTGCTAAAGATCCTATTCAAGCCTTAAACAATAATCTACTTTCCTTACTATTATCATAAATTAACTCACACCCAAGGTTACGTTTACTTCTATATATATTTAAACTCTTTTTACTCTCCATACTAGTTCTCCATCTCCCCAACTCCCTATTCTTTATTAATGTATCTATTCTTTTATCCCATTCCTTACCACCATAACACTCAACAATCTTCCTAGCACAATCATCTCACCTTTTGTACAAGTATACTGATATAAAATCTTTATCCAAATCTTTTGCATACCGCATTATCTTTCTCACCCATCTTGTTGCCGGCCCTTTACTCATAACCCAATTAAATACTATTTTGGATATTCTTTTATTATCCATAAAATTATATTTGTAGTGCCACCTGGTGCTATATGTACTAAGCATAAATAATCAATTTTCATATTGATAAAATGTGTGGACTTTAAAATGTTTCTTAGCATTACTACAGAGTTGGTTTGTAGTACAATCTTTATTTTAAGTACCATCTATATAATTTTAAAGAGAATTAATAGAATTCACATGTATACACATACATCAAATTCTACAACCAATAGTAATCCAATTATAGCTCAATGACGATGACATCTTTGTGGCCAGAATTTCAAAATGGTTGCACAATTTAGAGTTCAAATATAATATACACTTGAAAAACAAAACCCATATGTACTATCCAAGATTATAAAGGGTAAAAAAAAATTGTCGTATTAAAATATGTTTCTAGTGTATATAAAGATTTTGTTACTAAATAATGAGTTATTAATTGATAAATAATTGATTAGTAGACTCTAAATAATGATAACTGATGTATATGTAAGAACAAAATTCATATTCCAAGAAGAATAAAAATTAGGAAAATTTTTGGTTTGTTTTTTGGATTTTGTTTAATTAAAACTTCAGTTATATGTGAAGAATGGGGAATTTTGCTATTGGCTTAATATTGCCACAATATTGGCATGCAAATCCATAGATTAATTCTATCTCAAGCAGAATACCAACAGACTCCTAAGTTTGTATTTATCATTCTCTAAGTCTCAATCAAATTGGATTTAACTTTTAATGGATTCCAGTTTTATTGTACATCCTCCTTTTTAAATCTCAAAAAAGCTAGGCTTAACTTTTAATCAAGCAGAAAACACAGTCAAAAAAATTGTACCTGAGGTCTATTAATTTGAGATTTACTCTCCTTATAGTACATGCTGAAATGCAAAAAAAAAACATTTAAGAACTCATCTAATTTACTTTATTATAGTTACAAATAAAATAAACGATTTTTTAAAGTTACTCAGTTGCAATCTAAAAATTAAATAAAGAAATATAAACATATAAAGATTGCAGTCAAAAAAATGCAATGGCAGTTGTGCTAAGAACTGTATTCATTTTAAGCCAATAAACATCACATGACCATCACTTCTTTTCTTGTGTATAACTGTTTTAAAACAGGCAAAACTCACTATACATATGGTGGTTGGAGGGTTGTGTTAGATCCTAAGATCTAGGTGCAGTGCTCTCAGATACAAGGCTCCTCACTGATGAAGGCCACAAGCCAGAAACTAGTCTGGGGATATTGGATGAGTAGGCACTAGATAGGGACTTTATGCACAAGCCTTCTGGCATTCATTGATTATTCTAGCTTGCTGTGTGTGGCAATACATATAGTGAGTTTTGCATGTTTTAAAGCTATATTCATTGTGAGTGTGCCCTGAAATGTTTAAAAAAAAACAATATTAATTTACCATTATTATATTTGAAATAAAATCCTGTTTTTACTTCATCTTTGAATAGTAAGTTTTAAATTGCGCTTTACACAAAAAAAGTGATGCTTAGTATTGAATTATAAGGCTTAGCACTTTTGGAGCAATTAGGCTATGAATATGGAGTTCTAAGTGCCCGAAAGTGCTAGGCCTTATAATTCTTTTCTAATAATACTAAGCTTACTTTTTTGCGTAAAGCGCAATTTAAAACTTACCATTATTATATTTATATAATAAATTATATGATTTTTTAATTTATTATCAGTTACTCTAAAAATTATTTTTGCAACTACACTGACTTTAGTATTATCTATCTCTCAGATAGAATGTACTATCAAATATCATACATCCTTATCCAAATACATGCTATAACCAAACAGATGATTTAATCCTTATGGTTTAATATTAGTCACATACATATGCAAAACTAATTATTACCTTGAACCTATACACTTAATATATATTGTAACCAAAAGGTTCACCCAGACTGTAACAGGAAAAATTAATAATATAACACAAGACTGTTATGATATAATCCAGGGAGACCCATTGCAACATTACATGAAAGTATATTAAATTGCCCCAAAGTAAATTATGTGACTATTCACTTAATAACTATGCTCACTAATGATTATGTCTTAAAACTACATTTCAAGACTTTAAGCAGAGATTTTATTTACATGAGAATTTATTGGTCGACCATGAACAAGATGGTATGATCTATAAAACTACTAAAGATTACTTTTCCAGAATTAAATATAAGATCCATTACATCAATATTAACTATCACATGGTGAATATAGGCCACTTAACAAGACAATAATAATTATAAAGTTGGGAAAATCTAAACAGTCTCAACAGATTTTCAGTCCTATAGGACCTAAACAGGTTTAACTTTTTAAATAGCCATTTTGTTTTCAGAAATATGGTGGGAAGCTGAATTTACTGACAAGTAAATAACTTTTCCAAACATCTGACTTCTCATCATTCTAGATGGAAAATGAACAACAGAAAATAACTAGATATTACCATCAAATCAATTCATTATTTTTTTTATTTCAAGAAATCTCATTTATTATAATTAACTGTTGCTAGAAAAATAGACAAACTGACTTGTGGAATGTTGGCTCACTATTTCAACAAATTACTGGAGTTCTTCAATTGAAACATAACGGTAAATAGATGGTATATTTTGAAGCATTATATTTCTTAATTTCAAATAAGTTACTGACATATTTTCCAGAAATAATTATAAAAATGAGTATTTTCTTCACTTCAAGAAAGGATGAATATAAGTCTCAATCAAAAATTTGTCTTGTTTTCAATTGTGAAAGGAAACATTTTTTAATAAAATTTTTTCAACCCAAACGTGTCTCTTCTAAACTTTTTTGCTAAAGAAATGATATTTGATTCAAAAGAAATAAAGATCATTTTTGTTATGGATAATAAACTGTTGATTTATCAAAGGTATGATCAGAATTATTGATACTATGGATTAAAGATTGATAAATAAATGGATTCACTTTATATCTCAAATTGATGGAGTAATGAAAGTTAAACTGTTGGATAAAATGTAGAATCTGTTTAAAGAAATTAAAATACTATATTTAATAAATTATGAATGTATACTCAATGTTAGAGAATTGCTTTAAGGATTATCTTTGCTAAATATTAAATGACATTCAAAGGATAATTGATTATAAAATTAAATATTTAAAATCCACTCCTGTATTGGTGATTCTCCAAATAAATATTAAATAACAAACCTCAGAATTATAATCAGTCTGATAAACAGATTAATGTGTAAAAAAGGATTATCTCAGATTAACAAATACAGTAAAATAAAATTTATTATTCTTTACCCTATTTCCAGAAAGGATGATATAAATAAAAAGTGAAGTTAATTGAGTTATAAACCAGAAGAATTATTTTAATAAATTTTCTCATAATCACTTTTTTATTATTTAATTAATATTAGTATTACTGAAGTGGAGTTGGGCTGGACATACTGCTACAAGAGATGATAATAGATGGACAATTGAAATCTTAAACTGGATTCCAAACGATTGTAAAAGACCCAGAAAGAGACCACATGTGAGATGGATGGATGAAATATGAAAGTATGCAGGGGTGATGTCAAGAAGAGAAGCTAAAGATCGGAGAAGATGGATTGAACTTGGAGAGACCTTCATCCTGCAGTGGATTGATAATGGTCGATGATGTTGATGATGATGATTGCTGATTCATATAATAAATATTTTCAGATATTACTATGCTCAGATGCAGATACTATTTTATTTAATATATACAATTTTAATGCACAAATCAGTGCATAACAGCAGAGCTTCTTCAAATTAAATCACAATTCATTATAAACTTAATATAAATTATAATACATAATAAATAATGCCCGAGCGCTTTCAAGAGAACTTAGCTCTCATAATCATGGGTAACAAAGAGTAAGCGTAACAAGGTTGCTATGTGTAAATATATGCAGATATATGTAAATTAATTGAACTATATGCGTAAATCTAATTAACCCATTTCTTAGAAATTTTATAACACGTATCTTTCCTATTCATAGCCTTATCATCCATGGCAATAAAACATGCCTCCTTCACCTTTCTCTTAACTTCATTTCTTTCCCTACAAACTATTCTTGGATTTTCAGGTTCACATGAATGATCAGTTAATTTCTGATGCATTGCGAATATTGAGGTGTAAGCTGGGTCTGCTTGGGCCTTTCTGTAAAAATATCTGTGCTGGGACAATCTTGTTGAGAGAGTTGCTTTCGTTTCTCCATAGTATGATGCCATGCAGTTATTTTCTGGGCATGAGATATTATAGACAGCCTGAGAAATGTTGTTGGGTGTTACAATGTCTTTTGCATTGTTGATAATTCTATTGGTATTAGGGGGTGTGTGAAAACATAGTTGAAAATCTCTATTAAACACTGAGTAAAGTTTTCTATGGGCGTTTGCAAAGTATGGCAACAATATTCTATTTTTCTGCTGCTTAATTGCGTTGTTATTTAATTTACTGTAAAATTGTCTAATTTTCCTATCAATACTATTTTGTTTGAAACCGATATTTAATAAATCGTTTCTATATAAAATCAAATTTGCCCTTTTGTCTGCTTCAAATCTGCAAAGGTGCTCATTCCTATGTAAGAAAGACATCAATCCTGCGAATTTATGAATAGGTGGTGTGTTCGAAAGGGGTTATATATGGCCTCTTTTTTCTATTGGTTTTATAATCATCTTATAATTGAGTTGTTGACCTTCCCTTTGTACTTGAATATCCAAATATCTAGTTTTCTTGTCGCAATCTTACATTTCTGTATTAAGCTTCAGATGAGTACACTCTTGTATGTCCAGCTTGATTTTATCTATAATCTCTTCCGTTGCAGCAATAAAAAGGTCATCAACATACCTTGTATATACAATTAACTGAAGTGTTTGTTCATATTTAGGAATGATACTTTTTTCAAAATAATTAAGCACAATACTTGATATGATGCACCTCATGGGTAAGCCCATTGGCCATCCATCATTAATTTGGTACCATTGGTTGTTAAATGTTGCCACAATGTTGTTATTTAACCATTTTAAAAAAACAATAATGAAGTCGATCCTTTTTTGTTCCATATTGTTGTTCTTAAGCTTTTCTTTTATTATGTCAATGGACCTATTTCTATTAATGGAGCCATATAATTCAGTGACATCGAGCACTGCAATTTTTGTTTCTGGTTTCAGTATTTTGTCTTTTATTCTGGCCACAAAATCAAAAGAAGATCTGATGGTATATCTTCCAAAGCCAATAGTGTCAATCAGCCAACCATTTATTAACTTTGCTGTGTTAAAGTAATGCACACCCCCAAAATCAAGCATTAAACGTAAAGGCACATTTGGTTTGTGCATTTTTGCATTTGCGAAAATCCGCGGTTGTGTAGTGGCAGAAGGATATAGTTTATAATACTCAGCTTTTGATATGGCTTTGTTACAATGTGTCTTGAGAATTAAGGCAATAAATTTGTCTTTGTTCAAATTATTATTGAAACTAGCTATTCTTTTGAATTGCAGTTTTTCAATTTGCTGTTTAACTTTTAAATTAAAATTTTCTCTATTCATAAGCACGAATCTCTGGCCCTTATCTTCCTTCATGCAGACTATTTGTTCAATGTCTAAAAATTGCTTAGTGTGCGCTAATTTTATGTCCCAGTTATTTGTATTAATCTTGAGTGTATTCTGGTGTATAGCCTTGGCAATCTGCGTTACATATTTATCTTTATTTGGATTGTTGTCTAAGCCAGCTTCAATGTCTGCTATCAGTTCAATTCTCGGAAATCTCCAATTGCTACCAACAAATCTAGGGCCTTTGTTTAGTACATCTATGATTTCTTCATTTGGTATTTTGTCCGTGAGATTAACAAACATATCGGTTTTCTTTTCTACTATTTGGATATTTTGCTTCCTAGCCAAGAAAGCCAACTTTTTATCAAATTTATTTTTCAGTACGAGATTTAATTTATCACATTTATTCTTTATATACTGCGGGGTTAATGCATCTTGTACCATTCTATTTTTTCTTTTAATCTGTTTCATCAGAGCTCTCTGACATCCTCTCCTGACCAAATTAAGCAAATACAATCTTACTTGTTTGCAAATTTTGTGCCGATTGTAAATTGACTTGTTTATTTTTATATAACAAAAATTCGGAAATATTTTAAATTCGTCGCATCTCTTTAAAAAATTGACTCTTTGTTGTAGTTTACACACAGCGATACAGATCTTTAATGTTTGCTTTTAATATTATTATTCTTGTTAAGATTGAAAGGGATTAAATGTGATTCATTTTTAGATTTATCTTATGCAAACGTAAGTAATTATCATTTATATATGAAACTGCTATATGTTGCAAATATTAATGTTTTATACATTCTTAAAAACTTCAACCTTAAAGTTAAATGTAGTTAATCATCTTCTTGTAGATAAATAAATCTGTAGCAAATATTTTATACACCACTCTTACCTATTAGTATTTTTTTTTTACTGTTATCTAGTGTGTAACAATCAGTCTGATGATCCAGTTATATTTGTGTCACTCCTAACATTTAAGCTGCAATTGCATCCAGTAAAGAATCTTGTGATAAAATAAATAAGCGCAATGTGGTAAATATTATCTAGGCATGTTAATAAATGAGTTGCACTTGCCTCTCTTTAAGAGAGTGAAAATTTATCAAGATTACTAAATGAGATTAATTAATAATTGATTAGTTAGTAAAACAAAGTAATTAAGAACTCTATAAAACATTTATCTTTTATAATGATGATAATTATTGCCCTCTAGTATTTAAATTGAGGGTTTTTCAAAAATAATACCCAATCTATTCCATACTTTAAATAACATGAGTGCAAAATGCATTATGTAATATTTTTTATTGTTATAATTGTTCTTGTTATTGATTTTATACTATGCAATAAAGTAATTGTTAATTGTTAGTGCTTCTCTTTTGTCATTAATTAAAGATACATTGTTACTTCATATCCATGATATTAAGGATTAAATTTGAGATATTAACTTACTCATAAACTTATGTGAATTAAATACATCATTACGGTATTAATGCTATCTTTTTTTTATTAAGGAAATACACGTACATTTACAATATAAATCTTGTTGGTATACATTTGCTTAGATTTGTTACACTTATTATAACAATCATTAATAAATAATTTTCCAAATTACCCGTTTGATACATTAGTTATTATTATGACAAATTAATTTCATGATCAGAGGAAGAAGCTCGTCGTTCAAACTTAGTCTATAATTATTATGTAACTAGTTTTATATCAGAACGACTGGCTCTTCATTTAGTGACTTATTGTGCAGTCCATATTTTGATTGGCAGTGATCCTTTGTCATTCTCCATCTAACTGGACCATTTTTAAATCTTGAATTAATTTTTAATTAGCATGCCTGAGGACAGGCTCTTCATCCAGTGGTCTAAGTTGTCCCCAAGTGTCCCCGAAGAGCCTTTCTGGCATTAATAAGCGATCCCTGAACATAGTCCTTCGAATAAATTTTTTACACACCTCCCATGGTGCTTTACTTCCTTGATTAAAAAAACAAAATATAGGTAACCACATGGCATAAAGCAGGAACATTCCCATTCTAATTGCAGCAAAGACACCACTCTTTATAGCATCCCTGATTCTTAGAATTTTCATGTTAGCTGGCAGTAATCTGGTTATGATATTTTGTTTAACAGGACTCAAAAGTGGGCAAGCAGTAAAAATATGTCCAATAGTTTCATCCGCCATTCTACATAAGCTATATAGTATTAATGCTATCTGACATATAAAAATATATTTGGTAGGATAGTGTACATAAAATCCCTTTTACTTTGTTGTATCATAGATTGCAAAAACACACTTGATGTTCATTCATGCATTCATTTTTTTTCATTTTATATAACCTTGAGATAAATTATCAACTAACTTTGTATTAAATTTGTTAGCCTTATTTTAAAAACACAGATTAAGTTACTTTTAGCTAAAGCTTAATTAAGAACCATATATGTGTAAAGATTTTATGATTAAAATAGAATAAGATTAAGAGCTATATAGAGAGCTTACACACAAGCTCTTAACAAGCTTTGCGGAATATCCCGAACCCCAGACAGGTTTCTACTACTGGCTTCCTCAGTGAGGTGCTAGGATATTCAAGCATTAGATTAAAAATACCAGGGCAAACCCAACATTTTATCTAATGAATAACTATTAAGTAGAAAATCTTAAATTTTCAGCCATCCATATGTCTTCCAATCGAGCTATCTAACTGAAATAGCCATATGAAACTGAACCAAGTTCAGATACACCATATATTAATAGCTTTAGCAATGTAAAATCACCAAAGCCTTAATAGCAAAAAATAAAATTTACAAAGAAATCAAGTCATTGACACATGACCTAATTTAACAAGCTTGTATTACAAATGTTATATATAGAGCTCGCACACAAGCTCTTTGTAAGATTAAGAGTATATATATTATAAAACCCTGAAAAATTTATTCATTATTTTATTAAATCTCAATGATTATTAAAGTACAGAGATGATTTTAATGTAAAACTTGGTTCATAAGTCAAATAAAAGATATAATAAATGCACTTCTTCTTTTGAATTGCAACCGAATCTAAACCATATTAGGTTTCAATATATTTAAAATGGAGCTATAGTTTTACTCATCTTTTCAAATATATATAATTCCAAACTCTCTATACAGTAGTGCCACCAAGTGCAAGCCTTCATAATCCATGGATGCAGGAAGGTTTGTGCATAAAATCCCTATTTAGTGCTGACATCTAAATCACCATATTGGTTTCTAGCCTGTGGCTTTCATCAGTGAGAAGCCTTGGATTTGAGAGCATTGCATGTAGATCTTAGGATCTAATGCAACCCTCCAGAAGGCACTTTTTACCTATTTAGTTAATTATAAAGCTGTGACTTCAAGATAAAAACACTATAATGTTTCCAATCCAAGCGCATTCACTTTTGGGTTCTTTGGTTTCTAAAAACCACAGTAACCATTACCAAACTACTATGTTGAGAGTTTGGTACACTTATTAACAGCATGTATAATCATATAAAACAATGATTATGTGATAATTTGATGTTTTTATACCTAACCTGCCCATAAGATAATGGTGATTGTGCTTTTTGAAAAACCAGACACCAAAATGTATAATGATGAAAAATCAAGTCAGATGTCACATGGCCTAATTTTAATAAAGCTTGTATTTACAAATGTTATATATAGAGCTTGCAAAATAAGCTCTTAACAAGCTTTGAGAATATCCTCAACCCCAGGCTGGTTTCTACATCAAGCATCATCAGTGAGGTGCCAGGATATTCATTAGATTAAAAATACTAGGACAAGCCCAGCACTTTATCTAATGTATAACTATTAAGAAGAAAATCTGAAATTTTCAGACATCCATATGTCTAAAAATCCAGTTATCTAACTCAAATAGCCATATGGTACTGAACTAAGTTCAGATACATCATATATTAATAGCTTTAGCAATATAAAATCACCAAAGCCTTAATAGAAAAAATATGATAAAAAAATCAAGTCAGATGTCACATGACCTAATTTTAATAAAGCTCGTATTTACAAATGTTATATATAGAGCTCACAAAACAAGGCTTTGATGATTTTATATTGCTAAAGCTATTAATACATGGTGTATCTGAACTTAGTTCAGTCTCATATGGCTATTTGAGTTAGACAGCTGGTTTTTTGGACATATGAATGTCTGAGTATTTTCTTCTCAATAGTTATACATTAGATTAAGTGCCAGGCTTGTCCTAGTATTTTTAATCTAATGAATATCCTGGCACCTCACTGATGATGCAAGATGCAGAACCCAGTCTGGGGTTGAGGATATTCTCAAAGCTTGTTAAGAGCTTGTTTTGCGAGCTCTATATATAACATTTGTAAATAAGAGTTTTATTAAAATTAGGTCATGTGACATCTGACTTGAATTTTTTATCATTTTATTTTTTTGCTATTAAGGCTTTGATGATTTTATATTGCTAAAGTTATTAATATATGGTGTATCTGAACTTAGTTCAGTCCCATATGGCTATTTGAGTTAGATAGCTAGATTTTTAGACATATGGATGTCTGAAGATTTAAGATTTTTTTCTCAATAGTTATACATTAGATAAAGTGCTGGGCTTGTCCTAGTATTTTTAATCTAATAAATATCCTGGCACCTCACTGACGATGCTAGATGCAGAAACCCGTCTGGGGTTGAGGATATTCGGATATTCTCAAAGCTTGTTAAGAGCTTGTTTTGCAAGCTCTATATATAACCAAAATGTATAAATGCTAAATGGATTTCAAATCTATATGAATATACAAGTAAATGTGCATGGGTTGGAAATGTTAGGGTGTTTTCATCTTGAGTTCCTAGCTTTATAGCAAACCAAATAGGTAAAAGGTGGCTGTTGTAGGGTTGCATTATATCTCAAGATCTATGTGCAGTGCTCTCAAATTCAAGGCTCCTCAAAGCCATGAGCTAGAAACTAGTCTGGGGGTTTTGGATGAGTAGGCACTAGATAAGGATATTATGCACAAACCTTCTTGCATCCATTGATTATAAAAACTTGCACTTGGTGCTACTATATGGAGAGTTTGTTATTCTTATTAACAGCATGTGTAAGCATATGGAATAGTGATCACATGATGTTTTGATGGTCATATATAATTCTCTTTATCAGAATGTAAAATCAACCCATAGGGTTAAGAAGTGTTAGGAATAATAATAGATTATTTTTTAAAACTTAATATCTTATCTCATAATAGTCAGATGAATGTCCAGCCATATTTTCTGACCATATTTCCATCAAAGATCTCAAAATACAGAGAGAGCCTATGCCTCGACATAATAGATGTTATTTATTATTTTAAACATATCTGCCATAGTTATATTTATATGTTGGACTATATCCATCATCTGTGTATTGAATATCTTTAGAATACTTTAACTTTATATTGCAAATACCTTCCTTTGGAAGGAAGGTACAGTTGGTTGGAGCGTTACTTTAAAATTTAATACTCAATAATCTAAAGATCAAGATGCTAGTACTATCACTGGTCAGGCCAGAAACACCTGTAAAAGAGAGAGAATAATGCCTCTCAAAATGTTGTGCATATACTAACCTGTGTGCTTATTACTAACAGCTGAATGTATTTGGAATATTTAAATAAAGTTAATTTTTTCTAACGATATTCAATACTCATATTAGTTGATGGAAATAATCCAACATATAAATACAACTAAAACATCATCATCACAAATCTTCAGGAAAACAATATCTGTTCTACTTTAAAGTGCTTTTATAAAATGAGAAACATTTATAGGTCAGGTTCCCATCCCTACCTAGCCTCTTAGATGTTAACTTATCCATTTATCCAATACTAGCTCAAAAAATTATGGTAATATGACACAAAATGTATGTGTGAGTGTGTTTATTTAAATTTAGAATGAAAGAGAAAAATGGACAATTAAAATAATATTAATATAACAAAGCAAAATTTATTTGTACTATTTACACACCTTATATAATACTTATAGATGAATCTATGGCATAAAAAATATACAGATATAATTACATGAGTATGTAACCATATTAGAGGAAAATAATTTAATTCGTTTGCATCTAATTTATGAGTTCCAATATGTTTATATACAATACAAACAATCACACGATCCTCAGCTCTCCATGCCATCTCATATTGCTGACCATATGAGATGGCATGGAGAGCTGAGGGTCATGTGAAAGTCTGAGTTCGAATCCTTTATATATTACATTATATATATGCAGGTGTGTGTAAGCCTGTACAGTGTATTAATTTAAATACAAACAATCATATAATTTTTATCATTTAATTATAATAATATGAATGAAGTTTTAAAAATATCAATTAATCAATAAATAAAATATATATATCACTGTTATGAAGAATAAATACCGATTATTAATTGTTATGAAGAATAAATATCGATTATTAATTGAACAAAAAGTGAGTTTCATATTTGCTTTAATGTTTGCAAAGGCGAAAAAAATTATTACTTGAAGATATTTACACATTAAGCCTGCATCCTGCCCATACCTCTTCTATGTATTTAAATGGTTAAGGTCCTGTACATGAGGAGTCAGAATGATTTGAGGTCAACATGGGCATAGCAATAATATTGGCATCAATATGGGATTTGGGTTTTCCATCATCAGATTTTCAATGGTATGGATGGTTGAAGAGTTGGAGATTGGAGTAGATTGAAGCCTGCCCATTAAATTATGAAGATTTGCTATCTTAATATAAACTGAACACTGATTGTGTATATATGTGGGAGATGATAATCTTGACCAACCGTTGAGTGATGATTTAGCATGATATACGTATATTGGTGATTATTTATCTTTTCTACATGTATGTGGTCATGTGTATCAGTGGTATGAGATAGATAGTTGAAACATACTTGAAAGTCTGAGTTCAAATCCTCTATATTTATTACTTGAATAGTAGATTTAAAAAAAAAAGAAAATAAAATATTAAAATTATTAACTGCATTATTAATATTAACTTTAATAATTGCTATCAATATTATTATTTATTTTATTAAAGCCTTTTAATTTAAATAAAATTTCTCTTACCATAACATCAGATTCTAATTTAAAACTATTAAATTATAGGTTTGAATCTTTTTTTAAAAAAATTAATCTGTAAGTCAAAATTTAAGGCTTTATTAGATGTATTTTGTTAAATTATTCTTCAGATTATGTGTTAATGAAAAAGTAGGAAAAAGTTAAGTGAAAAATGACAGGTTATCCTCTATGGTTAGCGTAGGTAAAAAGAAGACACTTTTAAAACTGGAATTTGAAGGACAATACTTAATTTTAGGTTTGACCACTGCACTAATTTATATTTTTATACCATGATAATGAGATTTTCAACTATTGTATAGTTTTCAATTTTAGTTGTATTTAAAAACTTTACAAATTTACTCGGCTGTTCTACATAGTTATTACCTATATAATATGACCCAAAAGTTCTTTATAATAATGATATTAAGTTGTTTAAAACAAGAAAACTTTCTTCCAAAAGCTTTCTTTTTAAACACAAAAAAATTAGTAACACCTTTGCCAACTTTTTTCTTTATGAATGCTAAGATTACATGTAATAAATCCAGGGACATTTATTTATTACTAGCCGTACCCGGTTTGCTGTGGCTCAGTCTGGTTAAATGGAAAAGAAAGAAAGTGCACGTTTCTAATATGTTTAATTTCATAATGCTTGTAGGTATACAATATTTTTTATTGTTTCATGGTCTGTGCAGATATAGAGATTGTCTGGTTTGCCGACTTTAGAACATGCAGCATATAATTGTCCATGTGAGAAGAAATCCGTGTTTAGATCTAAACCGCACAATTCTAAAGATTGGCCCTGAGCTTTGTTGATGGTGATTTCAAATGCCAATCGAATTGGCATTTGCAATGCCAATCGAATTGGGAAATGCAATCTCTCTCACACGAAATAATTAAATCAAAATGAAAATAAATAGAAATCTATGAAAATTCAATTTAACAATGCAATCGGAAACATTGAAATGGAATCGTAAAATATTTAGTATAGCGTGTGTTGCTTTTACGTACAACAGATAGCGCTGTTTTGCAAAAAAGCAGTTTTTTACCTGTCACAGGTGTGACATCTATGTAATAGTAGGTAGTAGGTATATAAAAACACGTGTGTATTCGAATGCAACGTTGTGTCAAAATTTCAAAGCAATCAGTGAAGAATTTTCGGAGATTTAAGATTTTGAACAAATTAACATTTATATTTTTATTTATATAGATTATACATTAATTTAAACAAATAAAAAATAAAAGCAATCACATTTTCTTCTTTATTGTTTTAAAAAAAATAATGGTTACTTATAGATCTGAGACTTGGACACTTAATAGAAGATCAATACAGAGACTTCAGACGACTCAAAAAGTATGAAGAGATGCATGTTGTGAGTAACAAGAAGAGATCGAAAAGTCAACATATGGGTAAGATAACGAATAGGTGTTACTGACTTCGTTGAAAAAGTTAAAAGACTGAAGTGGAGTTGGGCTGGACATATTGCTAGAAGAGATGATAATAAATGGACAATTGAAATCTTAAACTGGATTCCAAGAGATTGTAGAAGACCCAGAAATGGACCACATGTGAGGATAGATGAAATAAGAAAGTGTGCAGGGGTGATGTGGAGAAGAGAAGCTAAAGATCAGAGAAGATGGATTAAACTTGGAGAGATCTTGATCCTGCAGTGGATTGATAATGGTTGATGATGATGATGATGATGATGAGTAAATGGTTAAAAAAACCTTGCACGATCAGATCAGCTTAATTTATAAAAGATATCTGAATTGATAACAATATATGTATAAAGTTTAACAGAAAAAATGAGCAAAAGTTACTTATATAAATATTTAAATTAAATCCTAGAATAACCAAAATTTTAATCTTTCAATTGATAAATATTTTTTCAAATAAATGACCTAAATTATATTTATATACTTTTATTACGAATATATATATATATAAAAAAAAGGAAAAAAAGTGTCATTTTTAACAGTATTATGTAAAGAAATACATCTATAATTGTTTTTTTTTTCTTGTTTTTTTTTTCGCAGAAATATTTAGGAAGGAGTGCTTTTGTGAAATTTATAACCTTCATGTTCATAGTAGAAATACTCTTCATGTAATAAAGATATATACGACAGCTGGTGATCTGGGCCAACTGATGAATGCTGGTTCAGCACGAAATGCATCTCGTGGATCATTTGTCTTTTATTGTATCTTTATTTATATGAAGAATAAAAAAGAAAGAGAAAGTATGGAGATTATTAAAATAATTGATATTTTATAAAAAGTTTTACAAAAACATTTAAAGTCAAGCGTTGGTGGTCTAGTGGTTAGTATAGCTGCCTTTCAAGCTGCCGGCCCGGGTTCGCTTCCCGGTCAACGCATTTGACATATATATATAAAAAAAAACATTTAAAGAATTGAACTTGGAACTTTCCAAATCAAAACTCATTTCTATTCCTATTACACTGTGAAATTCGATATCTATAAACTATTTATAAAAATATCAAATGACATATTGTTGCATATGGGTAATACATTCAAATCTGGTACTGTTCATGTTATCATTGAGTAATAATTATAAAAAAAAACAATTGTTTTTATGAAATTCACAAACTCTATGTTTAAAGTACTTACGGCTTTATAAAATATTTATAGAGTTCAAACTTGGAAATGTTTAAATTAATGGCTTTTTCCATTAGACATATTTCTAATGTTCTAACTGCTATAAAACAATGGTTTTTATGAACTTTGCATTGAAATTTACCAATCTACGTACTACCTGTCAACATAAAAAACATAAATTGGTAATTAGCAAGAACATTTTCCGATTATATTTCTGGATTATCTACCTACAAAATAAATACAAAATATATAAAAAATGTGAATAAGTACAAAAAAGAATCAGATATTATGAGTAATATATATTTTTCCAACAGTTAGTTATATTTATCTCAGTGCATCTTTCTTTAGCTTAATCTTATCACAACCATTCATTAGCCCAGAAGTTAGATCAATCATATATAGCTCTCATATTGTAATTTTATTATTATTATTATTATTATTATTATTATTATTATTATTATTATTATTATTATTATTATTATTATTATTATTATTATTATTATTATTATTATTATTATTATTATTATTATTAAAATATGATACATTTTGGTATTCTCAAAATTTAAATAATACAAATAACTTCAAAAATTTTAGTCAAGCATTGTTAGCCGAGAGGTCAGCACAGCCGCCTTGCAAGAAAGCAGTTGGTTGCAGACGGCTGTTGTGGGTTCGCCTCCAGACATATGGAAAAAACTTCAAAAATTTTATTCACTTATTAATATTACTCTTATTACTACTACTAATACTACTATTATTATTATGGAAGTAATAAAGTACTTTATAAAGCAAATCCCAAGATGTCTTCTCATATATTTTTATAGTGTTTTAAAATACTTGTAGCAGCTTTAAAAATTGTGGTAAGTATAAACACACACACACACACACACACAAAGTCAGCTTTTAAAAAAACAATACATTGATAAAAATACGTAATGCTGTCAATATGCAAATAAATTAATTAAAATAGAATCAGTAAAGCAATATTTAGATTAGTGTACAATTAATGGTAAAATGATTTACAAAAATGACATGAAACTTTTAATGTAATAATTAAATGTGTATATGCTTGAACGAATGTTTATCTTTCTTTGATATACTGTATTCTTAATTTAAAGGCGTACTACCTTAATAATATTTAGGTAAAGTTATTTTAAATCTGAAATAAAATATCAATTATTGTGAGAATGACAAATAAAATAATAATTTAATATCTGTATTATAAATATTTATCTTAACATTATAATGTGTATATTAATTTTAGTAAAGCATATAATATTGTATTTAAATGTACTTTAAAATATTATATGTAATTTTAAAATGATCTCATTGTACTGGGTGCTAAAATTTCTTCAAAAAATCATCAGCCAGTATATCATATCTTAGTAGTACTACAGCAACTGACTAAGATTTTTGCATAAAATGTTAAAAGAATGAGACCCAAATTTGAGTGAATTTGATGATGAAATGTGTCATGTGACTAAAACCTATAAATACATCTACCTGAGAAGATTTGTTCTCTTTTGTTGTCAGCTATCTATATGAAAACTGCACAAAGCCTGAATTTAAATTTAGCCAGCTTAGCATCATGAATTAGGTTCATGAAGAAGGAGTGAATCCAACAAACATTTGCCCAAGTGGCAAATGTATCTCTCTCAACTGTCCAAATAAACAATCAAAACACCTGAAGATGTTCATCATCTTAATTGCATAAAGAACAAAGTGAAACTTAAATTTTTTTATCGAAATAAACATTTTAAAACTACTTTGTAAAGCAGCCAGTTACTCTATCTGCTAAGTCATTTACTATAGTATTTAATATAGTTGATCTAAAAGTTATGGGATAAACCCCTGCATATGGAATGTTTATTGTTAAACCAGATTTTAAAACTAAGGTAATTACTCTTCATAAATAATTTTGTTTTAAATCATCAAACATCACATGATCACCATTCTAGATCCTAAGATCTAGGTGCAGTGCTCTCAGATCCAAGGCTCTCTTCACTGATAAAAGCCACAAGTTAGAAACTAGTCAGGATATTGGATGAGTAGGCACTAGATAGGGATTTTATGCACAAACCTTCCTGCATCCATTGATTACTCTGGCTTGCACTGAGTGGTGCACTGTATGGAGAGTTTTACCTCTGTGAAATAATTGTAAGAAATGCTATAATTAGTGGATGTCACTTTCCAAAAGATTACTAATTATATGCTCCACACCTAAAGAAATGAAGAAAATATTGTTATAAACATTTTAAAACTTACTGTTAATGGATTTTGATCCAGACGCTAAACTTCCATCATTATTTATTATTTTCTAATGATTAAGATTTGGTCCATTCACTGGGATTTTGCAATTAAAATGCCCAAGGATTTTTTGAGTTGGTATTTTGGATCTAGTGTCTGAAATATATTAGGACCTCACTGAGAAAAGCCAATAGCTTGAAACCAGTCTGGAGATGGGGATAATTTGTAGATAGAAATTGTAAATGCTATCTCTTGCAACATTTATAGATAAAGCTTGCTAGAGCTATTAGCATGCTCTTTATTTTAGTTTATAATTACAAGGTTATCAAATTAAGTCATGTGATGCATGACTTGATTTATTTACTATTATAGTTTTGCTTTTAAATCTTAAGTGATGCTATATTGCTAAGGCTGTTAATATATGATATGGCTGAAGATTTCACAGCCTCCCCTAGCTATTTAAGTTAGATAGCTGGATTTGAAGACATATAGGGTCATTGGTAAAATGACTACTTAAAAAATATAATAGTTCATAATAAGTATGAATGCCTCTATTACTATATATATTTTTGTAAGATGGTTTAATACATTAGTTTCTTATTCAAATATTTTATCTGTGATTTTGGAATATAAAGTAAGCATTGTAGGTTAGTCAGTTATTTTTGGAATTTATAGTTTTTCTTTCTATGGTTTGTAATGGTAGTAGAAGAAAAGGAAGAGACCATACACAAAACAAATATCATTAAATGTGATCAAGAATAACTTACTGTTGGAAGGGTAAATGAGATCAACAAGAATGAAGAATGTGAATGAAAGTGATATGATAAGTGTCTAAAATGAATGATAATATTTTAACATACAGAATTCTTGATTCGGTTATTTATTCAAAATATATTATTTATATTATAACGACCATAGAAAAGCATAAAAGTTCTTTAGTAAATAATATTAATGTATTTGTGTAATTATTTAAAATCTGAATTATATTAAAGTGGTATGACTTTATTAAAACAACTGGATTATAATGGACTAGTATGTATATACTTCAACAAAAATTAATAAATTAAAAACTAACTGTGATAAAACACAGTTGCTAAAGCTTTAAACATAAAATTAAAAATATAAAGCTGAGCGCTTTGGGGGGACTTAAGCCTCCATAATCATAGCTCAATACAAAATAAATACAAAATATAAACACTTATTCACAAGCAAAATTCGTACCTCAAATAAAATGTAAACTATTAAATAAATAAAATACAATATAAATAAATAAATATTATAACGTCCATATTTTAGAAATATTAAAACAAGAATCCTTTCTATTAATAGCATTGGGATTACCAGCTATAAAACAAGCTTCTTTAATCTTACCAGTAGAGGCAAAATTTGTGTGTAAGGAAAAGAATGACGTAAAGCGTAAGATTAAAGAAGCTTGTTTTATAGCTGGTAATCCCAATGCTATTAATAGAAAGGATTCTTGTTTTAATATTTCTAAAATATGGACGTTATAATATTTATTTATATTGTATTTTTTTTATTTATTTAGATTTAGTTTACATTTTATTTGAGGTACACATTTTGCTTGTGAATAAGTGTTTATATTTTGTATTTATTTTGTATTGAGCTATGATTATGGAGGCTTAAGTCCCCCGAAAGCGCTCAGCTTTATATTTTTAATTTTATGTTTAAAGCTTCGGCAACTGTGTTTTATCAGTTAGTTTTTAATGGACTAGTGAAGTATGATGGAAATATTAAGAAAGTTACCCAGATGTATGAACTCATGATTTATATAATATGAACAGAAGTATATAAATTGGTAAAAACTTATCATTGGATTAACTAAATGCCATGAATTTAATGTCAATACAGGAATGAAGAATGGTACCTTTTTGAGTTACTATCATGTAAATATTATAATAATAATGTAGCTTACACCACGGCACATGCGCTTTACAGATGGAACGCTATTTATAATAAATACTCTCCTTTATGTAATGTAAAGAATGTTGTAAATATGTAATTGTTCCAATATAAATGTTATAAATTATTTATGTTATAACTTGTAATTATAATCATTGTTATAAATATGTGATTGTTAAAATAAATAAGTATTTTAATTTAAACTTGACAAGTAGCTTTATTTCTGTATTGGATCATTAATATCACAAAGTCATACATTAAAGCACATAACCAAATAACTTCATTATATAAGCAGTACTCATTAAATATTTTAATTATCGAATTATAATAAAGAATTTGAACTTAATAAATTAATCAGTAACTAATTTGAAATTATGAATTGATTAAAGTAATATTTAATTGATTCATATTTTATTAAATATTGAACTCCTTGAATAACTGTTTGAAATTGAAAAAGTGATATTGTTTTTACAAGTTACATTTAATTAAGTTTTAATATAAGAATCAAATAATAAAAATCGTATGAAGTTTATTATATGGGATAAATTCAAAATATTATATTATTTAAGATCTAAGGAATTAATCAAATCAATTGTGATGTTTGTTTTGAAAGATATAATAGGATGGGTAAACGCTAAAATAATTAGTGTATTTCATTATGTTAAGTAATATTAAATCGGGGTTAATTACAAAGCTTTTGATTATTAATAAATAATTATTCTATTTAATGATACTTATATCTGTAGACATAGAATAATAAATAATACTTATCTTTTCGACATGTATGTAATCAAGTGTATCAGCGGTAAGAGATAGCATGGATGGTTGAGGGTTGTGTGAAAGTCTGAGTTCAAACCCCCTATATATTACATATAGAAATGCAGGTATGGAAAAAAAAGCCTGTCCTGTATTGTAGGGAAAAAATCACATTTCAATAACAAATTTAATAAAATAATTATTACTAAAACATTGTAAAAAAATAATTAATAGATTATTTAAATTAAAGTAAGTTGGTAATTTATTATTAGTTTCAATGTATAATTAAAATTATATTAATTATCAAATAGTGGTTCTAGTTGATAATTGTTACTGAGAGTGTAATTATTCTTTAGATAATTGGATCTCAATAAAATCCCTCTTGTTATTCGATTCTCTAACTTAATAATTGTTAGTATTATAACATTTTCCATTTTGCTAGGCCTCTACATGCTAATATAAACTGTGCATGAGTTGATCAAGCTATGTCAAAAAAGAAGAGTTATATTTCTATTCTAAAAACATAGCTATATTTCCTGATCAACTCGGCCTATTAATTGTTGAGAATTGTGCTATTGATGAAATCAGCTTTTAATTTATTTAATCTCGGCGCCAGAATTCCTAAGAATTCGCTGAAATCGTCATATAACATCTCACAAATAAAAAAAAATACTTTTAAACTAATCGGTATTACATCATACCATAACGAGAATTATTTTTTTAAGATTATTATTCCTGGGCTTATTCAAACATATTGGCAAAGGTAAATTACATTTTTAAATCTTATTAAACTACTAATAGATTTAATAATAAAAAAATAATAACTATTATTAATAACAGACAAATGAAAATTGATATTAGAAATATTTTTATTATTATAACAGATTAAAAATCTGTTTAAGTTAAAATGAGAATTCCTAATCAAGTAAATCAGAGAGAACACATATTAATTCAAATATGATGCAATCAATAAAATAAAATAATTAATTAAAAAGTTCTGGTATAAACAAAAGTCTCTTGTACAGAAAAAATCAAAGTCTCTATCGGGATTATTTTAAGACTTGTTTGCAAACGCTTAATTTTGTCATAATCAGGAATAAGTAGTCTTAACTTACCGGTAAGTTTTGTGAATTCACGAAGGTTGTAGATAACTATGCATAGTTTTTCGGGGTTGAATTGAGCTCACAGCCTTTGATTATTAGTTGATCTTGGTGCTGGTTCCATAGGCTAGTCGCGTAAGCTTCTCTGGTGTCCATCGGTAATGATGTCAGCTAAAGCTCCGGTCTATTCTCGTATGAATAACTTTTTCATCGTAGAGTGGTCTGGATTCTCTAATCCAAAACCAACCAAAAGAATATCAGCTAAACCAAGACATTCCTCCAACCGAATCCCTCCTTTTTATACTAGAGGTCCCGTTGTCGGACTTCTGTGCATGCTAATATCATGGCGTTTTGTGTTTATAATCTTATACAGTCTTTATCATTTTTCAATTACTAAGTTCTCATTTTTTTTATCAAGTTTTTCAGCCATGTTTAATTAGCTAAAATATTTTTCTTTTAGCTTATCTTTTTACTTGCTTTTGGAATTCTTTTGTTCTCTCTAATTCTACTTTTATTTCCAGTTAAGTAAAAAAAAATACGAAAGAAAAATTTAACTTTCATTGTACGTTATTTTTTTAAAAAAAAATTATAGTCAAAAAAAATAATCTAAATTTACTTTTTTTTTTTTTAGCTTTTACCAAATGCCAATATATTTGCAATGTATATAAATAAACATTACAATACCACCAGTGCCAGGATATGAGAATAAAATAGGGGTTTACACTAATTTTATTCATAAGTTTTTAAATTCATATTCGTGTTTTTTTTTTGTAGTAGCGTGCTGATATATTCCGTAGACTCATTCAACAAGCGACGTTCGGCTTTAACGCCCACTTTTAGGTCTAACATGGTGGGAATGGAAAATATTTCAACATTCATCTGTGTCCTTTCCGCTTAAGTGTAATAGTAACGATAAGAAGCCCAAGTTATAAGCACTAACGAGCATTGCTCATTGTTTTGAGTCTTACAGGCTCATGGCAACTTGGTCCACCTTCCCCTTTATTGGGATCTTTTCTAGAAATAGACTAATGGGCATATAAAGGTGGTCTTATGTTAATATACTGCATACTAGGACTCGGGGCTATGTTTTTCCCCTCTTCAGTAACCGCCTACCCAGTCAAATACTTGTGACTTATGTCTACATCAGCCACAATCGTGTTTTATTTTAGACATATCAAAAAAAATATACATACATTTTTTTCTTTCTGGAAGTCATATTAAAAAAATATTTTTTTTTATATTTTAATAATCAGGGTTTAATTAGTTCGTTAGTTTATATAATTTTTTTTTTTTAAATTACTATTTATTTTCCGGCTGTGAGTTTCTTTGGGTCATCGTTGTAACGTTCTTTATCATTACAACTTATCTCAGGTTGTAGTTGTTAAATTGAAGCCCCACATTGGGCGCCATTATAACATTTTCCGTTTTGCTAGGCCTCTACACGCTAATATAAACTGCGCGTGAGTTGATCAAGCTATGTCAAAAAAGAAGAGTTATATTTCTATTCTAAAAACATAGCTATATTTCCTGATCAACTCGGCCTATTAATTGTTGAGAATTGTGCTATTGACGAAATCAGCTTTTAATTTATTTAATCTGGGTGCCAGAATTCCTAAGAATTTGCTGAAATCATCATATAACATCTCACAAATAAAAAAAATACTTTTAAACTAATCGGTATTACATCATACCGTAACGAGAATTATTTTTTTAAGATTATTATTCCTGGGCTTATTCAAACATATTGGCAAAGGTAAATTACATTTTTAAATCTTATTAAACTACTAATAGATTTAATAATAAAAAAATAATAACTATTATTAATAACGGACAAATGAAAATTGATATTAGAAATATTTTTATTATTATAACAGATTAAAAATCTGTTTAAGTTAAAATGAGAATTCCTAATCAAGTAAATCAGAGAGAACACATATTAATTCAAATATGATGCAATCAATAAAATAAAATAATTAATTAAAAAGCTCTGGTATAAACAAAAGTCTCTTGTACAGAAAAAATCAAAGTCTCTATCGGGATTATTTTAAGACTTGTTTGCAAACGCTTAATTTTGTCATAATCAGGAATAAGTAGTCTTAACTTACCGGTAAGTTTTGTGAATTCACGAAGGTTGTAGATAACCATGCAGTTTTTCGGGGTTGAAATGAGCTCACGTCCTTTGATTATTAGTTGATCTTGGTGCTGGTTTCATAGGCTAGTCGCGTAAGCTTTTCTGGTGTCCATCGGTAATGATGTCAGCTAAAGCTCTGGTCTATTCTCGTATGAATAACTTTTTCATCATAGAGTGGTCTGGATTCTCTAATCCAAAACCAACCAAAAGAATATCAGCTAAACCAAGACATTCCTCCAACCGAATCCCTCCTTTTTATACTAGAGGTCCCATTGTTGGACTTCTGCGCATGCTAATATCATGGCGTTTTGTGTTTATAATCTTATACAGTCTTTATCATTTTTCAATTACTAAGTTCTCATTTTTTTTATCAAGTTTTTCGGCCATGTTTAATTAGCTAAAATATTTTTCTTTTAGCTTATCTTTTTACTTGCTTTTGGAATTCTTTTGTTCTCTCTAATTCTACTTTTATTTCCAGTTAAGTAAAAAAAAATACGAAAGAAAAATTTAACTTTCATTGTACGTTATTTTTTTTAAAAAAAATTATAGTCAAAAAAAATAATCTAAATTTACTTTTTTTTTTTTTTTAGCTTTTACCAAATGCCAATATATTTGCAACGTATATAAATAAACGTTACAGTATATTTATAAAAAAGAATAGTCATGGTCTCTGGGATATCCATAAGATAGCAATAATTATTTAGAATCAGTGGTCTTCAACCACTGGTCCGTGGACCAATGCCGGGCTGCAGAAGTTTTCTGCTGGTCTGCACTAGACTGGCAAGAAAGTTTGTAATAACAAAATAATAAGATTTTAAACTTTTAATTAATATAAACAATTTTTATTTTATTTTTTCATCGCATTTTTACCCAATTTAAAAAAAAGAAACAGAAAACAAAATCTAATCAATCATTTATATATTAATTTGTTTTTCTATTTATCACAGATATTTGTGGGGGGGGGGTGTTAAAACAATAAAATGTAACATGACTTTTTTTAATCTCTTAAATTTTTTCTACTCTCTCTTTTAATATTTCATTTTTAGTGTGTTTTTTTTTTTTTTGGCTTTAACTTTTATTTTTGAAATCAATTTTTATTACATTTTTAAAAAAATAAAAACCAAAAAATAAGTTCTGTCTCTAACTTTTACAAAGTATTTCTCAATACATCCCCACCACCCCATAATAAAGTAAGATCAAAACTTTTGACTTTTTCAAGTTTCAGTTGTTGTTTTTTTTGTTTAAAAATATGGCCACTTTTTTTTTAGCCTATAAGGCAATATCTTTTTTGCCTTTATCTGTATACCGCTGATATACTAAAACTTTCATTTTTAAACCTTTTTTTAAAAATAAAAACAAACCAAAATTAATTTTTGTCACTATCTTTTGTCTCAGTGAAGACAAAGTATTTCTCAACCCACTCCCCTCAAAAAAAATTAAAATAAGATCTTTTTTGGCTTTAACTTTTATTTTTGAAATCAATGTTTATCACCTTTATTAAAAAGAAAAACAACCAAAAAATTTCTGTCTCTAACTTTTACAAAGTATTTCTCAATCCACCCCCACCCCCCACCCCCCAAATTAAAATAATATCAAAATTTTTGACTTTTTCAAGTTTCATTTTCTTTTTTTTTTTTGGTTAAAAATATGACCACTTTTTTTTGGCCTATAAGGCAATATTTTTTTGGGCTTTATTTGTATACCTCTAAAATACTAAAACTTTTATTTTTAAAACCAATTTCTGTTACCTTTTTTTAAAAATAAAAACAAACAAAAAATAATTTTGGTCTCTATCTTTTGTCTCAGTGATGACAAAGTATTTCTCAACCCACTCCCCCCCCCCCCCAAATTAAAATAAGATCAAAACTTTTGACATTTTCAACATTCAGGTGAATAACATTTTATTCTTGCATGTTTTAACAATGAAATAATAAATGTAGAAATGCAAGCACATTAATGAGAACTATTGTTATTGTACTGTTTTCTGTAGAAGTATGACTGCGCAACTCGAGAAAGAGTGTTCAGCATGTGAAGGTAAGCAACACCATTACAATACACAATAACTAGTGTGCTGTTTTGATCAGTTATAACAATTATGCTTATCTAAGGCTAAGCAGGTTACATCTTTAAGAAAAATTTTCTGTAAACTTCTGCCGGTCTGCAAATCTTATCCTTATTTTTGCCGGTCCGCAGGTGTGAAAAGGTTGAAGACCACTGCTTGATTTAGATCAATCTAATTTGTGTTTTTAAAATTATCTTTATAGTTTTATTTTGAAGAGGACAAGAGAGTCACTTAATAATTAATTTACATGAAGTATTATGTAATATATAGGGATTTGAACTCAGACTTTCACACAACCCTCAACTATCCATGTTATCTTATCCTGCTGATACACTTGATCACACATGTCAAAAAGATAAATGATCATCAATATCCGTATTTTGTACTAAACCAGCACTCGTCAGTTCGTCCAGATTATCATCTCCATGCATATATACAGTCAATACTCAGCTTATATTAAGATAGCCAATCTTCATACTTTAATTCATATATGAAGTATTATATATATTCATATATGAAGTATTATGTTAGTCATTGAGTATTGTAGGAATTTTCCCAATGATTATAATAGGATGATAGCTGAAGATTTTCTACAATAGCAATGCCATTGTGGAGTCTATTTCAAATGCTTCTCAATGTTAAAACCTCTATGTTTGTGACCATCTCTATAAAGAAAGTTTATCTTATGTTACTTGATTAGTTAGAGTTTGATTATCATTATCATTATCATTATAATTACATTATCAGTATCTTATGTTTAATGGTTCGTTAGTTAGAGTCTCTTCGCACATGCTAGCTCACCATTGTTCATTTTGGGTAAATAGTCAGTGATTGGTTTATATTAAAATAACAAATAGAAAATTTCAATCCTATCCACTCTCCAACTCTTCACCCATTCATATCATTGAAAATCTGATGCTGGTATACTCAAAATCCTTATTGATGCCAATATTATTGTCATACCCATATTGACTTTATGTCACTCTGCCCCTACATATGGAGGATCTTAATATGCTACTTAAATGCATAGAAAAGGGATGCCACAATACATCCTGAATATGTAATAGTTGGATACAAGTATAGTATACATACTTAAGCTAGATGTAATTAAAAGGGATTTGAATACAGACTTTCAAGATTATTTCAGTCATCCATTCTATGACAACATATACATGTGAAAAAAATTAATGATCTCCAATGTACATATTTCATGCTGGACCAGTACTCATCAGTTGGTCTGGATCTTCATCTTTTCACACATACACACACACATATATATTGTAACAGTCAAGTTTGTACATTCGCGTAACAGAATTCAGAATCCAAGCAAAAGAGACCGAAGCTGACCAGACTAGGATTGTGACATCCCGAGTCCGACCACACTTCAACTCGTAAGCCAGGATTCCAAGACTCAAGACCCTATGAATGACCACCTTGAAATTACACGTAGTATACCTCTTTCCACACGGCCGACATAGGTCACGGAGAAGCAATAAGACTCTGATAATTAAAAGAGAGGTTCTTAATTGACTAAAATATATTACTAATCTAATTTAACTTAATGCATAGTTTTCACATATATAGACTATAAATAATAATTAGAATTGGATTGAATTAGATCAATAACGAGACAGAGAATGAAATACATTAAATTAATTATATATTTATTTACAATTGGCATGAAATTGATCAGTTTTATACATTTCAGCATCGAATGTACAAACATTGGGTGGATAAGAGAACACATTCTCTTTTTATATACAATTCAAAATCACTTTACATAAGTAATCATTAAATTTCATAGAGGGGTTTAACATATGCCCATCTTATGAATTGTTGACATTTAATACATAATCAATCACTATGTTAAGTCTATAAATCTCGATAAGCCAAATCCTATTACATTTGTGGCTGGTATATAAATAATTATATTAAACTTTGATCATGAATTCATTTACTAAAATATACAATATGACTTAATAACGAGCGCATAAACCAGCTTTTGAGAGAAAATTTCAGAATGCTGAAAGCGTTATGTTAAGGTGGGAGAGTTGGCTGCATAAGATTTTACCAATGCGCTATGGCACAGGTAAACAATAATAGGAAAAGTCGCTCTGCAGATGGATGAAATAACTTCAGGGTTCTTGCGACAAATGCCGGTACCCTGTAACCGATCGCAATGCTGCATGAAAAGGAACATTTTGTTCAGGAATGGCGGGGGACTTACGTGCTAACCTCACCTTGGCTCAGGCTTTGCTACTGCTCTACCCTATAAAATAAGATGTGCTGGCAATGCCGTGGCTCCATCTTGAGATACGTATATTACGTATAGCAGCAAAACGAGAATATTTTTATAAAATAATATCACATCCGCCAAGCAAAGAATAGTAGATTTCATACTATGAAATACGAGTTAATAGCATATTAGCTCTATCAAATTGGGACCAACTCTTGTGTAGCCTGGTAATAAACGTCTATGCTACAAAAGGGGATATTACATCTGTACTTTGACATGTTCGATCTATTAAGTTACTTATAGATAATAAATATTTAAGGAGGGAAAGTATATTTCTATGGAAGACTTAAGAATTTAAATGTCAAATATACTTCTAAATATGATCAAGGCTAAATTCAATTCTAAATAAAACTATAAGATTAAGTTTTTAACTGGTTGATCAAAAGAGCCACATTTCGCATATTAAATCATTTAAATAATAAAAAAAATAGGATTTCGAAACAGCGCAGAAAGTTGACGCTACAAACAAATTATACAAAGATTTTCAAATAATATCTTCTTAAAATATACATGAAATTAAGTGCTCACTGTTTCGAAATATTGGCATATGAAATATAATAAGCATTTAAAATAAAATAAGCAAAGAAATATAGACACAACCACAGTGATATAACTTTAAACTAAATAATTTACTTTGAAGTGAATGGAAAATATAAATAAGTCAGATTATTTGAACTTTAACACATTAAATTTTGGATAGCAATTGACATATTTAAAATATTAATTAAATGGATTTAAGTTTTGGGTATATATTAGTTTTATCATTATTTTAAAAAGAAAGTTAGCTAACTTATATAGATATATTTACATAAAGAATTACACAGAATTACACAGAGCTCTGCGGTTTGAAAAATAAAACGGTACCAGTATTATTTATCTGGACTGCAAGTTCTTGGCTGTTGGTTTGGTTTAGTTTGACTGGGCGGCATCATCTTTCACATTATGTTAGGCTCGTCTCTTCCATCGGCATGATGGTGGTTTAGGCATTTCGACGAGAGAAACCCCGTTCTCCTGCGGAGTAACAGCAACAAGATGCCCGCTTTTAGCCGGACATGTTAAACATTAACAATTGTGAAGACTGGCTGCAATTCTCACTAACAATATGGCTGTCCTTTCTTGTTAAAAATAGAGAGTATTTATATTTTTTCCTTATCGGAATCTATCGCCTCAAGACTCACTAAACTCAGGAATTTAATTAAATATTTTTCAATTTTACAATCCAGATTTTTAAAATCTTACGATAACTTATGTTAGAAACATTCCATAAGCTATTATTATAATTAAGATTTTTCATTGCAAACAATTGTCCAATTTAGATTTTAAAATAACTTACTCTTATCTAAGGAGATTTTAATTAGTAAATTTTGAACTAGTTTTACTTTTTACGGATTACAGGTGTGGTCGTTAATGACACTTGTTTACAATCAAAAATCTTTTAATTACTTGACCAGCTTTTATTTTTAATCTTACATATAATAGAAACTCTTTCTATTTAAAAACAACCTTTTAACATTTTTTTAAAACGAAAACATTTTTAACATATTTATTAAAAATAATTTACAAACATATTTTGATAGAGCCTTTAAACATATTTTCGAGAAACTTTTCCCTGAAACATATTTAAAACAAGAAATCTTTTAACAATTTTTAAAGACATTTAATATTATTTTTAGATACTGGCTTTTACATATTTTAAATCATGTCTTTCTTCTATATAGCACAGATTATATATCCACATACGAAATTACAATATTAAACAACAAAATTAATAATTTACACTTAACTTAAATAATATAACGAATATTTTTAGAAATATTAAATAAATTTAGTACGCTATAATTTTACTAATCCTATCTAATTATAGCGTTGGTTCGCACGCAAATATACAATACTGTTTATACAGACATGAGCGAATTTTAGATTTATTAACATTTAAATAGGTTCGAACTTAGCACAGATGAGAGTGTCATTAGGTTTGATGGTGAAACGATAGGGGCTTGGAAAGTTATCGTTTCAATATATATATATAAAATCAGTGCTTGGTTTATATTACATCTAGCTTAAGTATATATACGATATACAATACTTGTATTCAAATATTACATATCCAGCCTGTATCCTGCCCATTCCCTCTTCCATGTATTTAAATGGACTTATTAATGTCCTACATGAGGGGTCAGAAGGCCTTAAGGTCACATGAATATGGCAATAGTATTGGCATCAATAAGACCTTTGAGCATTTCATCATCATATTTTCAATGATATGGATGGCTCAAGAGTTGGAGAGTGGAAAGGGTTGAACCTTATCCATTAAAGTTGGTAGACTTGCTATATTAATAAAACTGAACACTGGTTATGTGTGTGTGTGATGATCTGGACCAATTGATGAGTACTCATCCTTTGCACAAGTGTCACACTTTTGATATTCAATTAACAATGTTAAATACTAGTAAACTCTCACTTCAGTTCACAAGATAAAGACTTTTGAAAAGATAAGAACAGCCATCTTATTTGGCACCTGTGTGAAGAATAATTACCTTCATATCAGAATTACAATTTGATGTTGTGCTAGTAAAAAAAAATTCTAGATTACATTCAGTCATTTATTTACTTATTTATTTTTGTTAGAATTTAATGATTTTTTGTTATATTAATTATATTTATGTAAATAAATTATTTTTTTTATTGGTTCTTATTTCATTTCATCCATTTATTTAGTTACATATTATTCTTATCTTCAGCTTTTCAATTTTTTGCATCTTTCTTCATATATTCATATATCTCAAACTTTTCTATATACTCTCCTCATATACACTTCAATGCAATTTTTATATAATTCCTCCTTTATTTTCCTTATAGTTTCAACTGCCTTGCAGTCTTCATCAGAGCTACAATATTTAAACATGTATCATATAACTATTATTTTATATACATATCTATTTGCATATATGTCATTATATGTTTAAATGTTGTAGCTCTGATGAAGACTGCAGGACAGTTGAAACTGTAAGGAAAATAAAGGAGAAATTATGTAAAAATTGCATTGAAGTGTGTATGAGAAGAGTGTATGGCAAGTTACATATATTAATTTGGACTTTATAAGCCATAAGTGGCAATCATTAGTGCATCTTGATTACCAAAATAATTGCTAAAGTTCTTGACTTTGGACAGAATCCATGAAGCCTCAGACAAATCAGTAGAAAATCTAAAATTCACTATTTTTTGTATATGTTTTTTTCTCCCATATGTCATAGCATCAGCCGGGAGGCGAACCCACAACAACCAACTGCTTGCTTGCAAGGCGGCTGCGCTGACCTCTCAGCTAACAATGCTTGATATCTCTGTAAGTTTATAGTTAACAATAAAACATAATAAAATATAAAAGCAATTAAATGTTTAAAGATTTTTTTTTATTAATAATTCAATTTAACTCGATGCTTTTTAAGGTTATAAATACAGTATTGTTTTTTTCTTACATTTTATCTCTCTCACTCTGTGTGGCATGTGGAGCTTCTAATATTGCTCGAATAATTTCGAGGCAGATGGGTACATTTACAAGTGTTTAAAATATTTACAACAGAATGTTCTTTACAATTTCTATTCTTTTTTTAAATTATTTAAACAGCAATAAATCTGAATTATGCATGTTTACGAAGTGACGTTTTCTTTCTTTTAAGGTTTATTCTTTTACATATACATAAACAAACAAAATCCAGATAAGTAATATTTTTGATTACATATGTATGGCTTACATAAAATTAATTTTCTTATTAAGTTCTTTAGAGATTCCGTCATAATGAACACAATTTCTAGTAGATTTGTCTAAACTTTAAATACCTATTAGTAATATGTGCTAAATTAATAGAAAGAAATCGAGTAATGGACTTAAAAAGAACATATTGAGAATAATATTTTAGGTAAAAAAAAAGGAAAGAAAAGTTTATCGATGATATTTTAAAAAAGAGCATTTACATATCCATAGTACGAGAGAAAAGAAAATAGTGTCTATGAGAAGGTGGGTAAAAGAATGTTTGGCATATGCCTTTTGAAAGTTTAGATGTAAATAATTATTGATAAATAAAGAACATTTATGACATCAGTTATAAATAAAACTCACAACACAATCATTAAATGATTAATAAAATGATATACTGGAAGTATTTCTTATTTATCAGAAGAGTCTCAGGTATGGTCATTAAAGTATTCAACTGTCTAACCCGTAATTGAGATTTAGTCTGGACTGTAACTTGAATTTGTTTTCTGGTTCTAAAAGGGTTTGGAATTTTTTTGATGAGTATTTTCAGTGTTTCTCCCCAAAAGAAAGAGGAAACTGTCGGAGAGGATTTTGTCCTGTAATAAGATATTTAAAGATAAATGTTACCCCCCCCCCCCCAAAAAAAAAACAACCTATAAAGTAACACTCTAACCAACTGATCCATCCTGACAAAGGCTCTGTTGGTTAGGGTATTATCTTAAAATTCAATATTTAGAAATCTAATTATCCAAACCTTACTTATAATTTATTACGTTAAAAAATAGTAGCAAACTTTTAATACAGTAGTGACACCTAATACAAGCCTTATTAATCAATGGATGCAAGAAGGTTTGTTTATAAACTTATTGTCTAATGCCTACTCATCCAATATTCCCAGAATATCTTCTAGCTTGTAGTTTTTATCAGTGAGGAACAATGGATCTGAGAGCACTTGACCTAGTTTCTAGTTTGTGGCTTTCATCAGTGAGGAGACTTGGATCTGAGAGAACTGCAACAAGTTTCTAGCTTATGGCTATCATCAGTGAGGAGCCTTGAATATAAGAGCTTTTTATCTAGTTTTTAGCTTATGGTTTTCATCAGTGAAAAATTTTGGATCTGAGAGCACTATACCTAGGTACAATGCTTCTATATTCAGGCTCCTCACTGATGAAAGCAACAAGCTACTAACTAACCTGGGGATATTGAATGAATAGATACTAGATAGGAATTTTATGCACAAACTTTCTTGCATTCATTGATTACCAAGTCTTGCACTGGATGTCCCAACTGTAAGATTACCTTCCTACTGTTTTAACAGCTTGTGTAGCCATAGGAAATGGTGATCATATGACATTAAAAAAAACGTATAAATAGATATATTGATCAAATAAATAAATCAATATTATTTTCTTAATATAAACTACTTAAACAGAGAGTAGCTATTAATAGTTTAGAACCACTGGAAGAAAAGACAGTGGCCCCTGTTAAATAGAAATACAGAGGTGTAAACAAAGCTAATCGTTAATTAAGTGAAAACTTTATTAGTAGCTAATTGAACAGGGAGAAAAAAATATGTAATGTAAACACACATAAATAGTATAAATTGCGTTGTTTGTTTTTACTGAAGAAACCATAGAGATTAATATAAAATTGTTAATATATAAAAAGACAAAAATGATTATAAATAAATACAAATGCAGTTTTGTTTTATGCAAGTTTTTAAATATTTTTTAGGTCACTGGTAAATGTAACATGTTTAATTATTTGTTTTATGTAAATGAGCTCAAGTGTTTTAGATTCGTTTTAATCAAAATTCTAAGAAGGTCTGGTGTCAGCTGGTATCGCAAACATTTTTTATCCTCACTAGCTTTATTAACCATATATAATTTTTAATAAAGGTTTTTAAATTACCTAAAAGTCACACATGCAATTACTTTATTAATTAAGTTTTATATTCATATTTATACAATTTGAATAATTTGCCATAAAGTGATCCTCTAATATTACTTCTTTTTAAATGAAAACACTAATAAATTATAGATTATTATTAATTCCCCCCACCCCATATGTCATAGCATCGGCCGGGACGCGAACCCACAACCGTCTGCAACCAACTACTTGCTTGAAAGGCGGCTGCGATGACCTCTCGGCTAACAAGCTTGACTATTAATTATATTATTCGAGCTTAATTTCTGAACTTCGATAAACGAAGTAGTAACAAAATTAATTGCTATAGCAAAACAACAATAAATATTTCAGCATAAAAATACCATGAATCATGCTATTTTTGCAAACAAAAATTACGTTACTAATCAATGAGGATTGCCAATTCCTCAACAAGCTTTGTGATAAATGCTTAGCCAGAGCCAGCATTTAAAATATCTCTGTCAGGACCCCCCCCCAACCTCTGACTATGGTTTCGTGCTTTGGCACTCCTCAGAGAGGTGCTAGGGTAGGTTCAGACACTAGATCTAAAAATACCCAGCCAAAGCCAGCATTTATCTAGAAGTTATCTATTGAGAGGAAAATCTGAAATTTTCAGACACCTACACGACTTCAAACCCAGCTATCCAACTCAAATAGCTATATGGGGCTGAGAGATCTTCAGCCATACCATATATTAATAGTGTTGGCAATATAACATGTGATCTATGACTCCTATTTTGAAAAATTACGTTTGTTTTTATTTAATCTTGTTTTAAAATAATTTAAAATATATGATTTTTTTAAACAAAGGCTTAATAATTACTATAGTGTAATTTTCAGTACACCATTCTCACGCAAGGTAGGGACTGGTTTTTGTTTACTTTTAACAATTTGTAGAGGAATGTAATTATAAGCATATAATAAAAGATGTAAAAAATGCATGATTCCTAACATGCAAATTTCATGCTGAACCAGCACTCATTTACTTGCCCCAGCTCACAATCTCTTACACATATTTTTATCATTGTTCAATATATATATATCAGTTTACTACAGTTTAATTGATAAGGGTCAAATTTGTTACCCCCCTCCCAACTTTGTCACAAGCCGTTTAATAGAAGTATATTAATAATTTTGATTCATCATTCATTAGACTATAGATTACTCAATGAATAATATTTCTATAGGATAATTTTCACTACACCATTCTGGGTTTCTATCCATTTTTAACACCTTGTGGAGATTTGTGTCAAAGTTGTGAGGGGAACAAGCTTGATAATTATCAATTAAACTGTAGTAATTTGTTATCTGTATATACCGAACAATCGTAAAGATATGTGTAAGAGATTGTGGTCTGGGCCAACTTATGAGTGCTGATTTAGCACAAAATGTGCATTTTGACAATCATGCATCTTTTCCATCTGTCTTTTGCCATATATTTATGATTACATCCCTCCACAAGGTGTTAAAAGGATAGGAATCTAATCCCTATTTTGTATGAGAGTGATATAGTGAAAATTACACTATAGTCACATTATTCATTATTGAATCATCACTAATCTAATGAATGACTACCAAAAATTATTAATATATTGGAGGCTTACTCTTTGCTTTTTTAAAAACATTTGCTACTTCCATTATACCATAAATAATGATCATGTGGTTAGTTGAGTTGGCAGTCATATGACATTCAAGCATTTAAAAAACCTATTCAAATCAATCACCCAAATTGAATATATTTTTTCAACTTACTTAGCTAAGAATCAATTTATAAATCTTAGCTCTACGTTCACCACTCTTCAAGCATGATTACTTTTTAACCATCAATAATTTGGGGCAATTTTAAAAAGCTGAAAACCATTTCCACCAAGTAAAACACATTGTTATGCTCAGCAAGAGAACACATTTTTAAATTTATAGCTGCAGAATGTAAAAGGAGCTACTGTGCAAAAAACTAGACTTAAAGTCATCCTGCCATTGATGATAATGTCTAAACAAACAACTAATAAATACAACAATTTCCAAATACTATGAATTGATACTTTTTCCGCAAACAAAAGATTATTTGTTGGACTATGTTTTTAGTTTAATCTTGATTTATACTTCATAAATTTTTTAAACAGAGAAAAAAAATTCAGAGAAAAAGAATTAGATTTAAACATTTTGGATATGATGTTAGACAACATGGCTTCTCTTTTATTTATATTATAAATCTATAAACCAATAATACCCATAGTCCTATTATTCACCACATAACAGAAGCAGAATCCTTCATGTAGTAACGCCACCTAGTGCAAGCCATAGTAATCAGTTGATGCAAGAAGGTTTCTTCACAAAATCCCTAGCTAGTGCCAACTCGTCATATGATATCTAGTCATCACATACCTAGACAGCCTCTAAATCTTTTAATCTATTTTCTCTCTTATTTTTTATTTAGTAATTTTAAAGGGTTTTTATTAGTATCCAATTCCAACATAAAAATTTAAAACTACTTTTCAATCTATAATTAAGAGCAACAAATAATTTAATTTTAGATTTGTACTTTGAGTAGCAAAATAAAGTAAAATAAAGTTAAAGGTGGGTGCTAAATGCATCACCATATTTCTTCCAGATTTCTTTCCATCTAAACTCTTGGTGATAAAGGAAAAATTGGAAATCAATCTGGAATGGGGATTTAAACTCCACACTACCTGATAATCACTGATTACTCGAGTTTATACATTTGGCATTTAGAATAGAGATCTATTTTTGTTATTTATATTTTATTTTTCATAAATTTATCTTTTTATTTTTCCCAAGCGTATTATATTCTGTTATTATTTATATACATATACAAAAAACTGGTTTCTTTACATAATTTTTTTTATCAATTGCGACAGTTCTGCTTTACTAAAACATCCCAGCTTAGTGACTTATAATAACTGAAATACAGGCTTATTATATAGTGACTTATCTAATCACAGATTAGCTCGGTTCGGACATGAATTCAAAAGTAATAAAATTAGCAAATAAAAAAATTGGTAGAAACCACAAGAAGAAAATGGAGCACATTTTGTATTAAGAAGCTTTAATATAGGAGATTTGAACCCAGACTTTCAAGCTCCCTTCATCCATCTACTCTACCCCCTACAATCGATACAAATGACCACACCCATGTGAAAAAGATAAATTTTCTCCAAACGTATTTTGTGCTGAATCAGCACTCATCAGTTAGTCGATATCATCATCTTCCACACACATATATATATAATCAATGCTTGGTTAATATTAACATAGAAAATCTTCACAGATTAATGGAGAGGCTTGGCATTGAGAAGAGATTTGAACAGTTCATCATAAGATTTTCAATTTTATGAATGGACAAAGAGTTGGAGGATGGAATAGATTGAAATCTGTCCATGTGCTATCTTAATATAAACTAAGCTCTTATTATTATGATCCAGACCAACTGATGAGAGCTTGTTCAGCATGAAATACATATATTGGAAGATCATTTATCTTTTTCACAGGTGTGTGGTCATGTGTATTGGTTGAATGGGATAGTGAGGCTAGCTGACGAGAGCTTGAAAGTTTGTGTTCAAATACCCTACATTACATCTAGGCTCCAGGAATATAAAATATATTTGTATTAAAATTATTATGAATAAACTCTAGAAAACAATAAACATGAGATAGTTCCACTAAATTGACTTGGAATTCAAACTAAGTATGCTTGAAGATTGCAAATTGTACCATAGATAAGATACACTATTCATTTTAACAATATAATCTCAGACTCAGATCAGTAAGAAAAATAATGGAATGACTTTATTGCTTAGAAATTCAGTTAAAATTATGAGACCTGGAAACTCTTAGTTTATAGCTAAAAATGCATAAATTACATGATGATAAAACAGTTTTTGCTGGGTATTTAGTGTGAAGAGATTTAATCAAAAATATTTACTTCATTTTAATAAGAAATAAATTCTAGCCACTTTAACAAAATAGAGATTTCCAAAATAGAGACTGTTTGAACATTTACATTTAATATGTTTTTGACCATTTCCTAGTGAGTAAAGAAATTGTCTTAACTATCGTCTTTTGTCATTAAAACAGGCAAAACTCTCCATATGTATTGCTACTCAGTACAAGCCGGAGTAGATCATGCAGTGCTCTCAGATCCAAGGCTCCTCACTGATGAAGGCCACAAGACAGAAACTAGTCTGGGGGTATTGAATGAGTATGCACTAGATGGGTATTGTATGCACAAGCCTTCTGGAATCCATTGATTGGCTTGCACTGAGTGGCAATACATATAGAGAGTTTGGCCTGTTTTAATAAGTTATGAACAAGCATAAGAAGTGGTAATCATGTGATGTTTATTGTCTTTTGCCATTCTCAGACTTGTTCTAAGTGAAGAGACTATCTTTTGAAATCCACATTCAGTACAAGCAAATAAAATACTGCCTTAGAACTAGAAGTAGATTGCATCTTAGTATAAGATCAGCCCATCGGTCTCCTATTAATATATATGGATATGTAATGTCAAATAATGAGGATTAGATTGATGTAATATCTATATGGGTGTGACAATAATATCAAATTCAACAAGGGCTTTCTATAATCCATCACTGTTTTTTTCAATGAAATGGATGACTGAATAATTGGAAAGGTGAGAAGATTAAAACCTGTCTTTTAAAGTTTGAGGATTTGCTATCTTAATATAAGCTGAGCACTGATTGTATATATGTGTGGGAGATTATGATCTGGTCCAGCTGATAAGCACTAGCTCTTTACAAAATATGTATATTGGGGATCGGGGATCTTTTTCACAGGTGGGAGTGTGTGTGGTCATGAGCACCAGTTACTTGAGATAGAGTGGAAGGTGAATTGAAAAATCCTGAGTTCAAACCCTCTATTTTTTTAGCTTCTTATATTTTTCATTCAATAATAAATAACATCTTCTATAACATTCCTTTTTAACAATAGCTTCATATTATCTCATATTAAAACATATCTTGTGAAAAGTAAAAGGTTAATATGTGACAGATTACATATAAGAAAAAAATTAATGTCAAATCTGTAATTCATAAAATCAACATTTAAATTGCATTGACCTTTCATGAAAAATTAAAAATCCATGACATATTCAAGCACTTCTAAGTATGATACATTTTATAAAAAAAATATTTTCCCTGTAATTCAGAAGCAGGATTTTCTTATTTATATCTTTTTAAAAAATATAAAGATTTCAATAAGCTATACAATACCTCAAAACAGCCCTCTCAAGGATTTCAATATTTGTATAATTGTTCAAAATACCAATTAAGATTATAAATTCTAACATGTGGAATAAGCATGGATTTTCCAGTTAGTCTGCTTTCCATATTTTTTCATTAGCTGAAAAATGTTACAGCTACTTTGGCTATTATTTACACCTTTACAAAAATCCCTTATTGTTGTACAGTATTATTACTGAAGAGTATAGATTGGACAACCCTACTTAGAAATACTTCATGTGAGTATATCAAAATAATAGCCTGCATGCCTTATGGGACTCAAAGTACATTGTTGATGAGTTTACTTTGGCAAAACATATTGTGGTTTAAGTACTATTTCATTGCTTTACAATTAAAATGAGATACTGTAATTGCATCTTTATGTATGCCAAATAAACATTAGCATGTTTAACACAAAGTCATTGTATTTCATTTGTGTCTGCTTAATTGATAAATTCTTCATGCTTATAATAAATGAATGTATTTGTCTTTTTGCCATGTATTTATATAATGAACTAAAATAAACAACAATGCATGCTTTAATCTACATTTATATTTTCTAAAAATTATTTTCAGGTATTTTCAGGAATAACATGAATTAAACTGGCAATCTATGGTTTTTTTAGTTGTATAATAATATAGCATTGTTTTCATGAAAGTTTGTGATGACGGTGTTTTAGTTGTATTTTTATATTGGACTATTTCCATTATCTAATATGAGTATTGAATGCCTTTAGAAAAATTTAACTTTATTTAAATATTCCAAATACATTCAAATGTTAGTAATAGCATATCAAACAGTTAAATATATGCACAATGCTTTGAGAGGTATTCTCCCATCTTCTTCAGGTGTTGCTGGTCTGACCAGGACAGTACTAGCATAGGAATTGAACCTGGACCCTTAGAATCTTCAGTATTGAATTATAAGATAATGCTCTAACCCAACTGAGCCATCTTGTGAAAGGCAAATCAATAGAAATTTCATATACTTATCTACAAGGTTCCTCCTAATTTCCCCACTTTTTCCTAAGAGCAAAGTTGATTAGTGGTTTCCATATAATATGTATAGTCACTCTAGTTTGACTTTTGGAATTGTTTGTAATTGTCATGTGAGCAGCTTCTTTAAATTTTCTTCTTTGTACCTTTTCTTCTCTATCCAATATTTTTGTATTTTCCCAATTAAACATATGTTTGCTGGCACATACATAGTCTTCTATCTTAGACACATCTGTTTTTTCTCTCCTAATCATCACTTTGTGTTCTTGCAAATGTTTTTCAATGGGATGACTAGTCTCACCAATATATGTTCAACCACAGTCACATATTATTTCATAAGTGCTAGTACTGTCACTGGTCAGGCCAGCAACACATGAAGAAAAGGGGAGATTAATATCTCTTGAAACATTGTGCATATACTAACCTGTTTGATGTGCTATTACTAACAGTTGAATATATTTAGAATATTTAAATAAAGTTAAATTTTGTCTAAAGACATTCAATACCTCTATTAGATGATGGAAATAGTCCAATATAAAAATACAATAGCATTGTATGTTTATCAAACGTTTAGTGAATTGCACAATAGTTAATTTTAATATAAATATTTGAAAACATTCATGATATGTGTAGGTGCTATTAAAACTCACATTTATCCATTTGGGTAATGAAGTTGTTGAATTATTAATATGTGTTATAGCATATGAAATGACACATAATAAAAAGTTAACTACAAGTATATTGTCTATACAGAACTTAATGTAATTAAAAGGGTTTTGAATTCAGACTTTCAGGCTCCCTACATCTATCCACTTCATCTTATACAACCAATACGCATGACCACATATGTGAAGAAGATAAATGCTCTCCACTATATGTATTTCATGCTGAACCAGCATACATCAGCTGGTCAGAATTATCATCTCTCACACAACCTAAAATACACTGAGCACTGATTATATATGTGTGTAGAAGATGGTGTTTGGCCCAACTGGTGAGTACTGGTTCAGCATGAAATATATATATATATATTAGAAATCATTTATCTTTTTCACTTATAGGTGGCAATGTGTATCAGTTGTATAAGATGGAGTAGATTGATGTAGGGAGCTTGAAACTCTTGAGTTCAAACCCTTTCTAATTACAATAAAAAGTTATCTATTTATAATATATTAGCATATGAAATTTAAATTATAATAAAATTTATTTGTAAATATGCTAATATTTGTTAAAAAAGTATATATATATATTGTAACCAGTTGGGTTACATATCACACAATAATATAGTGTGTGGGCATAAATATATATAAAGTTGAAAGCAAATGTAGAAATAAACACAGACAAAAATTGTAGTAGATATTTTCTACATTCACTGAAATAAAATAAATAAATAAATAATAACTGTGATTTAAAATAAAAATTGTTTTATAAATTAAACTTTTAAAAGAATAAATATTGTATTATTATTAGTAGTAGTAGTATTTTGATTTTGAAATTTAAAAACAATATATCCTACCAACATTCGTAATTACTGTCCATTGTAGTTTTCGCTTACGCTAGCGATAAAATTCGCAAAGACTGCGTCAGTCGTGTAGAGTCCTGAAAGCAAATTCCTGCAGATAGGATTCGAATAAAGTACTGCTGGTACCACACTGATGTTTGAGCTTGCGTTTAGCTCTCATCCACATACTTTCCACATTTTGTGTGTGGTATCAGGGTCGTGAGGATCTACAAAGTTCTCCTGGTGTATGACGACAGAGTGCATATATATACCATTATGGATTGTGCTTAAGTTGTTGTATGCACCCCATCCGTCCATAATGATGTGGGTCCCTGGCAAAATATATTCCTGTATTTTTGCTTCGAGAGTCGCAGCTGATCGGTTAAGGATCTCTACCAAGAAACATTTTCCTGAATTTCTCTCTATTCCACCAAAGACCCAATGACCTTCTTGAATTGCTCCTCTGTGATATTTTTGATGAAAATATTTCATTTCATCAACTTCTACAATGAGTGGCCCTTCATTATCAGCAAATCTACTGACCTGCATTGGATGTCTGTGAAAATATGTTGGCACTCTTTGCGGCAAAAATTTGCACAGTCTACTATAGTGTGCCAACTTACATTTAGCTGGTGAACAATGAAACACTGTGGCAAATTATGTGCCCAATAATATACTACAAGCATAATTGTCTTTAAGGATTAATGGCTTTAAAAAAAAAGAACCCTTTCTGATAGATACATGATGGCGACATAATCTGCATTGTCATCTGTGACCATTTCCACATTCCTGCTGTTTGATGAGAGAACACTGCACGCCGCAATGCTGACATAAAGTACTATTCTTAAGCAGGCACCTCCTTGCTAACCACTTCATTCCTAACTCTGGAGTTCGAAGTTGATCCATCAATAGACACGATGTCCAATTTTCTATGCGAATATCAACAATTCCTTTTCTGGTACTACAACTACATTACCATTTATAGGATTCATTTTACGAATTACTCTGGAAATTTAAAAACTCTCTGAAAGCCACGTCTTACAACTTTGGAAAACTTGTAAAATGTGCCCCAAGACCATGTAACAATTTCACACTAATTCGACAAGAAACACTTTGATGAGAGAAATTTGAAACAAAATTCGAATTTTATTGTGACCTGGAAACTGCAGGTTTACCAAACATTAATCCCAGTTATTTATTTTAGGAAATCATTTTAGGTATTGGTAATATGTTTAATGGATGAAATAATTTTTCATTTCATTTAAACTCTTTATTCATTTAGGGTTCTTTGTATAAGATTATATTTTATAGTTGAAGATAACCAGCTTTTCTGTTTAGACATATACATTGGTCTATGTTGCTTCCCTGCAAGAAGTCTATTAATCCACGTATTATCATAATATTCCTTTAATTTATCTTAGGTTGTTGATATTTTGCTTCTCCTTTATGAGTCATTTATTTGTCATTGCCAAATAATTATTCTAATTTATAACCATACTGTAAGTATTTCAAATGGGATTTAACATATATTAGCATCAGTCAGTTTCACACTTATTTTTAACAAAATTAAAGATTATCTTTTCTCGGAATTTTGAATAATATAAATAATTAAATCCGTTAGCTTCTATAAATTCAAGTTTGACACAAAGATTCATAGAATACAATGTTTCCTTGATTTTTCCTGAACAAAATTCTCTCTGCTGGTTTAAGCTTCATTGTTTGCCGATTGCTAAAAAGATTGCTTACATTTGTATGGAAAACGATCATGATGTTAGTCAACTTCCAGAGAAATAAGTGCATACCTAATATAAATTTTGGTAAAGGTTTACATTAGTGGCCCCGATATGTTGGCCCTCTATTGTTTAAAATTATAACTAAATTTTTTGAAAATTTTACGTATATGCTACTATATTACAATTACATTAAAATTTACTCAAATGTAAAAGATAATAAATAAACAATTTACCTTTTTAAGAATTTGAATATTGGATTAATTACACGACATTAATTAAAATAATTAGCTTTAATTTATTTGAAACTTAAGAATTTAAACTATCTACATTTATAGCACGTTACAAAAAAAAGACACTCTCTGTGTTCAAAAGTTCAAATTACATGCACACGTGTACAGTTTTATAGTTGGACCACAGGGGGACTATACGATTATTTCAGATGGCTGGGTTCCATACAATACAATCAGCAGTCTCAACAATGGTGTATATATATATATGCATTCGATTGTCATCCATCAGGACAACTTCATGCATCCTGAAGACTAAGGCATACACACCCAGAATATTGAAAATATGTGGATGAGAGCAAGGTGTAAGCTGAAATTCCAATCTGGTATCAGCAGAGCTTTGTTTTCATCGTACCTGCATGAATTCGCCTTCCCGAGTAGACATGGCAATACTGCTTTTTCCTCCAACTTACTAGTATGCATAGGACACAATTATGCTTAAAAAGGTAAATGTTTTTTTTATTATTTTTTACATTTGAATAAATTTTAATGTAATTGTAATATAGTAACATATATGTAAAATTATCAAAAAATTTAGTTATAATTCTAAACAATAGAGGGCCAACATATTGGGACTGCTAAAGTAAACCTTTACCTAAATTTTTACTGAATGGTCATTTCACAATACTATTAATAATTTGACAAAGTTTTTCATTCAGGAACAGAAAACCAGAAAAAGCAATAGAGAACTTAAAATTTTATAAAGAAAATTGCTAATTTAACCTGACATGGTTCTTCTAGCTAGTTTAATGATAAATAGAGCCCCCTGGTGGATTGGGTTTTTATACGGTCTAGATTCCCTCCCTCCAATTCCTGAATGATTGATTTGCCAAACCAATTATATCTAATCTTTTACTGGTTGATTGCAATTGTTTATAAATTATTTATTCATACTTTGTACAATTATCACGTGGTTTTTGTTACACTTTTTCCCCCGCGTGCATGAAAATCTCTCTGAAAGAATAAAATGAAAGTTTTTTAATAAAAAAAATACATAGCAGCCTGATTTTAAACCTAGAATTTTGAATGGGAATTGACTGCTATGAATGAACTAGTGACACAAAATAATACCTTTTTAAAAGAGGTTTCCACTGATATCCCACATTATTTTCTTTGATTAGTAATTAATTCTATAATTAAAATTTATGATAAATTTTACACATATATACTTCCATATACACATAAAATCCTATTTAAACCGATTGCTTAATACTTTGTTTGATTCTTAATCTGTTCTTTGACAATTTACTTTTTATTAAACCACAGCATTATAATTTACTGTTATAAAATTACGATTGTTTATTCTTCATTCTTACGAAGTTGACTTTATAAACCCTAACCACCCTTCATTCTTTTTCAATCTCCCAACTATTAAAATTATTTATATGAATTTGAAAAGAATGGGGAAGTGTGGATGTATTTATTATATCTATAAAGATATTACATACGGGACAGAGAAAGGTGAATAACTCCGTGTGTGTAAATTTAAAAAATCAGATATATTAATCTTTAACTGAGGTTTAAAGTTTATATCTGTGCTAGAAATAATCTCTAGTTTCGAAAATGATTAATAATAATCATTAGTGTATTTATCCGAAATGGATGGGGTCAACGTTGTGAGTTGAGGGAGTTTGACAATGGTAAATGAAAATGTAACTATTTATAAAATATTGTTAACAAATAAATTTCTCGACTTTGATTTCTGCTTTCATAAAACTTTACTAATTGACACTAAAATAAAATAATCTCTGTTTTATAAACTTTATAAATGAATTTTTAAAGACCTACAGAGGTCCCTAGTGACGATTTTTTCAGACGCTCATTGCTAAGGTTTACAGCCTTGTTAAAACTATTATTTACATGCTAAGTAAATTACGTAAATCTATTGGACTTTTACTCTGATTTGAATCTAGCACTGGATAGAAAGCTTATATATTACCCTACAATATATTTTGAGGAGGAGAATTTTACTAAACACTGTAATAAATACTTAGCTTAAAATTTAATGGAACTTTGGTCAAACCCAAAGGCTACAATATATATATTCTTATATAAATAAAATATTATTCAGGTACATCCATATATTATTACATATAAGAAATGTCTGCCCATCCCTTGTATTAAATGGATTATGTCCTGTACATGAGGGGTCAGATTGACTCTAGGTCAACATGGGTGTGACAAGAATCTCGGCTTCAGGTGGCCTTTGAACATTCCATCATCAGATTTTCAATTGGATGGACGGTTGAAGAGTTGGAGTGTGGAGTATATTGACGCCTGTCTATTAAAGTATGAAGATTGGCTATCTTAATATATATCTGAGCACTTATAGCATATATGTGTGGAGATGGTAATCTGGACCAACTGATGATTGCTAGTTTAGCATTAAATACGTATATTTGTGATTATCTTTTCAACATATATGTGTTTAAGTGTATCAGTGTTATGAGATAGAGTGGAGAGTGGTGGGTTGTGTGAAAGTCTGTGCTCATATACCCTATATATTATTAATATATATATAATCCATTTCGACCAGGTGACACTGGTCATCAGTACTATCTTTTCATGCTATAGGTACATGTCATAGTATTGATTTTTCTAACATGAGAATATTGTCTAGATGAAACACACTCCAACAATGTCAGATCAGAGAAGCCATTAAGATCTTTAAAAGACCTGAATGTATCAACAGATATGCTGATACATGCAAATTATCTTCTATTAGGAAATTTTTTTTAAAAGTCATTAATCTAAAATAATTTCTCATAATTATTATATTTTCTATTAATAGAACATTCATTACTGTTATACATCAAAGTTCACAGTGCCTCTGTAATTATTTTATAATATTTGTTACTCGGTTGATGACCAATGTATATTTTAATAAATTTGTAATTATAAATTATAAATGGATGTATCCAGATATTTTATTTATATCTGTAGCTCATAAAAATCTTTGATTTAATATACATATTTTAATGACACCGATTCTATTTCACTTTATGTTTGGTAATTTTATGCTAACATATCGAATCCCATTTCATATAATTTAGTGAGATGGCTGTATAGTTGCCATTAACCTGAAAATGAGTTGTTTTAAAAACTTATCTCCCATAATAAATAAACAAATATATACATATGCTCGGCAATAATCTTTCAATATTCCCAATTAATCCCCTAGCAACATATTTATGGACATCAATGGTAACTGATTCCAAGAGCCAATCCTACTATTTACATAAATAATTATTTTGAAGGGTTAATATGTAAATTTATTTTAATGTAATAACAAAAGTCCAACCCTAGCTAGCTCATTCGCAGGGTGGGTAGTGTCTACACTGATGAAGACATGTTACTAAAGGAGTATCTATCAAAACTGAACCATTCAAAAATACATGTATATGCCTGTTATATTTTAGTTAATATCAAGGAGTTAATAGCATGTACCTGTATACATATAAATATTTAAATATCAAATCACCACATGTGATACAATGTGTTGCACTATGACGTCTCCTTTGTCAGAGTCAGGAATCGATCAGTCACTATGCCCAGAAAAATCTTTTAGCCATCCTACCTTTCCTTTCCATTCCCCACCCTAAGTTTTTCCCCATGTTCTTCTCTACCTGCCCCATCCCATTTCCACAACATCATCTTTGACCATTCTATGGCCTTTATATTTTGATACCCCTTATATTTTTCCAAACCCAGCACAAAAAGCAAGAATCCATTTTCTGTATAATTAGTTTGTTTATATTTTTCTCCCACAACTTAATTATTTGTACCCTTTCTGCTTTTTAAGCATTTACATTCAATTAGATGCCTAATATTTTCCATGCCTGTTTTCCATAACCTGCAGACTAATTCACACCCTCCAATTTATGTGTATATTCTTTTGTTGCTAATGATCCTGTTAGAGCCTTAAACAGTAAACTCTTGTTATTATCATAAATTAACCATATCCAATATTGTTTACTTCTATATATATTTTTAATTCATTTTACTATCCATACTAATTCTCCGTCTCTCCAACTTCCTATTCTTTATTAATGCGTCTATTCTTTTATACCATTCTTTGTCTCAATGACACTCAACAATTCTTCTAACACAAGCATCCCATCTTTTATACAAATATACAGGCATAAAGTCTTTATCCAAATCTTCTGCATACCATACTATCTTTCTCACGTATGGTTAAAAAATTTAGCACTACTCTCTGTGAAATAAATATATAAATATATTAGAGTCTGTATTACAGATTTTAATATATTTATATATTTATTTCACAGAGGGCTGAGCTGAATTTCATAACCATGTATGCTGATTTGATAATTGGATATTTATTTCGGTATAGTGTTATGCACTGGGATTACTTTCATATGTTTAGTTTGTTTTTATATAACTATAGTAAACATGGCAAAACTCTACATACAGTAGTGCCACCCTGTGACAACCAGAGTAATCAATGGTTTCCAGAAGGCTTATGCATAAAATCTCTATCTAGTGCCTACTCATCCAATATCCCCAGACTAGTTTCTGGCTTGTGGCCTTCGTCAGTGAGGAGCCCTGGATCTGAGAGCACTGCACCTAGATCTTAGGATGTGCTAGTATGAGATAGTGATCATGTGATATATAGTAAACATATTTGTTTAGGAGCAAGTAAAGCATATTGCTTATTTAAATTTGATGCTCTTTGTTTGAATTAGTTTATATTTTAATATTCAAGATCTAATATCATTGAATTGGTTATTCTGAAATATGGATTCTAATATATTTATATCACAGAGGGTAATGCTGAATTTCTTAGTCAAGGGTGATGATTTCATATTTGGATATTTATTTCTATGTAGCATTATGCACTGGGATTATTTTCATATATAAATATTTATTCATTATTAAAATCAATTTTAAAAAGAGTTATATACAAGTGGAGGAGAATTAATAAGGACATAAAAAAGTACTGTTAGATTTAAAATGTTTTATGGGTTATTAGTCCATTGGGTGGTTGATTTTTATATCTTAATTTTTAAATTAATAAGCTACATGGTCAATGGTAAGAAGGTTAGAGTTAGGGTTGGCATTAGGGTTCAGGTTGGGGTTGGGTTACGGTTGGGGTTAGAGTTAGGGTTGTGGTTGTGGTTAGGGTTAGGGTAGGGTTATGGTTAGGTTTAGAGTATGCTCATTTTTATAATCAGTGATTATGGTGGTGTAGATAAGATTATTAAACTCCATGTGGGCAACATATATATCTGGAGGTGTGAAGTTTTGATGTCTAATTTTTATTTATTATGCTATAGAAGTGTGATTGCAGTTTTTTATAGGTTGGACTAAAACAGAAATAACATTTAAGAAACCAAATAATGAATAGAATAAAAATAGTTGTTTTAATATTGAGAAAGAGGTCTTTTTTCGTGCTCTTAATGACTAGTGAGACTGATTGAGACAATGATAGAAGGGTGAGCCCAATAACAAAAGCACTCTGGATTTAAACTCAACTCTTGTATAACTTCCATTGTTAAATGTTTTATACCCTCCTGAGTGATGAATTACTCAATTACTTTATTTATCTTTGATAAATTTAAACTAAATACTAAAAGAAATAGTGAATTGATATCCGTATTATTATAATAAATGAAATTTCCCAAAAAGATTGCAAAATCATATCTCTAAAGTCATGTTTTATATATATTCATTATATTATAAACAGTATCTATTTTATTCTATCAGTTTTTTAATTAGCCTATTCTTTCAGTATATTGAATGTTTATTATAGTAGTAGAAAGATTTGAATTTCGGGTTTTCAATCTATATCCATTCTCCACTCCATCTTAAACCATCTATACACATGACCATACCCATATGAAAAAGACATATGATCCCCAATATATGTATTTTAGGCAAAGTCAGCCATCATCAGTTGGGCCAGATCATAATATTCCACACATATATACAATCAGTGCTCAGCTTATATCAAGATAGCAATTCCTTAAACTTTAATGGACAGGCTCCAATCTTCTCTTCCTTCCAACAATTCAACCATCAACTTCATTGAAAAACCAATGATGAAATGTTCAAAGCCTTGGTAGATTTGGCATTGTAGTCATACCCATCCTGTTCTTATTTATATAAATGGATGTGTAATAGTCCAATAATATGAGGGATTAGATTGGTGTAATGTCTGTGTGGGTATGACTACAAGTCACCAAGGGCTTTGAGTGTTTCATCATTGTTTTTTCAATGAAATAGACAATTGAATTATTGAAAGGGGAAGAAGATTGAAGCCTACCCCTTTAAGGTTTGAGGGATTACTATCTTAATATAAATACAATTTATCCAAACCGCTTCAAACACTTTTTAGCAAAACTCTTTATTTGTACATATATATACCTACGTTTTGACTGATCTGCAGTCTTCTTCAGTGCAAGTTTATTTTTTTTAGAAGATGAAAATAAACTTGCTCTGAAGAAGACTGCAGGTCAATCAAAACGTAGGTGTATATATATGTACAAATAAAGAGTTTTGCTAAAAAGTGTTTGAAGCGGTTTGGATAAATTGTATTTATAGGATATTACGGCAAAAATAAAGAAAAGTGTGATTTTAGTAATCTTAATATAAACTGAGCATTGATTGTATATATCTGTGGGAGATTGTAATCTAGCTCAGCTGATGAGTGCTGGTTTTGCACGAAATACGTATATTGAAGGCCGTCTATATTTTCCACAGGTATGTGGTCATGTATATCATTTGCTTGTGATAAAGTGGAGGATGAATAGATTGAATAATCCTGAGTTCAAATCCTTTTATTTTCAATATAGTTTTATAAATAGTAAGTATTTTATTCTATCAGTTACTGTTAATTTTATCACAGCCCAAAACTATAACAATATTTTGTTAAACAGTAAAATGAAGAAATAAATTAACAAGTTAAAAATCCAAAGGCAATTTTACATTTTTAAAAAAAGCTTTCAAAGTGTCCAACTTATTAAGTCAATCACTGAAGGCTAAGGTGAAGTGTGATGTTAGAATTAACAGGAAACAAGATTACGAAATGAAATAATTCACTTTTAAAAATAGAAAGAACAAAAATCTTTTAAAAGCATTTATTATTTTTCCAATTTAAAAACCACTCAGAAAGAACCAAAATTGACGGTGATAAAAAATATTCATTGAATAATATTAACGATATTTAATTTAATTGATTAAATTGATTTGTTATTTAATATTATTGCAATCTGATTTATGTCAATTAATAAATACTATAGAGGGCGTGGAAATCAAAGCTTTTGGTCTAAATGTAAAAATGTGGGTGATTTATTTAGTCTGCAAGTTTTGTAAGGTAGGCATAGAAAATATTAGGCATCTGTTAATTGAATGTAAATGCCTGAAAGCAGAAAAGTACAAATAATAAAATTGTGGGAAAATAAATATAAACAAAGTGATTACACAGAAAGTGGGTTATTGGTTTTTATGCTGGGTTTGGGACAGATAAGGGGAATCTAGATATAAAGGCTATTGAGTTGACAAAGATTATGTTGTAGAAATGGGATGGAGCAGACTAGAGAAGAATTTGGGAAAACTTAGATGGGGAATGGAGAGTAAAGGTAAAGTGGCTAACAGGTTTCTCTGGACATAGTGGCTGAAAGATTCCTGATTGTATAAGAAGTCACAGTGCATTACATCACATAAAGACAATGGATTTACTTTCCAGACCGAATAAAACTCAAAAAATTGTCTCTGACATCTGTAATATGCTCATATTTAGACCTATAATATATTTTGTGAGGCTAAATTATAGCCAAAATATATATATAATATGAAAGATCTGTTTATTTTGTTAAGCAATAATTAATAATATTAAACTTTAAATCTACATTACAAAGCACTAAATTCATATATCATTTCTAAAAATATTTCATCATACGTATTAATATTATATATACATATAATAAAACAAATGTAACCATAGCTAAACTCTATAATATATAATTAAATCACTCACATAAAACCACTTTCAATTTAAGCTTTAAAAAAGTTACTTCAACTTTTTGACTAATTTATACATCCACTCCATTACTTATCATCGTCTAAATTCATCATCATCATCATTGTCAATCATTATCAATATAGGATGAAGATATCTCCAAGTTTAATACATCTTCTCTGATCGCTAGCCTCTCTTCTGCATATAAACCCTGCACCCTTTCTTATTTCATCCATCCATCTCACATGTGATCTCTTTCTGGCTCTTTTACAATCTCTTGGAATCCAGTATAACATTTCAGTTGTCCATTTATCACCATCTCTTTTAGAAATATGTCCATCCCAACTCCATTTCAGTCTTTTAATTCTTTCAATAATGTCAGTAACAGTTGTTTGTTCTCTTACCTACATAGTGTGTTTTCGATCTCTTCTTGTTACTCCTAACATGCATCTCTCTATATTTCTTTGAGTAGACTGAAGTCTCTGTATTGCTCTTCTATTCAGTCTTAGATCCATAAGTAAGAACTGGTAAAACACATTGATTAAAAATCCTTTTCAAGCACATAGGCACTTTTTTTAAAATATTAAGTTATTTCTACCCAAAGTACTCCAATTCTATGATTAATTTCATTCATTATGTTTCCATCTGTAGTAACAATCTGACCAAGGTATTTGTAGTTGATAACTTCTTCTAACTCATCATTTTTATTTTCATCTTTTGAGAAAATCCATTGAACATTACTTTAGTCTTTTTAACATTTACCTTTAGTTCTACTTTTTTTCCCTGAAGTTCTAAAGCATTATTTGCAAAAACAACTGCATAAATCTGCAAAATCTAACTGATTTAAATAATCTCCATTGATTTTTATTCCTTTAGCTTCCCATTTTAATACACAAAATACTTCTTATAGCACTTGTAAAAACTTCTGGAGATATGGAGTCATCATGTGTTATGTTACACCCTTCTCAATGTTATGATCTATTTAAATATTTTAGACAAAGACAGAAAGTGGATAACTCCATTTCCATATTTAGACAAAGACAGAAAGTGGATAACTCCATTTCCTATCTATACATAGCTTACATCTTGGCAAAGAGTAATGACATTTAATTGAATAGGGTAAATGGGCTTTAGTCTCCAGTAAAGAGTTTAAAATTATTCTATTCTTGTTAACTGTTTTCAACTATTACCACCATCATCCTACATTTTAGCAACCATTACAAGATATATATGCCTTTTATAACATTTTTGAATAGGTAATGGGGGAATAAGATGGGAGTTATAAACAAAATAAATAAAAATAAACTCTTTCACCTTAGATTCTTTATTAAAAGTGGTCAAAATACTTTTAAAAAATAATTATAACATACACCAAATCTTTTAAAAACTTGTTTTTTATTTTTTTGCCACCAAAATGAAACATATATTAAAATAGATTTCCAATGTTTCGACTATTTCTTTATTTTTTTCTACAGTCTTTTTCAAGGAACTAAAAATATATAAAAAGGAGACGAAAAAAAATTCGGTACTTACGGATAATTTGCCTGATGACGTATTTGACCCACCGGTTTCCCTTCCGGTAGGCATCGACGATCTTTGTATGACAACGTTGTCATGGCAACGAAGTGACTGGCGTGATTAATCCATCAGAGAGTCAATTTTTTTTTTTTTTTAACCGCGAGATTTAAAATTCGGAGAGAGATTTTGGAAATTTTTTGATTTTTCTATCTATTGTGATTTTGCTATCCACTTGATAACAGTGATTTTTTTCCAGCACGTCAGCACCTGGACTCATATTTGAGCGAGTTTATGTGGAGGCAGTCGTACAAAGCGCTGCAATTTTAGAACATATATCCCAATTCAGTCCTCCACAGTTAACGCTATTTGTAAGTAATTTTAATTTTTTTTTTATAATAATTATAATTTTAGAATTAATTATATTATTGAATATAGACAATAAGTAATCCAAATGCATGTAAAAGTAACGTCACCATTAATGCCATATTCGCATTAAATCTTTATTTTAAATGTACAAACAATTTTTGTTAATATTTCTTCAATGAATTTGTAAATAATTTTCAATAATTTTTTTAATAAAATTACCAATATACAGTCCGTTTTTAAAATTACCAAATGCTTGTAGAAACTACGTCGTGTTACACCACATTTTATACAAGATGGCGATTAATGGTAGATTCGCATTAACTTTTTATTTTTTTTTTAAATTTACAAAAAAAATTTTTTTTATATATTTCTTCAATTATCAAACTTCCACTTAATTACATTTAATTTGTAAATAATTTTTGGGTTAATATTTCTACAAATATCAAATTATTTTTCGTAAATTCATTAGCCAATGTATGTAAAAGTAGGGCATGTGATCGCGATTAATGGCACATTTTTATGTGATCGCCATTAACGGCACATTTTCACTAATTTTTTGTTTCTATATTTTGTATTGACCTTATTTTGTATTTCATGCATGTAAATTTTCACTAATTTGTTGGGTTTTGTATTTTTGGGTTAATATTTCTACAAATATCAAATTATTTTTCGTAAATTAATCGGCTATACAGTACGCTTTTAAAATTAGCGAATGATCGCCATTAATGGCACATTTTCAATAATTTATTTTTTTATTTTGTATTGACCTTATTTTGTATTTCATGCATGTAAATTTTCACTAATTTGTTGGGTTTTTTTCTACAAATATCAAATTATTTTTCGTAAATTCATTGGCTATATTTTGTATTTTATATCTTGTACTACAAGCTTCGCTTGGCAAAAACACCCAGGGCCCCCCCCCCCAACAACTCCAGCGCTCCGCGCTGTGATCGCCATTAACGGCACATTTTCAATAATTTTTTGTTTTTTTATTTTGTATTGACCTTATTTTGTATTTCATGCATGTAAATTTTCACTAATTTGTTGGGTTTTGTATTTTTGGGTTAATATTTCTACAAATATCAAATTATTTTTCGTAAATTAATCGGCTACACAGTACGCTTTTAAAATTAGCGAATGATCGCCATTAATGGCACATTTTCAATAATTTATTTTTTTATTTTGTATTGACCTTATTTTGTATTTCATGCATGTAAATTTTCACTAATTTGTTGGGTTTTTTTCTACAAATATCAAATTATTTTTCGTAAATTCATTGGCTATATTTTGTATTTTATATCTTGTACTACAAGCTTCGCTTGGCAAAAACACCCAGGGCCCCCCCCCAACAACTCCAGCGCTCCGCGCTGTGATCGCCATTAACGGCACATTTTCAATAATTTTTTGTTTTTTTATTTTGTATTGACCTTATTTTGTATTTCATGCATGTAAATTTTCACTAATTTGTTGGGTTTTGTATTTTTGGGTTAATATTTCTACAAATATCAAATTATTTTTCGTAAATTCATCGGCTATACAGTACGCTTTTAAAATTAGCGAATGATCGCCATTAATGGCACATTTTCAATAATTTATTTTTTTATTTTGTATTGACCTTATTTTGTATTTCATGCATGTAAATTTTCACTAATTTGTTGGGTACATTTTAAATAATTTTGTGTTACTATATTTGTATTCACCGTATTAAATTTTCACAAATTTTTTTTTTTGTATTTTTTTCCAGGACCAAGAAGAAGCATGCTGGTGTTCCTTTTGTTTTTTATCACATGCTCAACCGATGACGTATTACCCTGAAGGTATACCGGTTTAATGTTGCGCTTTTTAACGTGACGTGTTCACGTGATATGCGGGCACATCTTATCGAGTAGATGTGTCTGCAGATCACTTGGAGACGTTATCTTAAAAATCGCAACATTAGACCGGTATGCCTTCAGGGTAATACGTCATCAGGCAAATTATCCGTAAGTACCAAAAATTCATAACAATTTTTAAAACAAACAAAAATAAAAATCCTGTCACATACACATACTATTTTGGAAAATATATTCTTTACTTACTATGATTTCTTTTCCCAACAGCTTCCAACTTTACATTTTGCTTAAATGAACATTTTATTGTTACAAAATATAATTTTTTATTATTATCTTATCTTCAATTAACACATTTCTACATTCCTTTCTTGTTAAAAACAAAAACATTCTATTAAATTTCATAAAAAAAAAAAATAAAAATAAAAAAAAAAGAATTTCCCTCTCTTCTCTTTTCCTTTACATTATAATATTCTATTCAGAACAGGATTTAACATCTTTATGTATAAACTTTCCTTTTCAAATCTTTATTTTTGTTTAATTATACATTCTAAAGGGGTAATCTTATAATTGACATGACCAAATTTTTCTTTATGTAAATATATTGCTGAATTTCTATCTGACAAATGTTGTTTTAATCTAGTTTTTAAAAAATTCTTTGTATTACCCACATAAGATATATCTTTACCATTATATTTTAAACAATCCATACATTTTATACAATAAACAGCTTGCATTATATTTGAAAAATCAACAAAATCTCCTTTATTAATTAAATTATATAAATTACTTTTTTTCTTGTATACAGGATAAATACTAAAACCATATCTTTTATTAAATCCATGAAACAAATTTTTTATCTTTTTAAAAATAAAATTTTGAACCTTAAAACCTATAAAAAATGTATCATCACCAAAATTTTTCTTTAATTTTTCTCCATTTTTTATTTTATTTAAATTTTTATTTTTAATTGTTCAAATAAAAATTTAAATAAAATAAAAAATGGAGAAAAATTAAAGAAAAATTTTGGTGATGATACATTTTTTATAGGTTTTAAGGTTCAAAATTTTATTTTTAAAAAGATAAAAAATTTGTTTCATGGATTTAATAAAAGATATGGTTTTAGTATTTATCCTGTATACAAGAAAAAAAGTAATTTATATAATTTAATTAATAAAGGAGATTTTGTTGATTTTTCAAATATAATGCAAGCTGTTTATTGTATAAAATGTATGGATTGTTTAAAATATAATGGTAAAGATATATCTTATGTGGGTAATACAAAGAATTTTTTAAAAACTAGATTAAAACAACATTTGTCAGATAGAAATTCAGCAATATATTTACATAAAGAAAAATTTGGTCATGTCAATTATAAGATTACCCCTTTAGAATGTATAATTAAACAAAAAGAAAGATTTGAAAAGGAAAATTTATACATAAAGATGTTAAATCCTGTTCTGAATAGAATATTATAATGTAAAGGAAAAGAGAAGAGAGGGAAATTCTTTATTTTTTATTTTTTTTATGTTTATGAAATTTAATAGAATGTTTTTGTTTTTAACAAGAAAGGAATGTAGAAATGTGTTAATTGAAGATAAGATAATAATAAAAAATTATATTTTGTAATAATAAAATGTTCATTTAAGCAAAATGTAAAGCTTCCCAAAATGTAAAGTTGGAAGCTGTTGGGAAAAGAAATCATAGTAAGTAAAGAATATATTTTCCAAAATAGTATGTGTATGTGACAGGATTTTTATTTTTGTTTGTTTTAAAAATTGTTATGAATTTTTTTTTTTTCTCCTTTTTATATATTTTTAGTTCCTTGAAAAAGACTATAGAAAAAAATAAAGAAATAGTCGAAACGTTGGAAATCTATTTTAATATATGTTTCATTTTGGTGGCAAAAAAATAAAAAACAAGTTTTTAAAAGATTTGGTGTATGTATGTTATAATTATTTTTTAAGAGTTATAAACAACAGTTAAAAGTATTACACTTAATTATAACATCTTGCATTTAATAAACCTGTGCTAATTAGTTGTATGCCTCTTTATTTGTAAATTATAAATATATTATGAATGCTCTGCCTTCTATCTTTACACACACATGCATGCACACATGTTATCTATGAAAAGCTTCATTTTAATATATAAAGATGGAGTGAAATATATATAATTAACAAATTAAAAAGCTATAACTTATAGTATAATAAATAAGAGCTTTAAATGCGTTTTATTAGCTAATTGTAAAACTAAAATATTAGATGTAATACGTAATAATCAACTTTTATTGTAAATTTTGACATATAAGACTCCCAAGAACAGTTTCAAAGAAATCCCTTTAGCAGCTGTACCAGAATGCTGTGAGTATACTTAAATAATATATGATCTTAAACAGGTTTTATTTGTTTTTTATATGAAAAATGAAATGACACAATTGTTAAATGTGATACATTTTATAGACAATTATAGTCAACTCAATTTTTTAATAAATCTTAACATTGGTTAGTGTGTAAATATATATAAAGTTACCATTAAACTAACTGAGATAATCATACAAATATCTAAACCATTATACAATTACAAATATCCAGTAATGCCCTCTGTTTAAAAGTCTGTATCTCAATAATAGTGAACTTCAAAATGATACCACATTGAAGTTGTACGCTAAATAATGTTAAATATTGAAACGTAAACCAACTTAAACGCAGAACATGAAATTTTTAAATAAGCAAATGATCTTAAATTTTCTCTTTCAAGATAATTTTATTTGACCTATAAGTGATTACAAAAAAAAAAAATAGATAACAAGAATTAACTAGGTGAGGTTACAGGGTGATATATACAAAAAAGAAATGATCCAAAAGTCAATAGAATATAAAATGAGTGTTAGTGAAGAACTTAGTCTGTGGATGTAAGGTGAATATTGTTCATCTAGTCTATAACAAAATACCTTTGTTAGTAAACCCTGTTTTGGTAAGTTATGGTTGGAGGGTTTTATTAAATCATAATAGTTATTATGGTTGGAGGGTTTTATTAAATCATAATAGTTATTTTCATATAAATTATTTAGGGGTTGGTTGGTCAGGTGCTGTTTAGGCCAGTTGTGAATTCCCAGGTTAATATGGCCAGGTATGGATCAGCCTCTCTCTTGTCTGTTTCTTGGATATTTTTAATTATGTTGAGGAAGCAGTTATTGAGGTCATCAGGTGGTAATTTTTGAAAAATCACCTTGCATCTGGTCAACCAGATGGCAAAGTTTATGTAAGTGGCGAGCCTGATTTCCGCGAATATGCCTCTATTTAAAACCCTTTGAAGTGATGTTAGGTCTGGACCATTATTATTAATGTGTTTCTGAAAGTTTTGTCTTAGTCCTTGCCAGACTGGACAAAGGTGAAAGATATGGTCCATATCTTCTGGGCTGGATAAACAGAGACAACATATGGGATCTATGTGGAAGCCTCTTCTATTAAGAAATATAGCAGTGGAGAGGCTACCAAGGTTAATTTTGAGAAGGAAGTGTGTTTAGGTGCTAGTTTCAATCTACGGGCTAGTTTGTGCAGTTTGTTTATGTCGATGGGGAGGTGTGTGCCTTCTGGGTATTTGAGTTGGATAGGTTGAAGGCTTCCCAATATGTTATTTTTTGAATTGATCATGGTCACAGAAGGTACTATGTGCACAAAAATGTATGAGATCTGTGTTTGAAGCCAGTCGGGAGTGAACCTCAGAGGGGGCGATCTATCAGTGGGAAGAACTTGTTCTTTGGGAAATGGACATTGGAAGGTCCTGCAATCAGAGTAATTTTTATGGATTATATTGCAAGTTCTCTGTATTGCAAATACTTTTATTGAATGCAGTCCCAGTCCATTCATGTCTCTTGGCTTTTGAAGGGTGTGCAGACTGATAAATGATCTGTGCCCACCTCTACAGAGTCCCAGACAGTGGGATTCTACTTTTTAATGAAAGCTTCTGTTGGTTTAAAACCTGTAAGATAATATATGATCTTGGGAAGTTTGAGGGAGTTTAGGAGTGAAACCTTTCCAAATGTAGTTATGTATATTCTTGAAAGGCATGTTATGGTGATGTCTATTTTGTTTAGTAGTCTTCATTGTATTTCCATCCTCATTGCTGTAGGGGATAGGGACATACTGAATCCCAAGAAAGGCTGAGGCATAGCTTGTAATGAACCTGTTATCCTGTTAGCTGTTTTGATATTCCTAATTGCGATTTGCTCCGGTTAACTGTAAGCCCATGCGTCTGAGCATAGTGCTGTAATAGGCTTTCAAGAATGTTTATTTCTTCTTGTGATTTAAGAAATACCACCACATCATCCAGGTAGATGTGGGAGATGTTTTTATTAAGAAGAGGGATGGAGATCCCAGGGAGTGCATCCTCAATGCTCAAAAGCAAGGGATTTATATAGATTATGAAGAGGAGAGCACTTAATGGGGAGCCCTGGGGAATGGAGATGTAGGGTTTGAACCCAGGGGCAATCTCCCATTTAGAGAAATAAATCTCTCGATTTGCTAGGAGATTCTCTATGATCTGAATGTATGCCAGAGGAATCTGAAGGGCCTCTAGTTTGCCAAGTAGTACATCTATTCAGACAGAGTCAAAAGCCCCAGCAAAGTCTAGTTGGACTGCAATCGGATGGGATCATTTTGTTCTATGGATATGATCAATGAGGAGTCAAAATCAGCTGATAGAATCACCGGTTGATGAAACCCTCTTGGCATATTGATGCCTTGAAAGCTTTGATATGATTTTTCTCTTTGAATTTTATCTTTTATAATGCTTTTGATAACTTTGATTAGGAGAGGAACCATGGATATTGGCCTAATGTTATTTAAGTCAACAGGTAAATCTTTCTTTTTTATGAAAGGGACCACTGATATAGGATAGATCCCTGGAAGATGTAGGCTATCAGTGGCTAAGAGATCAATGATTCCCCTTGTAATATGTATGGTAAATTTTTCCAAGTGTATCAGAAGAAATCTAGGAATTTCGTGCATGCCAGAATGGGTGTGTTCAGGCAGGCTTTTAATTTTGGAGATGATATCGGCTTCAGTAATGCTATGAGAATTATTTGAACCTTTCACAAATTTGTGTCGTCTGGTAACAGTTCCAATGGGCTGCAGTTTGGTGGAATAAAAATCCCTAATTTTGTTAAGCATAATATGCCAGAGTAAGTGATACCATCAAGGCACAAAAAGGAGGGTGTGTGATTTCTTTTTCCTGACCCCAGGGCCCATCTGATATAGCCTGGAGTTCAGCAATCATGTTGTTCCAGATAATTGTGTGCTCACTTAATATGAACATATTCCACAAGAGTCATTCTGGTTTGTTTATATGTATGTTTTAGGTGTAGGATTTCTGGGATGTTATGTTCTGTAACTTGGATGCTTTTCAGTTCAGATGTAATCCAATCAAGTTCTGAGAGTAGTCGTAATGGCCCTTTCTGGTATCTATTGTATTGGTTAATAGCCTTTTGTATAGTGTTTATGAATGTATTCCATCCTTGTAATGCTGGTAGATTCCATATCTGCTGTTCTTGAAAGGTGATGTATATGTCTCAGATTAATTGGGGGGCACATTGTGCCTGTTGAGTAATCTCATCATCCAGGTGAGGTTGGTTGATGTGTAAAGTTGTGTTTGCAATTTGATGGTAGCTTGAACTGCAAGATGATCTGAAAAGGCAATAGGCCAGAGATGCATTTCTATGAATGAGTTCATTTCAGGAGAGTAGAATATGAGGTCTATGAATGAGTGAGCACTTCTGGTATAGAAAGAGAAGGCTCCTTCATGAAAGAGTGCCTTCCCACTGTGTATGTTTCTAATAACCATCTTTAAATATTTTTTCTCAAATTGGTCAAAAGTGTGGTTGAAATCACCAAGCCATATAACTGGACTGTTGTTCGATCTAATTGCTATGTTTATATTATGTATAATTTTTTTGTGTACTATTTGTTCATCTTTAACCAGATACACATTGATAAGAATGAACAGAAAACCCCAGATTTGTATAGTAGCAATAATGGATGTGAAGGATTTTGAAGAAGTCAATAATTGAGTTTCTATTGATGATAAGAGCAACCCCAGCTGTAGCTGAGATGGAGAAAGAGTATATAAAGTAACCAAAGCTCTCAATTGTTTTTATTATCATGGGGTCTGTATGAAGGTGGAGCTTGGTTTCTGATAAGCAAAGTATATCTGGTTTTTGGAGTTTGAACCAATGTGAGATAGCAAACGCCCTGTCTTTGGAGTTAAGCCTCCTAATGTTGAGTGATGTTATTGTGAATGACATTTTGAAGTAGGTTGCTTGGTTAGCTAGAAGACTTGCAGTGATCTGGCTGTCTTTTTGCATTAGGCAGACTTTGGGATCAGTTGATGGGATCCATAATGTTAAATCTTGGGGGGCTATTTCCCCAGAGGTATTAGCTTCAGGTTGGGTATGATATGAGTTTGATGTATTGTCATTACCTGATTTTAGGGATTCATCTTTCTGTTTTTTATGGTTGGGACTGGCATTGCCATGTACGTCATCAGAGGTTGAGGTGGTTTCATTTAAATCAATATTTCTATTATTGTTATTGTTGTGAACCAAGGTGGTGGATTGAATGTTTCTGTTCTGGCGCTTTTTCCTTTTATGCAGTGTGGTGAAGTGTTTAGGAACATGGTCCGGCCCAGAGTCTGTGAGGCTTGCAGTTTCTTCTTGCCTAGTTTCAGCATCCATTTCTTCTTGCTCTAAGTCAGAAAAAGTGTCTGTTGAAGAAAAATAAGTTTTGCTTGTCTTGTTTTGATGTGTTTGATGGCATCCGTGTGGGTTGGTTTCTTGGCATTGGTTTTGATCTTTTATGTTGTTTTGAAGAGAATCGCTTGTCAAATGACTATATGTATTCAGCTTGATTGAAGTCTCATGCTCTAATTTTATATTTTGATTATGTTGTATTTCGGGTTTTGGTTGTGGCATGTTTTACTGTTCTTGTATATGCTCTTCTTTTGAACCACACCGATGTGACTGACCCACAAAGGTACCGCAATAGGTGCAGTGTCTGGAGGGGCAGTTGCACAGCAGGTGTCCTGTCTTCCTGCATTCAAAACATTGCGATTCTACTCCCCAGAACAAGATGAAAAGAGGCACTCTTCCAATATGGATTATGGGGGGGGGGTATCTAATGGCACTATTCCTTTTTTAATGTAATTCGAAAGAGTGCTATGTTTTGCGGAACTTCTTCTTGTATTCCAGGGGCCCTAAGATATTTAAAAGAAGTGATTTGCCCATAAGGCATAAAAAGGTTTTGTAAGTCAGAAATGTTGAATCCCAGACCACAATTTTTTACCCTGCCACTTATTGAGGTGTTACGAACTATGTTTGGATTGATGGTAATTAGGTATCTGTTATCAAGTATCCTATATTTATTTTTAAAAGCTTGTTTTGCCATGATGTTTGTAAATTGGAGGAGTAGATAGTGAGGGTTGGGATGTCATAATAGCGAGGGTTGGGGTGATATGACACCCTTTGAATAACTTTCCAGAGATCATGGGCTTTTAGCAGGTCGAAGAGTTTACTGGTTGGAAATGAGAATAATCTTAGTAAGTGGTCTGTAGTAGATAGAATGAGTGAGGCTTCATCATTGAACATAGCAAAAGATTTTAGTAATCCTTATGGCATGGGTTCATTGAATTTGGTAACTGTTTCAGTATAAAGCTGATGATTATTGAGTTGGTCATGAGAACTGTGTGATGGTTCATGTATAAACATTCCTGTGTCTGATGCCTCATCCAACTCCCCCATCAACTCAATCAATTATTATCTTGAAGATTATTAGAATTGTGTTTTATGTTTCCTGTTACTGATTTATCATTATTATTGGATTTTTACAGTATTTGCATAAGTGTTGGCTGTCATATTATCTTTTCGTGTATAATCTGGTTTAGTTATATATCTTTGTGATTGCCTAAATTGTTCATTTGTTGTTTTATTGGAATCGTGATTATCATCTTGATGTTTGAAATATCCATTGTTTTGCTTTATTTCAGAGGAAGAGCTGATGTCTGTAGTCTCTTTACTATTAGTGTGATCTGGGTTTTTTGTTTCCTTTTTAAATTTTGCTAATAAACTAACATGTTTACAAACTTATTAAAGACAAACTAAACATTAGATTTTAATCTTTAAATAACCTCCCAAACTATAAATGAAAAAAAAGTTACCATTAATACTGAGATAATCGTACAAATATCTAAACCATTATACAATTACAAATATCCAGTAACGCCCTCTGTTTAAAAGTCTGTATCTCAATAATAGCGAACTTCAAAATGATACCACATTGAAGTTGTACACTAAGTGATGTTAAAGATTGAAATGCAAACCAACTCAAACACAGAGCATGAAATTTTTAAATAAGCATCGATCTTAAATTTTGGCTAATAAATTAACATGTTTACAAACTTATTAAAGACAAACTAAACATTAGATTTTAATCTTTAAATTCCTCCCAAACTATAAATGAAAATAAAGTTACTGTTAACACTAACTGAAATAATTATAGAAAATATACAAACCATTATACAATTACAAATATCCAGTAACGCCCTCTGTTTAAAGGTCTATATCTCAATAATAGTGAACTTCAAAATGATACCACTTTGAAATTGTATGCTAAATAATGTTAAATATTGAAATGTAAACCAACTTAAATACAGAGCATGAAATACACAGTTTATGGAAATTTATATAACATCAAAATTTGTAATTTATTTACAATTGATGAGGATTACTATGTAATTGAAAGTGCTACTAATGAATTTAAATATACTGTTTTTTACCATTAAATTGTTTGAAAATTATATAAATATATATAGCAAAACTTCTGATTTTAACTCTTCTTATCCCAATAAAGTAATTGTAGGAGTCTCTTAAGATGAATTAAAAGTTAACAAAAATATTTTTATTAAAAGTTTATTGTCAAAAATAAATAAGGTTTTATAAGAGAATAGTATATTTTCTACTCAAAAGCAGATCAGAATTTTGGCCATAGAACAGGGGTGGGCAAATAGCGGCCCGAGGGCCACATGTGGCCCACTAAGAGTTTTTATGTGGCTCACTAAGACAATCAGAACAATTCACCTTGGACTGAGATTTCCTTCCCATTGCATGACTGAATATTCATCTCATATTTTCCACTAAGATGACCACATCAATATACATGCGCAGTATAGATACGATGTGCAGTGCTTTTCCAGTTGATCTGATTAATTTCAATTTTGTCTTTGCATTAGCAAAGATATACATTTCCAACTTTAGTGAAACCATGAATGCTCCAAAAAAATGTAAAATCGGTAATGAATGTCATGTGTTTAATGAAGAATGGACAAACAAATATTTCTTTGGTAATACAGGGAATAAAGCAGTGTGTTTATTGTGTCATGAAAAAAAGATACGGCCCTCCACTAACCTTCGCTTCCACAAAGTGGCCCCAATGTGGCCCTCCACCAACCTATGTGGCCCCTGAGCCAAAACAATTGCCCACCCCTGCTATAGAATATTATAACCAAGCTATGATTATTATTCTCTGCTTGGTCTTAACACTAACACTTCCTTTATAGAGATACCATTATAAACTTCAATGAAGTCTACTATTACAGTGAGATAAACTTAAAGAACTAAGATCCACATCAACGATGAAGGTTGCAATATATTACCAATATTATTTCTTTCATAGTTTATGCATCCACTTTCCATTTATCTACTTAAATTTATACAGAACTTTTATTTATGTATAATAACAGTTGTATAACTATTTACTGGTCAATATTGTGAAATAACTTTGTGAAAAAATTTTAATTCTCTAAAAAAAATGTCAAAATTCAGTCAGTCTAACTTTAAACTAGATTGTTCCCAAAAATATTTTTAAGTGCCACCCATTTTAAAAAAATTATTATTACCTTTTATTCTAAAATGAATCATAAATCATCTGACAAAATACTGAGCCTTTTTATCTACTGACCTATTTTTATTACCAGCTATTCTTTTTTTAAATTATCTCCCAAATTTTAATTTATATGTTATATCTGATATTTCATTACTTCTTCGCTTATAGAATTCTTCATTTATGTAAATTATTTTTAATAAATGGATTTGTTAGCAGAGCTTTTTATTATCTTAGTATTTCTATTTTTATCTTATTCCATTTTATTAATTATTCACTTTACACACACTCCTCCATAAAATTAGCATTCTAAAGACAATGATATTTTTATAATTTATAGGCTCTTTATAATAATTCAAATATGAATACATTGTCTATACTAAACTTAATGTAATTATAATGGACTTGAACTAAGATTTTCGAGCTTCCTACAGCTATGCACATCGTATATAATTGAAACACATGACCACATAATGTGAAAAAGACAAATGATCTCCAATATATGTATTTCATGCTGAAGAAGCACTTATTAGTTGATCCAAATCACCATTTTTACACATATATGCAATCAGCGCTCAGTTTATAATAAGATAACAAACCTTCAAACTTTAATGGATAGGCTTCAATCTTCTCCATCCTCCAACTCTTCAGCCATCCATATGATTGAAAATCTGATGGTGGAACACTCAAAGTTCTTGTTGATTCCAATATTATTGTCATACCCATGTTGTCTTTAAGTCACTCTGACCCCTCATATACAGGACCTTAATATGTCCATTTAAATACACAGAAGAGGAATGGGCAGCCTATAGGCTGAATATGTAATATTCAAATATGAGTATATTGTCTATAGAAGGAACTGGAATTCATATTTTCAAGCTCCCTACAGCTATGCATCCCATCTTATACAACCAAAACACATGACCACATAATGTGAAAAAAATACATGATCTCCAATATATGTATTTCATACTGAATCAGCACTCATCAGTTGATCCAATAAACAAAAAATTAATATAATGAAAAAATTAAAAGAAAGTTTAAATCAAAGTCATAACAGAATTGCCATAAACATATGCAAATGTAATGCATACTATGCAATGATATTTTAAGTTTATCTAATAATGATATGGAACATAGTTTTCTTACTGCAGCAACAATCCCACAATGCTTTTCTGCTTATCCATCAATCAGAAGTTTTAAATATTGTAGTGTAAAATTCACAAACACCATCCATATAAACTTCAACTTTTGCAAATATTTAAATGAAGAAGATTTCAACAGTAATGACTAAGTTTTATATCTCTTTGTATTTGTTTTAAAAGAATATATTTACTTTTGTATTTTATTTGCTATTTTTTGTTCATATTTGCTAATAAAACATTGTATGAATGATAAAAAAAAAAAAGGTTTTTTGATGTTATTCCAAATATAATGGATCTTAGCCCTGTACACAATTTATATAGAACTTTACTTTAAAATGCCTGGAGAATTTAGATTTAGTTCAGTAATTTTGTTTTGCTATCTTACCAAAGTAGTCTTTTGAAATCGATAAGTAAAATATCATCCTTCACTAATAGGATAGAAGAGCAGAAAATCCAACTGACTCAGGAAAATTTTTACATAATTACCAGAAACAATATTATTATTGCTCTTTTAAAAGAAAACACTGTACCACAAATGGATTTACATCATTTAAAAGAATATTATTTGACCTGTTAAATAACTTCAGAACTATAATTGTATTGAACTGATATCTGTGTGATCATCAATTGAAAATGTACCCAGTGGCAACTATATTAAGTGTGTAAATATAACTTAGATTTATATTATTAAACTACTAAACATCGCATGATCACCATTCTTTATGCTTACACAAGCTGTTTACACAGAGGCTAAACTCTCCATGCAGTAGCACCACGCAGTCAATGGATGCAAGAATATTTCTGCATAAAATCCCTATTTAGTGCCTTCTCATCCAAAATCCCGACTAGTTTCTAGCTTGTGGCTTTCATTAGTGAGGAGCCTTGGATCTGAGAGCACTGCACCTAGATTTTAGGATCTAATGCAACCCTCCAGAACCCATCTTTTTGATTACTCTGGCTTTCACTGAGTGGTGCTACTGTGTGGAGAGTATATCCTTTGCATAAACAACTTGTGTAAGCATAAAAACTGATGATTATGTGATGTTTAGTGGTTTAATACCAATCTTGCCGAATAGGAGTAGGGTGACTGTGGTTATTAAAGAACCCAAAAAAGTATGGATGCTGAACTGAGTTTAGATCTACATGACTATGAACTTGAATTGAGAACATTATTGGGTTTTCATTTTGGACTCAAAGCCTTATAATTAGCTAATAAGATAAAAGTTAGCTGCTGGAGGGTTGTGTTAGATCCTAAGATCTAGGTGCAGGGCTCACATATTCAAGGCTCCTAACTAATGAAAGCCACTAGCTAGAAACTAGTCTGTGGATATTGAATGAATAGGCAATAGACAGGGATTTTATGCACCAACCGTGCATCCATTAATTACTCTGGCTTGCACAGAGTGGCACTATTGTATGAGAGTTTAATCTCTGTGATTTATATAATTCATGAACTTTTAATAAATAATAGTATTTATGAATTTATTTTTGCCATATTTATTATAAATATTTTAAATTTATTGCATATGTATAATGTTTTCTCAACATTCTCATTAATCTGAAGCTCAAATAGTATGTTTTAAATATTTTAATTAATATTAAGATGTTTTGTGTGTACTTATTGTTAAAGATAGGTTGCCATTGTAATTATTATTTCCATATATATTGATTTTGAGATACTCTTCTTTTATAGAACTTATATTTATTTTATTAGTTAATCATATTATAGTGATGGTATCGCATTAAACAGATGTGCTTAGTAATTATAAATGATGTTTTAAAGTTTTCTCTTAAATGACAATGTAAGAAAGTAGTTATAGATAAAAGTTTTTAAGTCCATGGCTAAAGGTCAAATATAGAATTTATTGTTTACGACCCTCATATTATGTAATTTATAGGGTATATGAGCACAGACTTTCACATGACCCACCACTCTCCACTCTATCTAATAACACTGATACACCTAAACACATATATGTTGAAAAGATAAATAATCACCAATATACGTATTTCATGCTAAACCAGCAATCATCAGTTGGTCCAGATTACCATCTCTACACATATATGCTATAAGTGCTCAGATATATATATTAAGATAGCCAATCCTCATACTTTAATGGACAGGCTTCAATCTACTCCACACTACAATTCTTCAACCATCCATCCAATTGAAACTTCTGATGATGGAATGCTCAAAGGCCATGTTAACATTATATCTGTTCCATAAAGGATTAAATGTTATATCCAAAATAAAGGGTTAAAATCCAAAATAGATACCAATGTTGATAGAGTATCCCTGTGGAGATATTTACGATCTTATAAATTATCTATTTATTTTACTATATTAAGGATTTATTCATATCTTGTACATTGGCAACCTTCTTTAATAAATTTGTTTATGTTTAGCAACACATATAGTCTAATGGCATTCAATCTACTGATGACATTTCCTAACAGGGCTTACATTTAAACACATTATCAGAGTACGAGATTAAAGATATTACGTTTATTTATATTACACTTACTTTATTTAATATTTATTCATATTAATACTTTTGTTTAATAAAAATTATTTATTTGATATTTATAAATAATGACGATAATATTTATATCATCATCATCATTTCGATTCATAACATGATCACATAATTTTTAATTATAATTTCTGAGTTTTTCATTATAATTTTTTTATATATGTATCTCAAAGCATTGACCGGGCCAGCTGCTTGGAAGGCAGCTATGCTACCCGCTAGGCCACCAACGCTATAATTTTTATAAAAATAGTTAGGCGAATATTATTTATTCAAATACCCTGTGATAGTTCATCCACACGTCCTAAACCCCTGTAGTTACATGCCACGAGATATGAGCTGGATGCAATAACAAAATGCCTCATTTGTATTCTACCATATTCGAATAAACCTTGTTTACATAAAAGATGTGAATCTTTAGTAGTAATATTATCATTAAAATGAGATTAAATCCCTGAGGGAAAAGAATGAAGATATAATACTTGTTAGTTTTAATATTAACCTAACTTATAAAACTTAGAGGAATAGATATATACTTGGTAGTATATAAATTGTCCTTAATGCTCTAAAACTGCAAGATATTGTATAGATATAAGGTTCACGTACAATAGTATGGTTATGGACCTTATATATGTGGAACTTGATTTATCTGTTATATTTTTATTAAGTATTTTTTTAAAAAGTTAATCAAATATTTGTACAATCACCTTTTGGTGCATGACCGAATGTGGTCACTACAAATCATGCTAGGCTTATATTCTTTATTTACTCTCACCAAGTTTACAGTTACAATATATATATATATTGTTTTCAAGTGTAGAAAACATATCAAATATTTTTAAGTAAATTTAAATTAAATATTCAAAAATAGTATGGACATTCGTTTTTTATTATTGTTCTATCGATGTTATAAAATTTATTAATAAATTTATTTAATATATGTAGATTTGTCTTCTATTATATCCTATATTTTTGAGTTTTTGGGAAAATGCTTATGCAATTTTAAAGTAGTATCATAATGAAATGCATCCAAGACTTTTTTTTTTTTTAAATATAGAAGATTTATATAGGTGTGGGAGATGATAATCTGGACCAACTGATGAGTGCTGGTTCAGCATGAAATACATATATTGGTGATTATTTATCTTTTCTACATGTATGGTCATGTGTATCAGTTGTATGAGATAGTGTGGATAGTTGAAGGGTGCTTGAAAATCTGAGTTCAAATCCCCTATACTTACAATTAACTCCAGGTATATGAAGAGCGCCCGTATTTTAGACATTTTCTCTAATAGCTCCAAAAGTGACCACACACACCAATTCGTTTCTCTACTTTCTCCAATAAGCACCTTTTAAAATTTGGGCAATATACAACACGTTAACTTCTTTTTCCTTTCTAAGCACAAAAGCATTGTCATCATGTTTTATTTATAATTTCATTAATCAAAAATGAGAGACTATTCTGATACCATACAATCAGTGAGACGCTTCAAGGTTTGTTTTTTCTCTAGATCAAAAGTTCCCAAAGTGGTCGATATCGACCACCTGGGGTTGATTTGAACTTTCTAGGGGTCGATAGTTTCAATAAAAATTTTGGAAGTCGATGACAGCAAAAGTAGACCCTCTTATTAGAGGTATTTGTTGCTAACTTCAAAATATTTATGATTTAAGTAGGTGCCTAATTAAGAAGTAAAGTAATTTAAAAAAAAAAAACACTTTTTTCATAAAAACACATTACATACCAAATTTGCGAGCGAACGAAAAGATAAAATGTGACATTAAAAGCTTCACACATAAGAATGCATGAAAATATATGTAACACAAACATGTCTGTGCATTATCTTATCGAATATATGAAAGCAAGTGCGGACATGAAAAACGTTGCATGTCTGCGCTTGCGCGAGGTGGGAGGCGACATTCGATATTAGAAACTCTATCAGTCTTATATGGTCATGCTTTCACAAAGCACTATAAATTGGTTACTTTGAAGTAACATACTTATTTGTGGTTTGAACTTTGAATATAATTATTTAATGAGAAGCAGTACTATGAAAAAGAAAATCAGGGGACACGGTTTATTTATTTGTACTTATTTTGACTTATATATTTATTTCATAAATGTCAAAAATTAAAAAAAAAAACTGCTCGTATTTTTTTTGCTTCAATTTTCGTTAGCGCAAGTTTTGATATTGAATGTTGCAAAAGATAATGCCGTGTTCCAAAATCCTTTTAACTTTTTCAATCATTAATTACAAGTGATTAAAATTAAAAGTTAGACATTTATTAATTTGAGTAAGTAAAGTAAACGTCTTAGGGGATCAATCGGTTTTTGGTAAAAAGTCTGACCGAAAAAAGTTTGGGACATTTTGCTTAGAAGGTGACATTTCAATAGATTTTAGTATTTGCAGTCTTTTTGCCGCTGTAGATGTTCTGGGCTTATAAAAAAATATTTATTCGCATTTAATATTTTAGTACTGAGGCATTTTTCTTTCAATGCTATTTCTATTTACCTTTTAACTGTTATCATAATCTTCTTTACGCATTTATATTCACTTAAAATATTAATTCTATTTTATATTTGTCGAAACATAATGGTCACTCTTGCCTTCTAGAAAGCTAATAGCACCTCTGGCTTTTTCCTGAAAATTATATATAATGTTATTTGTCCATTTTAACAGTCATTTTCTTTATATGTCATATATTTAGTTCACTTTTTTTAAAAATATGTGTATTTCATTATAAATCTGTTTCATTTCATATTACACAATATTTCATCTCATATTTTATATCAGTCCATATTTTATTTTACATTATTTTTTTAAAATTGTTTGACTCACAGATGCCTATCATCAAGAGTGTAGACCTCTCTTATCATCAACATAATTATCAATTCTTTCATTATCCAGGTATTCTTTTAGTAATGATAAGATCCTTGTTTGAATGATTTACAACATTGTCTATTAATCCCAGGATTACTGCTTATTTACTTCCATTTTTTTTGTTTTCTTTTTCTTGTACTACCTCTTTCTCATTTCACTATTGGAAGACAAAATAAATTTTAAAACTTCTCAACCAATAGAATTTAAATATGAGGAGAAAGAAAAAGATAAAAACGATTTTAAATCTCACACGCATTCCTATGATTTGAGAAAGAGGACGCTCTGAGGAAGGTACTTGTTATTTTGTTGAAATGTCAGCTATCCCAAAAATAATAATAATATGAAATCATATATATATATATAACTTTTGCTTAATAAAAATGTTGTAAACCTTTAATTTAAACATTCCTATGAATTTTTAAATTATATACATAAAACATAGACATATATTACTTTAATATATATATATGTGTCTGTGTGAATTCACTGGGAAAATTTCATGTAGTTGATCTCAAAGCTGAAAAAATGTCTTTATGGTCAGTATAAGCTGGGTCAGCTATTGCAATTTTTTTTTAAAAAAAAATCAATAGACAAAGAAGTTCTTCACAAACATGGACATTTGATGTTTCAATGAAGTCTCATTCATCTTCTCGTGGATATGTGACATTGATAGATGACATCCTGATTTATTAAAACAATAGTAAGAGTATCTTTTATTTTATAGATTTTTTGTTATTGTTATATAACAGATAATTGACCAATCATGAGTAAAAGAAAATTAAAAGCAAACTCCGAACTGTCTCCACCATTCCTTTAGCTTTGTTCATAAATTTATTAATAGTATTTCTGGAGAAAACTTTTTCCCATTATGAAATTTTATGTGGTGTTCTCCAAAATTTGTTTAATTTCATATTACTCTAATAATATGAAATAGAATACCAAAATTATAGTTGGCACAATCAGGATAAATATTTAAAATTGGAAGAATTAGCAATTAATTCTGTAGCATTCGCTGAATGTAGGATAGATAAAATCATAATTGTGATAATGGTTACATTTTTTTTTCTATTTTTAAAAGTCGATTGTTACATGTGTATTTATTGTTAATATTTTGATGTTGTTCGCATTTTCTTATTACATATATATTTAGTAATGTCCACTCCTCCACAATTCTTGAAAGTAAAGAAATTAAAATAAAAAGTGTGCTAATAACTCTAAAAAGCTTTATCAATAAATGCCGCAAGAGAAAGCATTTAAAATCTCTATCTAGAAATATATCCCCACCTCCAAACCGGTTTCGGGCTATTGGCTTTCCTCAGTGAGGGCTAGGATATTTCAGATATTAGATCCAAAATACCAACTCAAAACCAGAAACTTATCTGATATTTAACTATTAAGTAGAAAATCTGAAATTTTCAGACACTTGTCTTCAAATTCAGGCTGAGAAATCTACAATCATACCGTGTATTAATAGCCTTAGAAATAAACATCAGTTAAGACTTAAAAGCAAAACTATAATAGTAAATAAAATCAAGTCATACATCATGTAGCTTAACTTGATAAGCTTGTAACTATAAAGTAAAATAAATATTATGTTGATATTTCTAACAAGCCTTATCAATAAATGCCACAAGAGAAAGCATTTAAAATCTCTATCTAGAAACTATACCGATTCCCAAACCAGTTTCAAGCTTTTAAGTCTTAAGTGATGTTATTTTTCTAAAACTATTAATATATGGTATGGGTGAAGATTTCTCAACCCCATATAGCTACTTAAGTTAAATAGCTGGATTTGAAGATATACAGGTGTCTAATAATTTCAGATTTTTCTATTTAATAGTTAAGTATCAGGTAAGTGGTGACTTTGAGTTGGTATTTTAGATCTAGTGTCTAAAATATGCTAGTGCCTCACTGAGGATATCCAATAGCTTGAAACTGGTTTGGGGATGGGGATAGTTTCTAGATAAAGATTTTATCAATAAAGTTTGTTAGAGCTATTAGCATGCTTTTTATTTTAATTCATAATTACAAGTTTATCAAATTATGTATGACTTGATTTTATTTACTATATGTGTAAAGACATTAGAGAATACAAGTGAATATATATATATGTACATGTATTATTATAAAGAGCTGAAAACTTTGAAGCCGAGAGGTCATCGCATCCGCCTTGCAAGCAAGTAGTTGGTTGCAGACGGTTGTGTTCGCGTCCCGACCGATGCTATGACATATGAGAAAAAAAAAAAAAAACTTTGAAATTATTCAAACGGAAGTCAATCTCTGATAATGCGCTAATAATATTTAAGAAATAGCACATTATCGGAAATTGATTTCCGTTTGAATAATATGTATGTACTGCATAAGATTACTCCCTTGAAGTGCTACGGCTATAAGTAATTGCTTAATCTTTTCAGCTGCCGTGTTCATAATTTATGCAATAAAAAATTGTCCATTACATTTTGTATTTCTATTTCCACAACTGATTGCCGATATTCTATTGCTTTATTTGAGGATTTGAGTTACGTTGATGTGATATACACACATTATACATATATATAATATTTGAGATTATACATATAAAGAGTTTAAAGTATATAGTTATTTGGCACTTTGAAAAGTGTCTGTCATAACTGATTTACAATACTGAAGTTTTATTGTACAGATAAATACACATATATTGATTGAAAAAGATGAAGTTACTATTCTGAATTTATCAGAGACGATTAGCAAGAAGCAATATGGATTGTGTAGAAACTAATGTTATCAATCAATAAGTGTGCCGATTTGGTCTTTTTAAAGTATTGACGTTTTCTGGTCCATCACTTCAGTCTGCTTTTAACTAGTTATTTGAGAGCAGATGGACCCAGTTACAAAACAAAATCTTAATAACAATAGAAACAAAAATATTTCATAAAGACTTGACAGATCTTTTTTAAAGTAATGAATTTAAAAAAAGATGAGACTTCTTACACGTAAATTTCAATAGATAATTTCAAAAAATAGATAATAACATTAGGTTGAAACTATAAAATACTTACTAGAATTTAGAAACAAACTAAAAATATTTGTATTACTGTTTGATATACACTTTTGTGAAAACAATAAATGTAAACATACATAAATACATACTTTCTCAATTTTTCTTCTGTTTTTAGTAAAACATTTGTTTACATGATTACCATTTCATATGCTTACACAAATAAAAGTACCAAATACTTATTAATAGCATGTGTAAGCATATGAAATCGTGATCATGTGATGTTTTGATGGTTTTATATCTATCCTGCCCATAAGATAATGGTGATTGTCGTTTTTGAAAAACCAAAGACACCAAAATGTATAGCTGCTGAAATGAGTTTGGTTCTATATGGTTATACAAGTGAATGGTCTTGGATTAGAAGCATTATGGTGTTTTCATCTTGGTCTACTAGCCTTATAGTTAACCAAATAGGCAAAAATGGTTTCTGGAGGGTTGCATTAGATCCTAAGATCTAAGTGCAATGCTTTCAAACCCAAAGTTTCTCACTGATGAATGCCACAAACTAGAAACTAGTCCAAGGATGTTGGATGAATAGGTACTAGATAGGGATTTTATGCACAAACCTTCTTACATCTATTAATTACAAAGGCTTGTACTTGGTGGCACTACTATATGGAGAGTTTGGTACTCTTTAAACACTTGTTCATAACAATTGCACTCAATATACATATAAATGATTATTTAATCACTTTTTATTGCATTAGAAGTTATTAAATTGCTTTTAACTTTAAATTTAATATGAATCAAATATCATCATCATCAAAAACAACAACTATTATCAATCCACTGCAGGATGAAGGTCTCTCCAAGTTCAATCCATCTTTTTTAATCTTTAGCTTCAATCCATTTTTTTCGATTTTTAGCTTCTCTTCTCCACATTACCCCTGCACACTTTCTTATTTCATATATCTGTCTCTTTATCTCTATCCATAACAATTGTTTTAATAGATCATCTTTGGTGTATTCTACTCCTGCATGTAGATAAAGAATCAGCTACAACTTTATTAAATTTAAAATATACAACTAAAGTTAAGAAAAATTTAATAAAAATCAAATATATTCAATCTTTACCTACATCTGAGAAACTGCAATTCTTTTTTTTTTCTCATGTGTCATAGCATCAACCGGAAAGTGAACCTGCCAACCTGGGACAACTGCTTGCAAAGCAACTGTCGCTGACCTTTCAACCACCAATGCTTGACAACTGCAATTCTTTTATATTTTAAAGATACGAATGTGGATACTAAGAGTAAATATGATAATAAGCATTTTCACACAATCATGGAAATAGAGTTTCGGAAAGTAATTGAAAAAATAGCATTGCCTCAAAATGCTAATTAAGAGTTACCAGCATAATTTCTTAAAAGTCTACAGCTATATCTTTAAACATAAGAATATTAATTGTAAGTTGTAGTAATAAAGTGCCTATATAATATTATGCTTTATTAAAGATTCAATGAAATTATAAAAGCTACATTTTATCAGGTTACTTAACATACCAAAAATCTTTAAGAAAAGTATATTAATAAAATATTTTTTAAAAAACTTAAATATTGTAATATAAAACAAATATTATATTCATTCAAAACTTAACCAGAATAAAGCCGCATTAAAAATAAAAGTGAAATGAAAATATGTATGAAAGAAAAAGAGAAAGTCTGGGTATATACCAGTATCATTTAATCTTTAAGTTAAGACAATAAAGCCAATTACGCAAGACTTTAATAGGTTTATAAATTTAGATGCTAACAATCAACTCTTAAGCTATCAACAATCTCAACCTGTAGTCAAGGCAACCTCCATTAATAATAAATGTGATATCACCTTTATTATTAAAGAAGGTTGCCTTGACTACAGGTTGAGATTGTTGATAGCTCAAGGCTTGGTTGTTATTATAATATGTAAATTATTTTTATATCAAGTTATTTAATGATATACACTCTTAAAAATAGATTTCAATTAATACTAATCAAATAAACCACAAAACAAACAAAACAAGTACTTATTAATAATTTAATAACAATTATTACAGAAAATTGCAGATATTTTGAACATACTGTAACAATGCTATTACCATATTAATTCAAAATAGTTTTTAATACCATAAAACTTTAAATAAAATAAGTATCAATTATACATCAAAACTTATTGTGAAATTTGATACTGTGAGGACCACACAATACCATCATAATCAGGTTAATACGAAGATATGGGTAATTGCAAACATTGAACCAAATGTTCAATTCGTTAATTGATTTCTAAATTTGTTTTTTGTGATGTTTAAGTTTGAGATTCACACAAACGAGTTGATTGGTAACAAGACAGCATCCTTTGGGCAATATTAGTTAATATTGGACATTTCTCTTTTGTGTGTTCTGAAACGGTTTCTTCGCTTGTTGATTTCAACAATAAAATATTTTGAGTATTGACTATTTTAAGTTCTACTTCATCTTGATTTATATCACTTGATTGAGTAATTTTATTTGAAACATCTGTGGTTTTAAGTCAGTTTGAAATAAATTATTGATTAAAAAACAAGCTGTCAGTTTTATTAAAATGTTTAAATCTTTAAATTAATTTCATTCACAAATATTTTCATTTTATTGTTAAATTCTTTTAAATTATGATATCCTATGTTAGGATTTTTATCAAAAATCTTTAACAAGTATGAGAAATGTCTAAATTCTTTTTTTCTTTCAATATCATAAGTATTTTGGGAAATTTCTTATTGAACATAATGTATTAATTAAATTTTTATCCTTTTGTTGAAATTCTAAATTTAAAATTTTTAATTTTGTTCAGAAATTTACTAAAAATGTTATATCATTAATTACTTTTAACCATTATTAGAAGTATATACTCTTATTCTTCTCCTTTACTTTCTTTGCATTTCTTTGTATATTCATATATATTGCTTATAATAACTCCTCCCATATACATTTTAATGCAAATTTTTTTTAAAATAAAACCTTATTTTCCTGACAGTTTCGATTGATGAAGACTGCTGGACAGTCAAAATTTTAAGGAAAATAAGTTTTATTAAAAAAAATTTTTTGCATTAAAGGGTATATGAGAGGAGTTATTATAAGCAATACTTTTAACCATTTAGCTGCTGATAAATATCTTCTCTTTTATGAAGAAATTTTTTTATATCATTAATTAACACAAATATTTCCAGAAATTGACTTTTATTGAGTCAGTAAATGTTATCAAAACAGCCAAATCTCTCTATACATATTGCCACTCAGTGCAAGCCAGAGTAATCACTGGATGCCAGAAGGCTTGTGCATAAAATCTCCAACTAGAGCCTACTTATCCAATATCCCCAGACTAGTTTCTGGCTTGAGGCCTTCGTCAGTGAGGAGTCTTGAATCTGAGAGCACTGCATTTAGATCTTAGGATCTAATGCAATCTTCCAGCAGCCACCTTTTATCTCTACTTAACTACAAAACTCTGAGTCTTAAACTGAGAACACTATAATATTTTTAATCCAAGCTTATTAGCTTATATAGTCATATAGGTCTGAACTCAGTTCAGTACCTATTCATTTTGGTTACTTTGGTTCTTTAATAACCATAGTCATTTATGCTATTAAGCAGGATTGGTTTTAAGCCAAGAACCAAAGTCACCAAAATGTATAGGTACTGAACTGAGTTCAGACCTATATGACTATATAAGCTAATGAGCTTGGATTGAAAATATTACAGTGTTTTCAATTTAAGACTCATAATTTTGTAGTTAAGTAGAAATAAAAGGTGGCTGCTAGAGAGTTGCAGTGCTCTCAGATCCAAGGCTCCCCACAGATGAAGGCCACAAGCCAAAAACTAGTCTAAAGATATTGGATGAGTAGGCACTAGATGGGGATTTTATGCACAAACCTTCTGGAATCCATTGATTACTCTGGCTTGTACTGAGTGGCAATATGTATAGTGCAGTATTCATAAGCAATTTTAATCAGAAAGGAATTGCTCCCTATGCATATATACTGTTATGTTATTTTAATACCTCCATAGCTGCTCTTATCTTTTTGAAGTCTCTAACTTGTGCTTTGGTTTGAGAGTTTTTAAATAACATTACAGCACATGTGCATGGTGGGGTGTAATTTCTTTCTAATTAAAAACATTGGCAAATCCTTGGTCATAATAATGTGGAAAAAATAAATGTACAATGTGTACAACTAAAATTTAATAATATATCAATTTGATCTAAAAAAATAAATTGCTTCTAATAAATAATATGTGAAAAAATTAAAAGTTTGAAGTGGAGTTGGGCTGAACATATTGCTAGTAGAAATGATAATAGATGGGCAGTTGAAATCTTAAACTGCATTCCAAGAGATTGTAAAAGACCCAGAAAGAGACCACATGTGAGATGGATGAATGAAATAAGAAAGTGTGCAGGGTTGATGTGGAGAAGAAAAGCTAAAGATCGAAGACGATGGATTGAACTTGGGGAGACCTTCATCTTGCAGTTGATTGATAATGGTTAATGATGATGATGAATCTTATAATTGAATATTTATAAATACAGTAATTAGATATATGTAAAGTATCACTTTAATAATTTTATCCACTTAGGAGCGCTTTAGACTATTCTCATAGTCTTTGTCAACTAACACTTTGAAAGGCTAACCTTCCCACAATTCCATGATCTTAATATTTGCTGCTTTTCTGCTAATTAAGTCTTGTTTGTATTTGTGTATTAGCATAGCTTCTTTTATTTATTTTTTGCAGTTATTTTTTTTCAATTTGCAATATTTTTTTTAATGTAAAAATATTGCAAACAAACAAGATTTAATTAACAGACAGACAGCAAACGTTGAGATCATGGAATTGTGTGAAGGTTAGCATTTCAAAGTATTAGTTGGCAAAGACTATGACAAAAGTCGAAAGCCTCCTAAGTGGAAAACATTTTTAAAGTTATACTTTATATATATCTAATTACTTTATTTATAAATATTCAATTATAAGATTATGTATATTGATTTGAAGAAATACAGATATATATATATTACAGACATATATATATATATTGTAGCATTATATTTTGGTACCAATGCTGTCATGGTCTACAAGGTATGAATTGTTCAAAAATTTTCTTAATTATATATTTCATAATAGATAGGACGAGCAAGCAATAAGTGTAAAATCAAGAGTCATCTTCCATAAGGTAAATGTGAAAGGGGGTAATCGTTTTTATTTTTTTAAAAACTTCAAATATTAGTTTTTGAATATTTTCAAAGTTTTAAATATTGCATTTCTTTATAACAATTTAAATACAATTAGTGAAACATTTTAGCGATGGCTATAAATCCAAGTACACGTAGAATAGTGTTTGTGTATAAACAGTGAGATCAGAAGTAGTCAAATTTTGCCAAATTGGAATATTTACAACAAATTCAAACTGAATAAATTATCGATTAAATCAGTAGAAATTCTAATAAATAAAAAAATTATTATATGTACGTATAAATGTGCGGTCGCGTGTGTAAATAATATTTACAAAATTAAAAAAATGTGTTAGAAAAAATAACAAAACAATTACTGAAATCTTAAATAATTAAATGTTTAGATTTATTAAATATTTCTAAAATAACAGAATATAAAACCTAATGAAATTATTCTGTTAAAATATTAATAAAATTTTATAAATCTAATAATGTTTATTGACAAATATTTATTGCTCTAATAAGGTTTGTTAATAAACGGATAAATGTATTTTCATTTATTTGTTTATAAGAAATTGTTGTTAAATTTTTATTATTATTATTTTATTGTTTTGTATTATAAAATAAATACACCTTCTCACCAATTGAGAGAAAAATATGTTGAATTGCATTTGATTATTTACGGTACTTTGGAGATGCCCTGGAAATCAACTGCAAGGAGTGATGCTTTGTGGGAAATTTTGATGTCGTAGGAAAAAAACTATAAATATCAGTAAATCAAAATGAGAGGTCAATCTATAAAATTTTTGGTGTAGTAAAAGACCAGTCGGTGTTTTTATCCAAAATCACCATGTTTTGTATCTATCTACTCGATGATGATGGGGTAAAAAATATTATCTAGAAGTCTACCATAGACAGTGTCAGGTCTACCCCATTTCAATAACAGCAATGGATATATATTAAATTAAAATATAAAAGGAAACCAACGCATTTTTTTTTTAAAAAATTCAGTTAAAAAAATTTGGAATTTTCAATATTGAAATTTGTTTAAAGGATTTAAATTGCATTTCTCCAATTTCAAGGAATGTGCTTTTAACGGGTGTTCCAATAAAATTTTGAATGATTATCCCAGAATCTTATCCAGTAAAGAAAGCTTTTAGTGAAGGATACTGGAAGTGCTTCATATATAAAGGAATAAATAATATATTGTTATTGAATAGAAACGATTAAAATAATTTTCTTTGAAACAACATAAGCATGAAATTGGTATAGCACCGGAGTACTTGTTTTGACAAAGAGTTACTTAAAAAATGTTGTGTATATACTTGCGAATGTCAAAAGAATTAAGGAGATTAAACGATTCAAGATAGACATTTAATATTTGGGATAAATATTTTCCAAAATGGATTAATTTGATTGTGATAATTTTAATCTTCAGTAAACTTGAACAATAGTCCTACAAACCGTTAAATGTATTATCATTTGCGAGTCCTATCATCGATAAATTTGGGAATGTTCGATATTGGAGTGCCATATAAACTTTAAGTTTAACGATGTATTAGATAGTTATATGTTTCATGAATAGTTTAAGAAATTATTATAGTAATAAATATACCAAATCTAAACATAAAGCTCCATTGGAAATTCATGTAGTATATTTTATAAGTCAATATTTAAGAGTATAGTGTGATAGATAATTGATAATGAATACCGATTAAATCTTTGTTATTGAAGGGAGATGGCATTTTTTAAACTTTGCTTTAAATTTATTTAAGTTACATTTCATCATTTGTGATTTTTCTTTTAAAGTTCCTTTCTCGATCCACGTTTGAGTAAAAACTATCTAGAAGAAACAATACATTTTCAAGATAAAGGTTACTTATATTTGGTTCACCAAATACTATGTGTTAAAATATATGCCATAATTAATTTAAAATTACGAATTGAGATTTGCTGCTATGATATAATTTATATACCAGTTCTACTATGCATGATGGAGAAGTATTGAAATACTCTATCGCATGTGTTTGTGAAGATAAACCTTAAAAATCACATGATCATCAATTCTTATGCTTGCTCAAGTTGTAAAAACAAGCAAAACTCTCCATACAGTAGTGCCACTCAGTGCAAACCAGAGTAATCAATGGATGCAAAAAGAGTTGTGCATAATATCCCTATCTAGTGCCTACTCATCCAATATCCTCAGATTAGTTTCTAGCTTGTGGCTTTCATCAGGGAATATTGGATCTGAGAGCACTGCACCTAGATCTTAGGATTCAGCACAACCCTCCAGCAGCCACCATTTATCTCTACTTAAATACAAAACTATGAGTTTAAAATTGAAAGTGTAATATTTTCAATTCAAGCTCATTAGCTTATATAGACATATTGAACAAAAGACCCCAAAATGTATGGGTTATTGAACTGAGTTCAGATCTATATGACTATATAAGCTAATGAAGTTGGATTGAAAATATTATTACATTTTCAATTTTAAACTCATACTTTTGTAATTAAGTGGAGATAAAAGGTGATTGCTGGAGAGTTGCATTAGATCCTAAGATCTAGGTGCAGTGCTCTCAGATTCAAGACTTGTCACTAATGAAAACCAAAAGCTTAAAACTAGTCTGGAGATATTGAATGAGTAGGCAATAGATAGAGTTTTTATGCATAAACTTTCCTGCATCCACTGATTACTCTGGCTTGCACTGAGTGGCACTACTGTATGGAGAGTTTGCCTGTTTTTAAAGCTTGAGCAAACATAAGAAATGGTGATCGTGATGTTTAATAATTTAATACCAATCCTGCTAATAGGATAGTGGTGGCTATGGTTATTAAAGAACCAAAGACACCAAAATGTATGGGTATTGAACTGAGTTCAGACCGATATGACTATATAAACTAATGAGCTTGTATTAAATATATTATTACACTTTTTAAATTTTAAACTCATAGTTTTGTAGTTAGTAGAGAAAAAAGGTGCCTTCTGGAGGGTTGCGTTAGATCCTACAATTTGAGTACAGTCCTCTCCAATCCAAGGCTTCTCACTGATGAAATCAACAAGCTAGAAACTAGTCTGGGGATATTGGATGAGTAGGCACTAGATAGGGATTTTGTGCACAAATCTTCTTGCATCCATTGATTACTCTGGCTTGCATTGAGTGGCATTACTGTATTGAGAGTTTTGGCTAAAATAAACTTTACAGTAGTAAAATTTGAATTCAAACTCGAATGGATAGAGAAAGTGGCAAATGAGTAAGGATTAAATTTATAGTTTTGAGATAATTAAATTGTGTTCAAAGCAAAAGTGGGATGAAATGTTGCAATCCATCTCTTCTAACATATGTATTCTATAGCCACACATACTGAGAATTTATACATCAAATGTAGAAGATTTGAAATACGGTCATTTTTATACCTGGAACTTAATTATAAATATAGGGGATTTGAACTCAGACTTTCAGGTAATCTTCAACTATCCACACTATCTCACACTACTGATACACATGATCACATACATGTAGAAAAGATAAATAATCACCAATAGATGTATTTCATGCTGAACCAGCAATCATCAGTTGGTCCAGAGTATCATATCCCATGCACATATATAATCAGTGCTCAGTCTATATTAAGACAGCACATCTTTTATACTTTAATGGACAGGTTTCAAACTACTCCAACCTCCGATTCTTACACCTTAAGCCTGCATTCTGCCCATCCTTCTATGTATTTAAATGGATACTGTTCTATACATGAGGGGTCAGAGTGACTTGGGGTCAAAATAGGCATAACAACATTATTGGCATTAGCATGGGATTTGAGCATTCTATCATCAGATTTTCAATGGTATGGATGGCTGAAGAGTTGGAGGTTGGAGTAGATTGAAGCCTGTCCATTAAAGTGTAAAGATTTGCTATCTTAAAAGTAAATGGGTTCAGATTTTTTTTAAATGTATGTGGTGTATTGATTATATCTACATTTGATGTAAATACTACATTTGATATAAATATAGAGGATTTGAACTCAGACTTTCAAGCAACCTTCAACTATCCACACTATCTCATACTACCGATATACATGACCACATACATGTAGAAAAGATAAATAATCATCAATATCAGTATTTCGTGCTGAACTAGCACTCATCAGTTGGTCCAGATTACCATTTCCCACACATATATATAATCAATTCTCAGTGTATATTAAAGAAAAGCTCTGAGATAATTATTACAATAAGTCTTAATGAATATCTATTAATAGAAATTCTGAGAGTATATAGTTAATGAATCGATTGTTGAAATATAAAAAAAAATTATATTCTAAAGTTTAGTAGTCAACATTTAAATCCCTGACAAATTATATATTTTACATTATTTATTTTGTTTTGGGAAATCTGGAGTGAGTCGTTGGTGTGGGTTAGAGTCTTATAAAGGCTCAACTATATGCGAATGCGTTTTCAGAACACACAAACGCAAACGGAAATGCGTTTTCGATTACTCTCGCTGCGATTTTCGTTTCAAACAAATTTAGATTGAGAGGTTACAATATATATGTATATATAATAAAAGCAGTAATTTATTCCTCTAATGGTGTTGAAAGTAAGACAAAAAAATATGAAGCTTTATTTAATGTATAACAATATATCGTTTACTATCAAAAATTTATAATAGATATATAAACAAATATATTTCTATATACCACCATTATAATAAGACTCATTAATGGCAAAAATATTTTTTACAAAGAGCAAATAACTTTGCAGGATTCGAAATGCAAAAACTTTCAGAATATGTCATACGGTTTTGAAATGATTTTACTTTTGAAAATTTCAATGATACGAATAAGCTTGATGATAAAATCTACAAATTGAAGATTGCAAGCATACAAAAGAAAGAAAGAAAATGAAGAGGTCAAAGAATCCAGAAAATAATTTTCAACAGTAATTTTCCAATGTTATTCGAGAAAGTTGAAGATGTTTTTGGTTATTTTATAACTGCAAATCAAACACATCTCTCTATGCTATGGAAAATGTTATTTGATATGGTAAAATTTCATTGTTGAACTTATTTTCCGAATTTATTTTTTAAACAGTAATTTCATTTCACATTTCAACAATCGCTGCTAAGAATCACTTCGAGAAATTCATAACTATTAGTAATTCCGTAAAGAGTAATCCATGATTTTGAAAGCTTGGATCAGACTGACAAACTGTATTACACAAAATATAACTTTATATACATATATATGTCAGTGTTTAAGCATTAAGTAAAAATAAAATATCTGTATAATAAATAGATAATTTTTAGCTGTGATGTAGCCAAAGCCATAACGAAATTAAAGCTGGAATTATGGAATCTAAGAGGTAACTTTTGAACCTACCTATTTTAAGCTAAGAGACAAATCAGATCTCAAAGCCATAACTAAATTAAAGTGGAAAAGAAAGATGGACCTATCTAAGACATAATCATTGAACCTACCTAAGTTATTTTAAGCTAAAAGACAAATCACACCTATTTTTATTTGATTTCCAGTTGTAATTGGTTGTGGCTTTGATTACATCAAACCTAAAAAAATTATGTGATTATTAGATGAAAATTTATATTTAATGTTTCTGTCTGTAAGTCTGTGAATTGGTATTGAATACTGTCTTACTGAAACCTTTATCTCTGATTAATTAACAATTACTTAATAGATGAAACATCAATAATGAATGATGTTGAATATCCCATATCATTGATGATCATATCGACACAAGTTATATCATTCACCTAATCTTCAACATCATTAAAATCATTTATTCAATCATCACAAAAAATGACCTGTATTAATGGTACATCCATTCATCATTATTGATTTACATAGTTTGATTACTCAAAATACAATCTAAGATACTTACCTGTACTTTGTTAAACCAGTATTATCTTGAGACCTTTATTAATATCACATTTATAATAATTATTATTTAAATGAGGCATTTATTTTATGTAGTGCTATGTTTATAAATTGTAATAAACTAAAGATCAGCCTTTCAAGCTAATGTACATGCGCTTTTTATGAATATTAATACTAATAAATGAATACTTTCACTTCCAACACAAGATAAAGTCTTTTCGAAAGAATAAAATGAATCCACCTATTCTTTCAACCCAAATGCTTATATATGGGCCAATCTTAAGTACTGAAAATGAAAGCATGAGGATAAACCACTCACTTTAAATTACTTTTTACTATGTCTGAATGAATGACACCCACGAAATTATCTAGAATTTACGAAATATCATTCTTAAATGAAACTAAACATATGTAAATGAGGCATTTATTTTATATAGTGCTATGTTTATAAATTGTAATAAACTAAAGATCAGCCTTTCAAGCTAATGTGCATGCACTTTTCATGAATATTGTTATTTATTCATATAGCACTATGTTTTCAACTTGTACAATCATTAGGGAATCACCCATCTACACATGCACTGTGTAGGTTTAAACACTTAAGAAATACTGTTCTTTCTAAACACAAGATAAAGTCTTTTTAAAAAATGAGATGAATCAATACTATCTTTGTTACCTAAATGTATATGCATAGGCAAATCTTAAGCATTTAGAAAGGAGAGCATGAAGATCTTAATCAATCAGTTTTAATTCCATTTACTATGTCTTAATGTTTTGACATTTGGGAAATTTTTACAATTTATTGCATGTCAGTATTAGATGTAATATTAAATGTATTATCATTATCATTGTCAACCATTATCAATCTACCACATGATGAAGGTCTCTCCAAGTTCAATCCATTTTCTCCAATATCTAGCCTCTCTACTCCACATTACATCTTTTACAATTTCTTATTTCATCTATCCATCTCACATGTGGTCTCTTTCTGGGTCTTTTGCAATCTATTGGAATCCACTTTAAGATTTCAATTATCCATCTATTATCATTTTCTTCTAGCAATATGTCCAGCCCAACACCACTTCAGTCTTTTAAGTCTTTCAATGATATCAGTAACCCTTGTTTGTTCTCGCAACCATACATTGCATTTTGGATCTTTTCTTGTTACTCCTAACATGCATCTCTCCATACTTCTTTGAGTGTTCTGAAGTCTCTGTATTGCACTTCTATTTAGTGTCCAAGTCTCAGATCCACAAGTAAGAACTGATAAAACACATTTATTAAAAATCTTCCTTTTCAAACACATAAGAATATTTCCTTATATATATATTAAACATATATAACAAGTTATATATTTATATAGTGCTATGTTTTTAATTTGTAACAATCATTAGAAAATCACTCTTATACACTTGTTTAAAATTTGCCTATACAAATACACTTAAATTAAAAAGTTAAGATGGATTCAGCTTATCTTTTCGAAGGACTTTATCTTGTGTTTATAACAAAGAATAATCCTCAAGTGCTTAAATCCACACAGCACATGTGTAGAGAAGTTCTTTCCCTAATGATTGTTAATAACATTAACTATACACAAATAATTTGAACAAATCAAGAATAAAACTCAATATTCTATAACCAATAATCCACAGTTAATGTTCAAGAAAATTATTTTGGCCCTTTTTTTTAATTTTAATATGCATTTAACTCTAATTTTATAGATAGAGCAATCCACTCAGCAATTACAATCTATAGCATACATCAATAATGTGATTTTCTAAAGGATTTTCACTAAGTCATAATTATTATTCTTCACATGATCACCATTTATTATGCTTGCTCATAACTATTATTAAAACAGGCAAAACTCTCCATACAGTAGTGCCACTCAATGCAAGCCAGAGTAAGGTTTGTGCATAAAATCCCTATCTAGTGTCTACTCATCCAATATCCCCAGACTAGTTTCTAGCCTGTGACTTACATCAGTGAGAAATTAGTCTGGGGATATTGGATGAGTAGAGGGTCGTGTGAAAGTCTGAGTTCGAATCCCTTATATATTACATTATATATGTGCAGGTGTATGTAAGCCTATATAGTGTATTAGTTTATATATCAATCTAAATAAGTATTCGTTACTGATAGATTTTTTTTTTAATGCATTGTTCCTTTAAGAGCTAAAAAACTAAAATTGTAGTTAATGAAAGAAGGAACAATTATTTACTTCAAAATAAAAATTTATTTTGAAATGATTGCAATTATAATATTTTGTAAACAAAAATATTTATTTTTAAATTTTACATTTAAAATCAAATAATAGTGTCATTTATTATTAAGAATGATCAGAACTGAAACTTGGCCTTGAAGTAATGGTTCGTTCATAAAAAAAATGTTTTTATTATTGAAAAAAAAAATCTTTAAGTTAAGAATTGTTTTAAGTTGTTTTGGGAGGTAAGCCAATCAAATTTAAGGAAATCGTTTGCTGACATCAATTATCGCGGGAAAAAAACCATAGCAGACGATCTGAGAAGTGATTCAAGAAACTTAAAAAACAAAAAGCTGTTTTAATATTTGTCTAAGTAAAATATTATAAAACTTTAAAAATATTTAAAATTTTAACAAGTCCAAAACTGTATGTATAAGCAATCTTAATATAACAAGATTTTAAAAGTAAGTATTAATACTATGGAGTGAGGAAAATCAATCTTTATTATGACCTAGTTTCAAGTTCTGACCGTCTAATTCCAGCCAACAAATCCCAGTTGTTATTTTAAATTTTACCTATGATAATCAAAAAAAATGGAACACACTGCAATGTGTCTGCTAGAACAAAAAGACAGTCATGTAAGGGAACCTTTATTTATCTATGCTAGATTAAGAATTTTTATTAGTCATAGATTAAATGTAAAAAAAAAAAAAATCGGTATCAAGGATAAATCTTAAAGTATGTTTAATAAAATGTTAATTGAAGAAATGATTAAAACTGAGCAGTACCACTTTTACTATTACTTTTATGTAAAGTTTAAAAACTTATAATAAGCATTATATAGGTTAAGTAATGATTTCATTTATGAGTGCCAGTAACAACGGTCTACTAGCAGGAAAGAAAGCATGGTATATTATCCGGAATTGAAATATATATATAAAAGATAAGTGTGATAAAGTAAAACTATCCTCAAGAATATTTAATAAGGAATAAAGATGGTAGAAAATAAATTGTAAATAGCAAATGAAATAAACCTTAGTGCATTAGGAAATATAAAATGTCGATAGAAGGTAATCTTGCTCTACTATTAAAAGAAAATGTGAAATGCTTTCTTCATAATAATAATAGTAACCAAATAAGCAAGGAATCAATCGAATGCTAAATCGTGTATTACTAGTGCAAGGAGTATTTAAATCAAACGTATAAGACAAGTTGCAGATAATCATTAATTACTAAAGGGAAAAAAAAACTGATACATTGTTAATAGCCCAGTGGATTGTGAATTTTATAATTGTAATAATCTTTGGATGAGAATAAATGGAGCAAAGATAATTGTAATGTGGATAGCAACCAGGGGAGTGTTTGAAATAAGTGATGAGAGTATACAAACTGAATCCTGTGGAATGATTATAATGCCAGTAAAAGTTAAAAAGTTTTTTTTTTGTCTGTTTGTTTGTTTAGGAACTTATATTTAAAGAGAAAAAAAAAGGGAAAAGCTTGCAACATCACATTTCTATATATATATATTAATCCTATACTTTAAATATAGTTGTTATTACAATGGGGGGAGGGAGATAAGATCGATAGATAATGGAATTAATAATTGTTTTAAGTTGGTTATCTATGTCATTGTTTAATTTAAAAGTAATGTTTTATCAAATATTGTTATATAATTAAAATCAATAGATGATTAATGATTTAATGAAATATATCATAAAAGTAATTAAGAATATGGATGATATAACAAAGGAAAGGATTAGTGCTTAAAGGTACAATATTAAAAGGATAAACGATGATATTTTAAATTTGATCTTATGTTTTATGATGAACCATTTAATATGGCTATATGAAATCATGAGTAATTTAATTTGTAGTTTGTATAAGCAAATAATTATAAGGATGATAGTAGAGAAATATAAGTTAGAAATCAATCAATAGTAGTCTGTCCAATAGACAGGTCCAGAGAGTAGTCACTACATCAGTTCATCCATTCTTCCATTCCATTCTCTTCCTTGCCCACTTCCTCAATTCCACATAACCCCTTCCATCTCGTATATCATCCAATAATGTCAATCTCTTCCGTCCTTTCTTTTTATTTCCACTCACCATTCCTTCCAAAACATCTTTCATTAAACTATAATCTTTTCTTAGTATATGTCCAATCCAGTTTCTCTTTCTCTCTTTGATACTTTCAATCAATCTTCTTTCCTCATTAACTCTTTTCAAAACTTCTTCATTTTTTATTTTCACCCAACTGATTTTTTTCCATTTTTCTCCATGTCCACATCTCAAAAGCTTCCAGTCATTTCTTAATTCTATTACTCAATGTCCATGTCTCACAACCATACATTAATACACTCCACACATAACATTTAATTAATCTTTTCCTTAATTCTCTTTCCATAGGTCCACAAAATATCTTCTTTCTTTTTACAAATGTCACCTTTGCCAATGCTATTCTTCTTTTAACTTCATCTTCACTTCTTCCATCCTCACTCAACCAACAACCCAAATATCTAAATCCCTTCACCTGCTGCACCATGTCATCATGGATTCCAATTTGCAGACTTTTTGCATCTCTCCCTATCCATAAACACTTAGTCTTTTCAATATTAATCTTCATTCCATATGCCATACATCCTTCTTCCAATTTATTCAACATATTCTGAAGATCCTTTTCTTTCTCAGAAATAAGAGCCATATCATCTGCAAATCTTATACACTTTATTACTCTCCCTCCAACATTTGATCCTCCACAGTCCAAATAATTATTTAGCATATCTTCTAAATAAATATTAAACAAAACAGGTGACATACCACATCCTTGCCTAACTCCACTTTCTATATTCACTTCATCAGTCTCATTACATCCAAATCTAACTCTTATTCTTTGACCATTATACATATTCCATATCAATCGTCTTTCTTTTCAGAATACTCCTTTATCTCTTAAGATAGACATCAGTTTATTCCAGCTTACTCTATCAAATGCCTTTTCTAAATCTATAAAACATATACCAATTCCTTTATCTCTTTCAGTATATCTTTCTGCAATTGTCCTAACAATACCAATAGTATCTCTTGTGCTTTTCCCTTTCCGAAAACCAAACTGTTCTTCAGCAATATAATAGTCAACCTTCCCATAAATCCTTTGAGTTAAAATCCTCAATAACACCTTAGAAACATGAGAGTTAAAATCCTCAATAACACCTTAGAAACATGAGACAATACACTTATTGTCCTATACTCTTCACATTTAACAGCTTTTTTCTTTTTAGCAATTGGAATCACTATAGTTCTTAAAAAATCTTCAGGCCAAACTCCACTATTATATATCAAATTGCAAAGTCCAACTATTTCCTTCATAGTAAATTCTCCCATTTCTCTCAAAAATTCTATAGGTACTGCATCAAATCCAATAGCCTTACCATTCTTCATTTGTGTGATTGCCTTTCTTACTTCATCTGGCAGTATGTCCATACCTCTATCATCCATTGCAACATCTTCTTCATTTTCAAGTTCATAACTAATTAAATTATTTCCTCTACTAAACAGATACCGAATATATTCTTCCCATCTTTTTAATATATCATTACTATCGGTTAACCTTCTTCCATTCTTATCTGCAATCTCACTTGCTACCCATGTCTTTTTCTCCCAAGAAATACTTTGTATTCTATCAAATGCTAGACCATATCTTTTCATCTGTTGAAACCTTTCTATCTCTTTACATTCTTGCTCCAACCATTTTTCTTTTGCTAAATCTGTTTCTCTTCTTAATTCATTATTAAATTTTCTATATTCCTTTTGCCCTTCCTCAGTATTTACATTCTTCCACCATCTCTGCACTTCCATCTTTTCCAACATATCTTCAGTTATCCAAGGTCTTTTAGCTTTTCTCACATGAATAATACCTATTTCATTTTTTGCTATTTTCAAGAATCCCTCTTTAATTCTATTCCAACACTCATCAGAGCTATTAATATAGTTCCCATCCTGGACAATTCTTTTAAATTCATTTTCACATATTAAACCAAATTTTCCAATTTATCCAAGTCCCATCTTGTGTATCTTTTCCCTCTTTTAATTCTTTTTAAACTTAACTTTAATTTAGCCATCACCAAATTATGATCCGAATCTATATCAGCACCTGGCAAAGCATGTGAACCCTTAACAGCATTCTTATATCTATTCTGAATCAATATATAATCAATTTGATAATGTTCTTTGTTACCTGGAGCTTTCCATGTATACAATCTTCTAATATGATTTTTAAAACAACGTAATGATTCCTGTAGACATACTCATAATAAAACAAGGGAATTATAAGACAAAGTGGTTTCCTGTTGCCTTCTTTGCCCAGCAATAACCTCTATAATAGGCTTAGTGCGCTAGCCAAATCCCATAAAATGAAAATCCAACTACCGCTTCCTCCTCATCGTTGTCACCTCTAGTGATCTTCCGCTGACTTGGAAGAAATGCCGTTGCTGACCCAGCACCCAGCAAGTGTTGACTTATTTAATGGCGGTCAACACTCGCCATTATACATCCACCATCATAGGAATTGTGGCACTTTATAGAAGTAAACATGCCACTGTCTCCTTCACCACTTCCTAATAGTGAATGTTGTCCCATTGTCAGTGACTGCTTATTTACAGTACTCTGCTTATTCGCAGCTAACCTTCATATATGAAGGCCATACCCCTATCTGCAACCTGGGGATGCTCTGGGTGGCATGAGACCCATGCCTTATTCCCAGAAATATGAAATATGAAGATAATAATTGTTAGCTTAAGCAAAGGTAAGTATTGTATTTAAGATACACCAAAGGATGGTCCATTAACAGTTAGCTGAATCTTATAAATTGTATATGAAAATTATTTTAAGAAGATATAAGAGTTCAGAGTTAATATTACATAGCATAAAATTCTTACTGGTTGTATTTTAGTATATAGGTTGAGAATAAACTCATAGGAAGGTGGAGTTTGAAATGGAAAAACCAAGTGATGATTTTATAATTATTATAGTAATATTTTCTTAGAAATAAATAAATTAAGATCAAAGAATGAATATCATGGTATCTAAAAAGACACAAAAGGTGACATTTCACCATATTATAATAAGATTATTGCATTGAAGCAAAAACATAATTAATGCTTTTCATTTTGTCTTTATAAGTTATAGCCTAACTTAGAATGTGATGATAATTGCAAAAGAATTGAAAAACTGATTAGATAATGGAGACCTCCTGATTTGTGATATATAAAAGAAAATATATGAAGGTATAATCACAACAGCACTATACTACATGCATCATACGAATTTGTAAAAATTATCAGAAATGCAAAAATAGATCCAGACCATAAATAGTTGTTTGTGATATCAATGAATTGTATGGCTTTATCAACAGAAAAACATCTATTAATATCATCAAAGATGAATTAACAAAGAAAAACTGTCCAACCAAGTGAATTGAATATATTACAGAATTTCTAAAATGGTTGGATGAAAATATCTTGGCAAAATTTGGAAATAATTGGTACATCATGAATGACAGTTGACCAATGGGCTACCAATGAGTGGCATAATATCAAGCATTGTTATAAGCTGTTATGAAAATTAAATGCTCCCAAAATACTTCACAACAGAACCAATGCTTATATATTTACGATATGTAGATGATATCTTTATTGCAGCAAAAAGCTCTACTATTTCTAGCATACGAAATGAGTTTCAAGCTATTACAGGACTAACAATCAGCAAAGTCCATGAAAATTAAGAACAAGAAATAAAATATTTAATCATGATGATACAAAGAGAGAATACAAGCCTAAGTTACAAAATGGTCATTAAACCTTTACACATAAGAGGATATACAAATCCAAATTCAAACACCCCCAATACATACAAATGGGAAAGTTTGAATGCTTTCCTGTTCATGAATCATCACTTATGCAAATACATAATGGATAGGAGAAACAACATAGATAAATACATAAAAGAAATGACCAACATAGATTTTAAATACAGCATAATTAATCAGAGAATAAAAACCTTTTATAAAAGCTCAACAACAAACAGCCCAAAGAAAATAAGAAATACATAATTCCATTCATACAGAACATAACCTCAAAAATAGTTTAAAAACTTTCTAAAGACTTTAAATTCAGCTTCAGAATACCTTCCAATACTAACCAACTAATAAATAACACCAAGGACAAAATAGATAATGATCAAACCCCTTATATAGCTTATAACATGACGTGCACAAAGAGGTTGTTGTGCCACCTATTACGGTGAGACTTGTACTAACATCAACACAAGAGTTTACCAGCATAAATACACATACAACAGAGCAAAAAACAAAAGTGAAAAAACATCGATATTCTGGGAGCATCAAACAACCACAGATCACTCATTTGAACCTATTACTGCCCAAATCCTTTGCATAGAGAAGAACAATTCCAAAATAAAGATTAAAGTGGTTTATTATATTGTGAATGACCTCAGAGCCATTAACAAAAGAGAAGCTTCCTTTGCTCTCTCCAAATAATGGACTACTTAAATATTCAAATACATTTGCATAAATGAATAACAACTTATAATGGAGTTATTATTTTTAAAGCTATGAGTATAGGATCCAAAGTTACATCCCAAAAGCACTAAGATTATAAAATATTAAATAACTACAGCTTCACTAATATGTGTGAAAGAGTGCATAATTATAATTACTACATGAAAAGATAATATTTCTTTTTGTTTAGTTTTATTCTTCTTTTTTTTTGTAAATATCTAAAAGGAAAAAAGGGAGTGGAAGTTTTTCAATGGTTATAGTGTTATTATATTATATTTGAAGCCAATAAACATCACTTGATCACCATTTCTTATGCCTGCTTATAACTGTTAGTAAAATAGGCAAAAACTCACTATATGTATTCCCATACAGCAAGCTAGAGCAATCAATGGATGCCAGAAGGCTTGTGCATAAAATCTCCATCTAGTACCTACTCATCCAATATCCCCAGACAGTTTTCTGGCATGTGGTCTTCATCAGTGAGGAGCCTTGGATCTGAAAGCATATCTGGGTGCAGTGCTCTCAGATCCAAGGCTCCTCACTGATGAAGGCCACAGACAGAAACCAGTCTGGGGATATTGGATGAATAAGCACTAGATGGGGATTTTATGCACAAACCTTCTGGCATCCATTGATTGTTCTAGCTTTGCTGTGCAGCAATACATATAGTGAGTTTTTGCCTGTTGTAATAATATATTATATTTGTATATAAATGTATTACTATTGTTATGTTACATTACCTGTTAATTAATATGTTTATTATAATATCTTGTAAAAATATGATTAAAGTTGTTGTTTTGAAAATTAACTTGAGTATTAAGAATACAGTTTGAGATTGAAATAAAGAAATTAGTCCAATTCATAACAATATAACAGTCAACTAAGTGCACCTTTCTTAAAAGAGATTTTGACTTGATGTAAACTGCCTTGGTCACATAAGTCATTGATAATATTACAAATTATTAAAATATGCTCATCTATAAGGAATTAAACAATGAATTGCTTATTATTAAAAGTATAAAATCTCATTACAATGTAGATAACAATTATAATTTTAAGAGTAAGTATTAGGGACCATAAATATAAAATAGGAATACAATTTTGATTATAGATTCAGGTTATAAGTCTTTTCTTAATTAATACACTACCTATAGAGTTCAGTAAAATCCCTCTTGATATTTTATAGCTGGATTAAATAACTAATTAAAAATCAATGATTAACTTGTGATTTTCTTAGTATAAATGTATTATTATGATTATTGCTAATTATAATCCTATAGAAGTAATAAGAATAATATTCAGTATACAGTAACATGATAGTACAATTTCTTCATTAGTTAATTGAAAGTCAACAATTATATATATTTTAATATATTCATTTAATCATTATAGTTAGTCGTGAGAATATGTAGATACTGAATAAGGAGGAGTGTTCTGGGTATTCTCATGCCATTGGATAATTACTTTTGTATTTATTTAATGTTAAAGGGTATGCAATCTTATTGATAGGTTAGAAGAGTCTCATTATTATTAATATCAACCAAAGAGACTTAAAAAATGGTAAGAGTCTTAAATGTTAACTTGATCAAGTCATAGGATAGCCTAATGTAGTAACTTGGCACATCGTCTAGGAGTCGTCCTATCAGCAGAGTAAAATATTAATAGGAGGTTGCCTTGACAACAGTTTTAAATTATTTATTGTTATCTGTATTGGAATTGTCTAAGTGTTAACTGGTTACTAATGGTTACTTATAAACCCATTTAGCTTTGAGCATTATTACACTTACTACGTAAGTAATATTTTCAGTACACTTAGAAAATTATAATTGCTATTTGTAATTTAATAATTGACTTTTTATTAATCTGCATTCAGAACAGGTTATATTTACCTGTTTAAGAAGCTTTACTTAAACTTCTTTGTATCAATAATTTTAATCTCTGAGGTTGCAATCTTCAGTGTCTATACAAATATATAGGGCCATAAATAAAGGTGGGATTCTATCTTTATTGTTAAAAGGAGGTTGCCTTGACAACACTTTGAAATTGTTGCTTGTTATCTATATTGGCAACCATAATTAATAAAATTAAATTATAGTAAAATTCTGATGTTTTAGCAAGATACACAAATGGAAAAAAAAAATTAAAGTTAAACTATTCAATAACAATGTGATATAATTATTATCTTTTCAACAATCATGTGATTACTTCATTACCCATTTGAGGGCAAATATCATCAAAATGTTGAAATCTATTTTCATTTTATTGAACATGGTTGCTTCCAAAAAGGTGATTTTTAAAATATCTTGGTACTTTTGTATTAGAACTGCTACGCCTTTTTACAACTATGTCATTTTGCCAATAAATTTTTAATCTTGTGATCCCATCAAATAAACCTTGCAATCTCATCAAATAACATAAATGCAGGAATTTCTGACAAACTTATGTGATATTTTTTTACACAAACAACAAAATCACATTGTGATACTAAATAAAAATAGGTAGCCATGGAGAGAGACCGGTGAATGTATCATCATGGCAAGTGAGGATAGAACAGTGGCAACTCTGAATTAAGTGATGAAACTAAATATGGACAAGAGCTCAACAATTAATTCAGGTTGTTGCAAAGTGTATAAAACTAAGGAACTACAATCTGTCAGATACAAACATTTTCTTGTCAATCATAGACGATGCTTTCTATAGCATTCTGGGATATATCAAAAAAATCAGTTCACCATAGTTACGATCTGTCAGATACAAACATTTTCTTGTCAATCATAGACAATGCTTTCTATAGCATTCTGGGATATATCAAAAAAATCAGTTCACCATAGTGATTCCATTTTGATAAAAGTTTATTAATTTCTTTTTTTCCTGTTTTGATAAAAGTTTATTAATTTTCTTTTAATAAAATAAATGTAGTTAAATATATCTTGGTCAAGATCCTGTGCTGTCATCATATTACATAAACATGTGCACTTTAACTCTCCATTTTGTTACAGCCTGAGCCAGACATAGATTTTTTTATCTATCCATTTTGCTATTTTTTGCCTAGTTAAAAGATGTAGTACTTTTCTTTTTTATTTGCTTTACCATCTACTTTGTAGTTAATACATGGTAAGAATATTTTGATTTAAAGTGAGTGAATAGATGTTATTAGTAAATTTCGTTTTTTTTTTGTTTATTTTGCTTTCGAGCCCATTTTGAAATTTCCTGCCAGAGTTAATATATGTAGTACTTTTTTAATTTTAAATAAAACTTAATACATTCCTGCCTGTGTTTGTGATGGCAGGATGCCATTACTTTCTTCAGCGAGGGAAGGGGGGTGTTTGTGGTGGCACAAAGTGTCTAATTAAAAAAATTGATAACTACCAGTAAATTGTTAATAATACACAAATTTTACAGACAAAAAATAAGGAAAACACATTGCAATAGTAAATAAAAACAGGTAGTAGTGAGTTTCTAATATGACATCTTGTGCCATAGCAACAATTTCTCCCCCTTCCACTGGGGAAAGCTACGTCACTCTACCATCACAAATATGGCTAGCATTTCCTAAATTTTACTTAAAATTAAATAATATGACACTTTGTGTCATAGCAAAAATTTATCATCCTTCCACTGGAGAAAACTACGGCATTCTACCATTACAAACACGGCCAGCATTTCTCAAATTTTACTTAAAATTTAAAAATATTACATGTATTTACAAAATAAACACTAAAACAAAATTAACAATAAAAAATATTAATAAGCAAAATTTATTTTTTTATAAATTTTTACTTTTCGTATTGTTAAAAATGTACTTATTTTAGGTTTACAGGTTAGAACTGCTATGACATTTCACATATATATATATATTCGTCTACTGATAACTCTAAATTTTATGAAAAGATCATGGAATAACATGTACACTGGGTCCATTTTTACAAATTTGTCAGTTAAGTTGATCTGAAGTCCTGGTATTAAACAGGCAAAAACTCTCCATATAGTAGTGCCGCCTTGTGCTAACCAGAGTAATCGATGGATGCCAGAAGGTTTGTGCATAAAATCCCTATTTAGTGCCTACTCATCCAGTATCCTCAGACTAGTTTCTGGCTTGTGGCCTTCATCAGTGAGGAGCTAGCATGAGATGGTGATCATGTGATGTTTAGTGGATTAAGGCATGGTATTCATGATATTGTATGAAATCACAAGATTACTAAGTTATTGGCAGACTGAAATATAAGTAAAATTTCACAGCACCAATATCTTTTATCCATGAAAATATTCATTTCAACATAGTCTATATTTATTTAAATTTAATATTTTTAACAGTTAATATAAATGTAAATTAATTAGTAAATCAGGTCATTTATTATATATACAAAGTCAAAATCCACAACTAAGGTGTATTAATATGCAGAACTAATCGATAAAAACAATAGCAAACCTGTCCAATCTAGTTGGCTATTGTTTTCATTCAGCCTGTAAAAACCATTCTGATTGGTTGCTACATGTCAATACGTCATGGCTACATATTTAACTTCATATAATTATATAGTGGTAACTCAATTTACTAATTCATTTACAGATATTGTAAGTAGCTGTAAATACAAACTAAAACAAAAGTACAAAATGTAGATTGGAAATGGGAGCAAAATAAATTTAATTCAGATCATAGTGATAGAGTGTATTAATACACTATCTTTCAGTTTTATTTTATTTCTCTTTTTAAAAAAATAGAAATCTAATTATAATAATGGATTGTCTGTGAATAAGTATATATATATATAGTGTAAATAAAGTTGATTAAATTTTTATAATTAAGTACAAACAGAACCTGTGTGTGATTTTCAATCTTCATTATTATATATGTTATATGAGCACAGACTTTCACATGACCCACCACTCTCCACTCTATTTCATAACACTGATACCCTTGAACACATATATATTGAAAAGTTAAATAATCATCAATATATGTATATCATGCTAAACCAGCAATCATCAGTTGGTCCAGATTATCATCTCTACACATATATGCAATAAGTGCTCAGATATATATTAAGATAGCCAATCTTCATACTTTAATGGGCAGGCTTCAATCCACTCCACACTCCAACTCTTCAACCATCCATCCAATTGAAAATCTGATGATGGAACACTTAAAGGCCACCCTGAGGCTAAGATTCTCATCACACCCATGTTGACCTAAAGTCAATCTGGCCCTCATATACAGGGTACAATTAATTTAATACATATACGAGGGATGGGCAGACATCTCTACTATCTAATAACTAAAATACATGCTTATTATGTACCTGTATCAATATATTATTATCACTCTAAAAAAAATTTACATACAATATGAAAATCTTTGAATGTTATTAAAAGATAACATATGCAAATGAGCTTAGATAATAAAGAGCAGACTAATGCAAAAACATGCAATGATCTACTTAACAATTAAGCTGATATAGTGAATATGTATATAGCCATCAGCAGAGTATTGCTTGAATAATTAATTAATGGTCATTATAGATTCATTGCTTATACAAAATAAACAATATTTGTGTGTAAGAAACCGTAGTTAATGGTAGCACACAGTTATATAGACTGTATTAAAATATTTTGCATGTGAATAAGTTAATTCATACAACTACAAATTACCAAGGACTTCAGAGATTAAAACAGGCAAAACTCTTCATACAGTAGCGCCACTCATTGCAAGCCAGAGTAATCAATGGATGCCAGAAGACTTGTGCATAAAATACCTATTTAGTGCCTACTCATCTAATATCCTCAGACTAGTTTATGGCCTTCATCAGGCCTTGGCTCTGAGAGCACTACACTTAGATCTTAGGATCTAATGCAACCCTCCAGCAGCCATCTTTTATCTTTACTAAACTACAAAACTATAAGAATAAAATTGAAAACACAATAATATTTTCAATCCTAGCTTATATAGACATAATAAGTCTGAACTCAGTTCAGTACCCATACATTTTGATGTCTTTGTGATGTTTAGTCTTTTAACACCAATGCTGCCTAATAGGATAGTTGTCGCTATGGTTATTAAAGAACCAATGACACCAAAATGTATAGGTATTGAACTGAGTTCAGACCTATATGACTACATAAGCTAATGATCTTGGGTTAGAATATTGTGTTTTCAGTTTTATTCTCATAGTTTTGTAGTTTAGTAGAGATAAAAGGTGGCTTTTGAAGGGTTGCATTAGATCCTAAGATCTAGGTGCAGTGCTCTCAGATCCAAGGCTCCTCACTGATAAAGGCCACAAGTCAGAAACTAGTCTGGGGATATTGGATGAGTAGGCACTAGATAGATATTTTATGCACAAGCCTTCTAACATCCATTGATTACTCTGGCTTGCAAAGAGTGGCACTACTGTATGGAGAGTTTTGCCTGTTTTAATAACGGTTATGAGCAAGCATAAGAAATGATGATCATGTGATGTTTAGTGATTTGAGAGATGATAAAGTAATTTCTAAATGCCATCAATTATTTTATATAAAATTTATTTTCCAGTCAATAAATTTGAGTTAAGTTTAATTTGATGTAAAAATTATTTTAATAAAGTTATTGATGCTACCCAGCTGGTATTGAAAGAATACCCTCAGGATACAGCAAATAATTAAAATAATAAGCAGTTAATTTTAAAAGGTATTTTTATTGTATTAAGTAAAGGGGACTGAAAGTTACTACAGTATTTTAAAAGAAAAAGTAAAAGTTAGTAAAGCTAGTTTTTAAATAAAAAAAATATTAAATTAGTGTGTAATATATTAAGTATGATATGTTTTTGAAAGGTAAATTGAAAATTTTAAAGATGATATATATATATATTGTCTTTTGAAGTGACAAAGTTGTTTATTAAAAAAAAAATTCTGTAATTAAATTGGTTAAAAAAACTGTAAATAAAAGATTGATTAATAAAGTGATACGTAATTTTGAAGTTAGCCAGCTCAAGATTAAGAAAAAAGAACTTTTTTAAAAAATCGGTAGTGAAAAAACGGTAACTTTTTACATGTACAATGTTCTTATATTATATGATCACCATTCTTTATGCTTACACAAGCTGTTTATCTCTCCATATAGTAATGCTACTTAGTGCAAGCCAGGATAACCAATGAATGCAGAAACTAGTCTGGGGATATTGGATGAGTAGGCACCCGGTAGGGATTTATGCACAAACCTTCTAGCATCCATTGATTACTCTGGCTTGACTTAAGTGATGCTATATATGGAAAGGTTAGCCTCTGTGTTTTTATATTACAGTAGACAAAAATGGGTTTGAACCTGGATACCATAATATCAAAGATATAAACTATATTCAAGATGTGTACCATAGTATCGTAAATTTTGGTTCAAATAAATAATAAGTAGACTGATTAACAAAATTCAAATAAGAATTGTAATTCACATGTATATTAATATTAATCAGTGTGATGATGATGATGATGATGATTTCTAACACAAGTACTCCCAAAAGTATTTTATTTGTTTTTCAGTTTTAATAAAAAAAGAAACTCAAAGGCACCAAACTTCTAAAAAGAAAGTTTACTCTTGGTATACTTTTAAATGTAAGGTCATCTTCAATTATTACTGCCATCTTAGCATGTCTTCCAATGGATTGCATGATATCTCAGAGCAATGAAACATAAATGTGCAAAAAGGATATATTTTGATTGAGTTATGAACCCAAACTAAGTGGGTTAAAAATGTTTAATAAATATATTAATAATGAATAAATAAAATTGTTGTGTATATATTCTTGCTTTCTAGATACCTAGTAATTTCTCTTGCTCTCCTTTTAGTATCACTTTTAGGATTGCCATACACTTTAACTTTTGAGTCATATAATTTTTTCTCCTTAAAACATTTTCCTTTTAACAGATCCAGGGTTGACAGAGAATGAGATAGCTTTTGTATCATAACATCAAATTTTACCACTGTCAACATATTTTTGCATTGAATCTGGAGTTCTCATCCTAGTTGATATGAGATATATTCTGCCATCTTCCAGGTCACTGCTTATGTATTCATGCTGGTTTGGATCCCATTCTTTTTGTTTCCTGGGTCTACTTCTATAAGTTTCTATTCCAGTACTAGTTTCTGTGCATTGTAAATTCTCTGGAAATTTTTTTTGTAGTGTCTTGTTTTCTTGAGCTAGGAAAGCTTTTAGAATGGTGTATTATGCATGTTTTATCTTTATTACCAGAGCTTCTTCTCTTTTCCACCATTTATGTGATTGGCATCCATGATTATTTTCAACTCTACTACAACCAATATATGTTTCACTCTTTGTTTGATTGCCTATTTGGTGTGATAATCTTGACTTCTCTAACCTAATTCAGTGGCTCATGTTAATGGCATTTAAATCTTAGCCACTTATTCTATAGTTTTGTAGTCAGAGCTGATGAGCATCTGTTCAACATGAAAAGCTAAGTTTGTCAAATAATTCTGATGATCTGGCTTTCTATCATGCCACATGCTGACAATGTCTTTAATTTTGACACTTTGTCGTCTAAAAAAACTGTAACTTTCACTAGCTTTTATGCAAAATCTTTCCTGCATAATTTGATATATGATTACTCATCATCACTCTTTCAATCAAAAATTATTCAAAATTTGTTCTTTGTATCCAGATTAGGTACTTGTTTTTTTTATAAATGAGTTTCACCATTTCTTAACAGGTCCTTATAAATAATTGTAGGCAATAAACATTTGTTCTCTTTCTATTAGCTGGTACAAATGGGAATAATTCTCCAGACTGACATGGTATTCCATAAGTAAATCTGCTTCCTTTCTGAACTCCTGAATTTTAGAAATTAATTTATACAGTTAAAAGTCTCATAACTTCTACACCATTCTATAACTGTTGTGTTTTATGGCTTTCTTTTGGTTTTGTATCTCTAATATCACTTTTACTCTTTTCTTTAAATTCTTTTCCAGGTTTGATATATTAATTTTATGCATTTTCTGTTATCTTTGCATAATCCATTTTTATGTCATTCATGATGCTAATTGCTTCTTTTTGAGATTTCTGCATCTTGCATGTCTGCGAGTTTTGGTTTAAATAATGAATTTTCAATTTGATCTTCACCTGTCTCCACTTCTTCTCTTACTTAATTTTTTTAATCTTTCTGCTATTCTGTGCATACATTCTGCTTTTTATTTTTACTGGGATCAATAGGTTTTTAAACAACTTTTTCTAAATTACTATGCAATTTTTCCCCCACACACTCCACTTTCTGTTATACTTGCTATTGTATTTGACTTGCTATTTCTAGTTTCAGACTGATTATAGTCTCTTGAATTCCTTCATACCATTTTTTACTTTCTTGATGCATTTTTTTAAATTCACCATCTTTCTTTTGTTGTTTTTCTTCAAGCTTAAATGCATTTCTTCATTTTTAATTGTATTTCTTTTAGCATTTTTTGTTTTCTTTGTTGTGTTTCCTTAAATTTTTTTCACAGTTTTTCTTAATTTCTTTGTTGTGTTTCTTCAATTTTTTTTTTTGTTTTTCTTCATTTCTTGAATGCATTTCTTGAAAATTTTGTTGTTTTTCTTCATTTCCTAAATGCATTTTTAAAATTTTGATTGTATTTCCTCAAATCTTGACATAAATGCATATAGAATTTCACTATTAAATGTATTGGGTAGCTTTTCTAAAGGCATTGTCCATATCGGAATAACTTTCTGCACAATTGACACTGATTCCATTGGCTGTACAAGTTGTGTGTTGATGGATCCATGTTCAATTTTGTTTCCATTTTTTCTGTTTTTAAATGTGTTAGCATTTGTATATACAAACTAAATGTTCTATAATTTTCTTCTCTCAATTCTTTTTTGCAGATTTACAAACTTAAATATTTCTCTTATATATATATATTCTATCATTAATTAAATACACTTCAATCTAACCCTTTGTATAAAAAAAATTTCAGAAAAGCATGATATACCTCTGCCTTAATTATCCTATACTCTGACAGATTTCTTTGTTCTCATTTACTTTAAGCTTTCAACTTTCACTTTAATATTAAACCATTATTATTTTTCAAAATATAATAAATTTGGCCTCATTTGATAGATATTTTTTTTTAGAAATTAAATAAATTTTAAAAAATCACATTTGATTTTTGAAATTATTTTAAAAATTACATTTTAATCAAAACAAAACACTGTTAAATCATTAAATTTCAGATAGCGCAGATTCAATTTAAAATGAACAAAATCTTTTTTGTTTGATATTTGTTTTAAAAATATGAACTAGTAAATCTATCAATTTATGCTTTAAAATTTTTTCATAATTTTTATGATCTCACTAAATGTTATAACACATGTTGTACTGATGACATTTCTAGATAGTTGTATTTCCCACTACCTTAATCTCTATGGTAACATTACACAGAAGAATATATTCTTCTATATTTAAAAATAAAACATTTTTGTAAAAAATAAATATGTACTAATATATATATTTGATTTCTAATAATTATTACACAATTATGATACAAAAATAATCGTAAACTTTCCAAAAAATCAAGTTTTTAGACCATCATAATATTTTCTTGAAGTAATCTCTCACAAAATTTGAGATCACCAAATATACAATGACTACACATCAACCTTTGAAATTCCACTTATTTGATTATCCTGACATCTTTTGAATTTTTTTGAAATTAAAATATTAGGGAAAATATATGTAAATTTTAAAGCTGTAAAAAAATGTTAGTAAAATTTCTCAGTAGAGGGTGAAGACCACAAATTTAATTTTTAGATTTCTCAGATGCGGACCTGCCACTTGAATAAATAGGTTGGTTAATGTTTATTTATATTATTTTGTTGTTTATTAAGTATTATTTTGCCTACTTAGACATAACCTGCTGCTTTAATATAGTATTATACATACATTTTTTTGAATTCTAATCTTAATTCTCAATCTAAACATTGCATTTTACTTATTTATTATACACCACAATATGCTAAATGTATTCATGCCTTAATATCCAATACATTATGTGACTATACATAAGTATATTTAAGCATAAAAAGGGGGTCTTTAAGCCATAAAGTTGATTGTGCAAATGGATATATCATTCAAGACTGAAATTTAACAGAATAAAGGGATGTTTAGCCCCCATGTTGGGGGCCAATTATGCAATGGTAACTTTTACTTTGCATAGTACATTTATATTACAGAAGATGACTTTGAACTTGGATTCCATAATATCAAATTTATATTAACCTATATTCAATATGTATACTGTAGTATCATAAATTTGGATTTAAATAAATAAGTTAAATGGTTAACAAATTTCAAATAAAAAATTTATTTCACATATATAATAATATTCCAATATAATGATGATGATTTTTAACTTAAAAATACAAGTACTCCCAAAAGTATTTTATTTGTTTTTCAGTTTCAATGAAAAAAAGAAAATTAAAGGTCCCAAACTTTCAAAAAGAAAGTTTACTCTTGGTATATTTTTAAAGGAATGATCATCATCAAATATTACTGCCAACTTAGCATGTCTTCCAGTAGATTGTACGATATCCTAGAACTGTGGATATTAACTACAATATGTGCATACAAGGCTTATAATTGGATTAAGTTACAATACATACTAAATGGATTAATGGAAAAAATATTTAGAAATTCATTAATAATGAATTAATAAAACCTTTGCATATATACTCATAACCATCAACAAATACACAAAAATATCATAGTAACAAAGGATATTTTAAGTGTAAGCTATGGTTAAAGTTCAAGGTCATATAGTGTTTACATTGATAATATATTACCATGTTAAATACTGAAATAGTCTCTAACCATGTTTTACCACTTAATATTTTACAGTTACCTTCTTCAGTTTTCTGATGATGGTGCTCTCATTGAACATGGACAATGTTAAAGAGAGTAAATACTGAAGCATTGGTGATGTTATATGAGACATCCCAAGAGTATGTCTTGAATAATTTATATGGCACTATCCATTGCTTCCTTCGTGAAATTATAGAGGCATTGCACGAGCTCCTTTTTCAAACTTCAGCATTATTATCTACCATCTGATTGCATTTCCAAGCATTTTGACTGGTGTGATTTTTGGTTACCTAGCAACACGTGGTAGATGGATTTCTTCTAAATAAAATTGATGACTAGAGTACTGAAAAATACTTTAAAAACAGTCAGAATAATATGGCTTACAGTGAAAAAAAGTTTTAAATCAGTGGTTGTTTTTTTTTTCAGCATGGATCACAGCACCATGATTCCAATTGTACACTGCATCCTAATGCACAGCAATATAAACTGAACTGATAGATTTGTAAAATTCATTTTTGATTGTGGATACAAATTTTAGTACATTAAATTCTGATTTTGTGTATAATTATGAGAAACAAAAGAAGGGGAAAACTCCTTTTTCCTTTCTCTCTTTCTTTATTTGTATTTCACAATACAACAAAAAAAAAAGAAAAGTCACTGCCAACTTTTAAACTCTTTAATTATAACTTCTAAAATATTATCAATTCCAAAATTTGTAATATTATTTTCAAATCCACCAGCAGATTTTCTATAACAATGGACAAGTTGTTTAATTAAAATGTCCATTTGAAAAGCAGATTAATCACAGTTCAAATTTAGATGTTTTGTCTTTTAAAACTATGCAATTCTTTTTTTTTCATATGTCATAGCATTGGCCGGGATGCGAACTCACACCTGTCAGCAACCAACTACTTGCTTACAAGGCAGGTGCGATGACTTCCTGGCTAACAACGCTTGACAACTATGCAATTCTTTTGCGTACCAAAAGCCTTTTTCCTTTACATTGTAATTTATCATTCTCTTACATATTACAAAATAAATTTAATAATCTTTATTAATATACCAAAATTTGTAATATTATTTTCAAATCCACCAGCAGATTTTCTATAACAATGGACAAGTTGTTTAATTAAAATGTCCATTTGAAAAGCAGATTAATCACAGTTCAAATTTAGATGTTTTGTCTTTTAAAACTATGCAATTCTTTTTTTTTCCATATGTCATAGCATTGGCCGGGATGCGAACTCACACCTGTCAGCAACCAACTACTTGCTTGCAAGGCAGGTGCGATGACTTCCTAGCTAACAACGCTTGACAACTATGCAATTCTTTTGCGTACCAAAAGCCTTTTTCCTTTACATTGTAATTTATCATTCTCTTACATATTACAAAATAAATTTAATAATCTTTATTAATATACATAAATTAATTGTTTTCTTAACCTTTAGATTTACAAGTTTTTATTAAACACATCTTTTTTCTTTGCTGTGTTGTTCTATAATCAACCTGGGCTATTGGATTTTTTATAACCACAACATTAAGAATGATCTGTTTTTAAAAGATGAATTCAATATCTTTTTCTTTTTGTCTTTTGAAATGGGGAAGTTGTTTATTAAAAAACATTTCTGTAATTAAATGGGTTAAAAAATAATTAAAAGATTGATTAATGAAGTGATAAAATAATTTTAAAAATAGATAGCTCAAGATTAAGAGCAAATATATAATTTTAAATTGTGTCAAAAACAGTGGTGATGAAGTTATAGTCAAACCTTCCTTGTCTAGTATGTGAAGGCAAGAAATTAGAACAAATCTTGATGCAGTAAGTGAAAGCATAGCAGAGCAATGGATATTTAGTCACAACTTTAAACAATGAAAAATTCAGCAAACTATATTTACCAATATCAGAGAGTAATAAAAACAGGCAAAACTCTCAATACAGTAGCACCCCCAATGCAAGTCAGAGTAATCAATGGATGCCAGAAGGCTTGTGCATATGAGCATGCATAAGAAATGGTGATCATATGATCAGAGAATAATATTTTTGGTATCATCAAATTACAAAATAATCAAACAAATTAATGATTCATGCTTTCTTAACATGATTATCTAATTACCTGTAAATGTGTTCATCTCTGTCCTGCTATGTAGAATTTTAAGAAGAAGGAAATTACAATATCCAGCCTTAGTATTTAAAGAATAATGCTTTAATTCTCATCATCACCATCAAGGATATATTCAAAGATTTATCTAACAATTGCTGATGCATTTCCAAAATTACACAAAATGATAATAGCCAACCTGTAACTTGATAGTGATAAAAGAAGCAAGATACATTTAATGTTCAATCTAAAATTATGATTGAAGAAAGGACAGAATGTATTATTAGTTACAAGCCTAAAGAAATAAAATGGTTATACAGAAAAAAAACTTAATGGCAATAACCAGCCAGATATATTGGTTGGAAAACAACCAAGCGATAAACTACAAAAGAATTGTTCTAGGATTGTCTATTAAAAAATATAGGAAAATTAGAATTTCTGATCAACAGATGTAATTGTAAGCATTTATATTAATTTAAAAAATTGTTACGATTGTTTTAATATACATCACATGTGGTAATAAATTATCAACACAAATTTTTGTATAGTTATAATTAAAAAAGCATTTATTCACCTTAAATATTTTAAAACACCAGTATATTAAAAGTAAAAAGGTTCTGCACCAATCTTTAATATAATTGATATTCAAAAAATATAGCCTATCATATCATAATAATAATATTATTATTATTATAGATCTAAAAAAACCAATAAGTAAAAGAATAATAAAGTCTTAAGCTATACATCAATATTTGTTTAAACCACTAAACATCACATGATCACCATTTTTTATGCTTGCTCATAACTGTCATTAAAATAGGCAAAACTCTCCATACAGTAGTGGTGATCATGTGATGTTTAGTGGTTTAATACTAATCCTGCCTAATAAAATAGTGGTGGCTATGGTTATTAAAGAACCAAAGACACAAAAATGTATGGATACTGAACTGAATTCAGACCTATATGAGTATATAAGCTACTGAGCTTGGATTGAAAATATTGTGTTTTTAAATTTTAAACTCATAGCTTTGTAGTTGAGATAAAAGATGGTTGCTAGAGGGTTGCATTAGATCCTAAGATCTAAGTCCAGTTCTCTCAGATCCAAGGCCCCTCACTGACGAAAGCCACAAGCTAGAAACCAGTATGGGGATATTGAATAAGTAGGCAATAGATATGGATTTTATGCACAAGCCTTCTGACATCCATTGATTACTTTGGTTTGCACTGAGTGACACTACTGTATGGAGAGTTTTGCCTGTTTCAATATTTGTTTAATTATATTTATTATCATTATATTGTATTATGTTTTAATTTTATTTTTTGCTTTGAAAAGGATTGTATTTTTTTCCATATGTCAAAGCATCGGCCAGGAAGTGAACCCACGACAAATGTCTGCAAACAACTGCTTGCTTGCAAGGTGGCTGTGCTGACCTCTCGGCTACTGACACTTGACAAGTATTGTATATTTATATATTTCTTTTGAGTGAAGTGTAATATTGTATATAAATATTTTTTTGAAAATTATTTTAGTTTGAAATGCTCATAATTAAAACCTTGATCAAGCATAGAAGAGGAGAGATCATATTTCTAATTTAGTTTTAAGTTATTGAGAGATGAAAATGCCAGCTTAATGGCATTCCATTTTATGTAGACATTAATGGGAAGAGTATTGATACATATATTTATTTTTTGTTATTGCCTGAAATAAATCATATTTAAATCTAGCCTCTTATCTCAATTTATGTTCTTGATCTGTATTGATTCAATAAAATCTAGCCTCCTGTCTCAATTTATGTTCTTGCTCTGTATTGATTCAATAAATAATTTTATTTAGGGAATGGAGTTATGAAATATTGTGCTTGAGCCCTGCTTGGTGCTAAATTGGATCTCTAATACATCAAGGATAAGGATTTAAACTTAGATTTTTGGAAATTCATCTGAGAAGTAATGAGGTAGCACTTGAAAGGATCTAGTTAATTGTATCAGTGAAGTAAAAGATTCCAGTGAGTTCAGGTCTTTTAATTAAAGAGCACTAAATGCCATATAGGCTGAGATGTATGTTTGGTAGATGTGTGTCCTTATATGAATGATGATGAGCAGGAAATATTATTGATGCTAGGCAGACATGTCAGCAATAGAGCCACTAATTGAGAAAATTCTCAGTAGGTTCATCACCAATCTTTCAATTGCAGTTTACTGACAAATTGGATTACAATAGATAACTTAAATAAACCTTGAATGTTCATTTATGCATGAGTATTTAGCAAGAATAAAAATAACCACATAAAACCTATCATCCATTAATTTGAAAGTTTGATAAATATCGCATTCTCCTTTAATTTTTTTCTATGTGTCTGTTGAAGAGGATTTACATAGTGGTATGCCATTTAAAACTTATTTTACCCTTTTATTTACACACACACATATATATATATTCACATACACTTACATATTATATTAACCTGTATAAGGTTCCTAAATAAATACAAAAAAAAAAATAATAATATATCAAATTTATATAAATAATAGATTAATTTTGTAGATTTATTTTTATTATTATTTTGGATTTGTAAATTATGAAAAGGCATTTGATTCTATAAACATTTCTTCAATGATTAAAGCATTCGATCATCAAGGTAAATATTCAGGATATTGTCATATTCTAAAGAAAATTTATAAAAATACAACAGCAACAATTAGACTATATAATGATAATAGGAAGATTAACATTGAGAAAGGTGTATGACAGGGTGACTCCATTTTGTGGATTAAAATGAGAAGTTAAGGGAATAAAGTAAATGGAGATTACTTAAGTCATCTAGATTTTGTGGATGATGTAATTGTTTTTGCAAATAATGCTTTAGAGACAAGGCAAAACTCTCCATACAGTAGTGCCACCCTGTGCCAACCAGAGTAATCAATGGATGCCAGAAGGCTGTGCATAAATTCCCTATCTAATGCCTACTCATCCAATATCCCCAGACTAGTTTCTGGCTTATGGCCTTCGTCTGGCATCCATTGATTACTCTGGTTGGCACAGGGTGGCACTACTGTATGGAGAATTTTGCATTGTTTGAAAACAATTATGAGCTAATATAAGAGATGGTAATCATGTGATGCTTAATGCTTTAAAGCTTCAGGAAATGTTGCAAGTGTTATAAGATGAAAGTAAGAAATTAGATTAAAGGTAAATATTAAAAAACTAATGTTCAATGGATTTTCTCAATATAAGAAAATGAAGGTTGATAACGACAATAATTATCTTGGTTAAATTATTACTACAAATGGAAACATAATGAATGAAATAAGTCATTGAATTAAACTTTGTCAGAGTGCTTTTGGTAAAAATAACTATATTAAAAAAATATGCCTATGTGTTTGAAAAGGAAGGTTCTTTTATAAATGTGTTTTGCTGATCTAAGATTTGGTCAATTGACAGAAGAGCAATATAGACACTTTAGACCATTGAACAAAATATGGAGAGATAGGAATAACAAGATTGAAAAAAAAAATACATGGGTGAAAGAATATACAAATGTTAATGATATCATTAAAAGTAATTAAAAGACTGGAGTGGGGGTAGAGATGGACATATTGCTAGAAGAGTTGGAATAAAGGGACAGTTGAAATATTAAACTGGATTCCAAGAGATTTAAAAGATCCAGAAAGAGGCCAGATGTGAGATGGATGGATGAAATAAGGAAGTTTGATGGTATGATGTGAAGAAGAGAGGCTAGAGATTGGAGAGATGAACTTGAAGAGACCGTCAACCTGCAGTGGATCCGTGATGGTTAAAAATGACGATGATGTTTAGATAGTAAAAACCTTTCTTTTCTACCAGATCTTAAACATTAGTATCTTACATTAATAAAGTAATCATTAGAAGTTCATGATATATATATATTAAGAAAATGGCTGACAAACTAATGATATTAATAATTTTTATTATTCATTCATTAGACTAGAGATCATCCAATACTGAATTTATTTCTGATGATTCAACTCATACTAGCAGCACCTGCTTCCAAGCACTAAACTTAATGTATATACTTTAATGTTTTTTTCATGTGTCATAGCATTGGCCGGGAAGCGAACCCGCTAACCCGGGACAACTGCCTGTAAGGCAGCTGTGCTGACCTCTCGACCACCAACGCGTAACAAATTTTAATGTTTAAAACTTTTTCTACCATTTTTCATCACCTTTTTAAAATCTTATATCATTTTTCACCTTTTTTTAAAGAATTGTCACCATTTGAAGATTATAATCAGAAAGACAATTATATTAAAAATTTGATGAATCTATTTGGCTTTTATTATCTCAGTTGTGCGTACTTGCACGCTCGACATTAACGTCCTCACACAACACCTGAAAAATGGTTAATGTAAACATTTAACTTTGTTTAAATTATCTACTTAAACGCCCTGGTACACACAGTTAATTTATCGAAGCCAGTTTCTAATTAATAAAATACCCACATTTGTCATCATTACACGTGACAGTTTTGGCTAATTAATCCCTGATGCTCTAATGGTCAGCGAAAGTTAGACCATTATCAACATTTAATCTTAATTAATGACTCACTGAGCATATTAATTAACATAGATTATCCATGTAATAGTTACAACCACTATCAACTTAAATTATTTTTAGTCTGATCAGTAATTATTATTTGTCTGCAGATTTCCCACAAGTTTTTACTATATATTAGAATATGTAATACTTTTAGTTCATTTAAATTAGGAAACAAAACACACACACACACACACACACATATATATATATATAAACAAATAATAATCTATACATATAATATTTAAATGCATGTATATTTTATATACTAAATTTAATGTAATTGTAAGGGACTTGAAAGACTTTCCAGCACCCTTTAGCTATCCAATCCATTTTAAACATCTGATACCCACGGCCACATACATGTGAAGAAGATAAATGATCGCCAATCTACATATTTCGTGCTGAACCAACATTCATCAGTTGGTTCAGATCACCATCCTCACACATATATACAATCAGTGTTCAGTTTAAATTAGGATAGCAAATCTTCAAACTTTAACGGATAAGCTTCAATCTTCTCCACTCTTCAAATCTTCAGCCATTCATATCATTGAAGGATAGAATGCTCAAAGTTCTTGCTGATGCCAATATTATCACACCCATGTCGACCTTATGTCAATATGATCCCTCACACATCTGCATATGTTCAATTTAATTAAATACATGTACATTTTTTATACTAAATTTAATGTAATTATAAAGAACTCAGACTTTGATTCACATATATGTGTGGGAGATGATAATCTGGATCAAGTGATGAACATTGGTTCAGCATGAAATATGTATATTGTTAATCATTTATTTTTTTCACATGTATGTTGTCATGTGTACCAGTTGTATAAGATGGATTGAATAGTTGTAAGGTGCTTGAAAGTCTGAGTTCAAGTCCCTTATAATTATATATATATAATGGGTGATAACTTTTATATATGTATTAAACTTGATGATTTTAAATAATGGATCAGTCCAGATTCCAACTTATCTAGATTGAATCAAGCATTCATCATCACAAACCAAAGTATGCATATCATCATCATAAACCAAAGTGTACATAGATAGATAATACATATCCAATGGCAAGAATGGACCAATAAGTGATGATGCTCATGAATTTGAATGTTTCCCTTATGGATGGAGATCTGGCAATAAATAGTCAATCTGTGTGAAGGTAAGGTCAGAGAACTACTGTCTCCAAGCTGAAAGGCAGAATACCCATTCTCCAGAGAACTACTAAATGTGTAACATGAAAGGGAAATCCATCAATAATGAATTATCAGCCAACAAAGAAGAGATATGGTACAACAGTGAAGAGTCACCAATTAACACTGATAAGTCACTCAATCAGCAGTGATGAACCTACAGTTTCAAGATCTACAAATGACAACATTGGAACTGCTGATTAGTAAATCATTATTTAGTTATTGAAAACAAGCAAAACTCTCCATATGTAATGCCACTCGGTTAAACCAGAGTAATCAATGGATGCCAGAAGGCTTGTGCATAAAATCCCCATCCAGTGTCTACTCATCCAATATCCCCAGACTAATTTCTGGCTTGTGGCCTTCATCAGTGAGAAACCTTGGGGATTTTATGCACAAGCCTTCTGGTATTCATTGATTACTCTGGCTTGCACTGAGTGGCAATACATATAGAGAGTTTTGCATGTTTTAATAGCAATTAAGAGAAAGCATAAGAAATGGTGACCATGTGATATTAATTGGCTTAAAACCAATCCTGACTAATAGGATAGTGGTGGCTATGGTTATTAAAGAACCAAAGACACCAAAATGTATGGGTACTAAACTGAGTTCAGACCTATATGACAATATAAGCTGATGAGCTTGGATTTAAAATATGATTTTTCATAAGTCTCATAGTTTTGTAGTTAAGTAGAGATAAAAGGTGACTGCTGGAGGGTTGCATTAGATCCTAAGATCTAGGTGCAGTGCTTTCAGATCCAAGGCTCCTCACTGATGAAGGCCACAAGCCAAAAACTAGTTGGGTATTTGAATGAATAGACACTGGATGAGGATTTTATGCACAAGCTTTCTGGCATTTATTGATTATTCTGTCTTGCACTGAGTGGCAAAACATATGGAGAGTTTTGCTTGTTTTAATAACAGTTAAGAGCAAGCATAAGAAATGGTTATCATATGATATTTAGTTATTTAATAAATGTATCAAATGGTTTTGTCATTTGTCGATCTTGAAACTGTAGATTCATCACTGCTGGCTACTTACTGTGATTCTTCCTTGTTGGTTGTTGATTCTTTATAGATTGCTGATGACATGTAGTTTAGCCATAGCTGTTTTGTGTGTCTTTGATGTTGCCATCCATCAGCTGTTTTAACTATCATGGTTTGGGAATCTTTTAACTTTGATCATAACTTCTGAAAGCAATTTGGTAGTTCCCTTATATATGTGGCACAGGATATAAGCTCCTATCTGCTTTATTGCACTTTAATTTCATGGTTTATTTTGGGTTCAATCCCAGATTATTAACATCTTTTGGATAACTCTGTTTGAATTGTTGTGAGCTGGTTTACTTTAGTCAAAGCTTTGTGACAGACAGTAATTTTCTGAAGAATTTGTGCTCTGTCCATCACCTTTGTGAGAGTAGTTTTCTGGAGAATTTGTACTCTGCCTGGCAGTTTTGTCAGTAGTTTTCTGGAGAATTTGTGCTCTGCCTGTCAGCTTTGGGACAGTAGTTCATTGATTTTACCACCACATGGATTGACTATTGATTGTCAGATCTTCCACAATGGAAATGCCTATTGGCACTTTCTTGCTATTGGACATACATTGTCTATCTCTATACACAGTGCATCATAGTGATGAATGCTCAATTTGATCTAGATAAGATGGAATGTGGACTATTATTTGAAAGCAAGGTGAGACAAGATGCTCTTGTTCTTGAAATTAAAGCAGTATTTTCCATTATATTTGCTTCAGAATAACAAATAATTTTGCTCTTTTTATTTTTTTCTCCTTTGGCTCTCTATCTCATTTTACAGAATCTTACAATATCTAATCTTTTTATATAAGTTTATCTTCTTCTTCATAGCATTTTAATAGTTACTCTAGCAACATATTTATTTAATTCCCAATAACTTAATGTACCCTCCAGCACTCGACTGATGAACTTAATTATGTAAAATGATAATTCAGTTAGCAAAAAAAAATATTCTAAATTTGATAACTGATAACAGTCCTATTTTGCACAATCTTGCTAATACCTGATATAAGATGGTTTATATAAAATTATTTTTTTCTGATCTATCTAGGTCTTCAATTATTGCAAGCATTAATGCTTCTGATGCATAGGAGAGTTCAAATTCTGCATACCCCAAGTCAATTACTCCAAATATTATCAAACACTGTGTAACCTCTCATTTTCAATTATATTATAAGCACTAGGAATGCTTAGATATAAAAAGCTTAAGTTTTAATGTTTGTTATAATATTATGCTAAGTCTCTTTCAATATCTTGGGCTGATATTATATACATAGCAAAAACTGGTCAACAGGAAGGTGAGAAGTATAAATATGATGTAAATATTATGAAAATTTGTGAAAATTTATATTTACAAATTTACAGAAATTTACATCATATTTATTCTCCTGTCTACCAGTCATTGCTACAAATATAATATCAACCCAAAATATCAGAAGCCACTAAGCATAATATTACAACAAACATTGAAACTTAAAGCTTTTCTTATCTAAGTGTTAATTGAATTACAATTTGTTTAAGAAAAGTTAGCAACATATATATAAACAAGCTAGAAACTCGTCTGAGGATGTTGAATAAGTAGGCACTAGATAGGGATTTTATGCACAAACCTTCCTGCATCCATTGATTACAAAGGCTTGCATTTGGTGGCACTACTGTATGAAGAGTTGACAAAGATTAAGCTGTGAAAATGGGATAGAGCAGATTATGGGAAAATTTAGAGTGGAGAATGAAAATAAAGTGGCTAACAGGTTTATCTGGGCATAATTGCTGAGATATTCTTGACTTTGTTTAAGGAGAAGCCACAATATATCACATCACATTGACTTCGTTTAAGGAGAAGCCACAATACAACACATCACATTACTGTTATTAATGTATATATAACTTTTTTTCTTATACAAAAGTCTACAGTTACATTTTTTAAATGCTTGTGCCTATTCATATCTTATGATTTTCAAAAGTTATTCCGATTTGCATCTAAAACAGCATTATTTGCAAATCAAACTTGAGGGTTTTTTTGTACTCTTTTTAATATACTTTGAGCATGCACTTGTACTATTCTTTTTGGTAGTTTGTGTTTTTAGATTTGTCTTTGACTCTCTTATTGCTATATTTATTAATATTATCTTTATATCCTGCTTTTTAACATATTGCCTTTTCTTAAGCAAAATTGGCCTTTAGTTGCAAATATAATAATGCTTAGTTAAAGATTTGATTTTATATTCAAAATCAATAATGGTTTAAAGCAAATCATTTTTGAAATTTTTTCTCATATAATCCTTTTGAATTTAGAATAAGCAAAATAAAATATAGGTTAAATTAACTATCAATATTCTATTATTTATTTCTAAAAGTATTTTTTGTTTTTGAACCTAAATAAACATTTACCCCATTATATTAACTTCAGAATGACTAATTCTTATGTTACTTCATTCTTTTCTTCTACAATTTACTTTCCTCATCTTATGGAATTCTGCAATATTTAACTATCTAACAGCCTGTGTTCAAATTCCATACATGCACATGGCAAACGGCTGTACAAACATTGCACAAAACCCATCACGAATATATTTATTATATAAATACTGGTTATTATTTAATATAAATGTATAATCCAAATTTTAACAATTGATGTTAGATTACTATGCATAAATATGAAACAGTCGTGAATTTAATTAAATCTGATTTCTTCAGGCTGTGATATTTTTGCAATAAAGATTTTAGTTCTATATTTTATTTCGCTGTAATTAATTAAACACTTGATTGTGGAGTATACATTATTTAATTTTTTATATATACATCTAATGACTTTTTATTAATTGCAATTATAAAGAAAATGATCAAATATGATATGATACACCAATTTACGTAACAGAACATATGCAGTCATGCATAAATGAGTATGGCCATTTTAACTCAAAAATAAAAGTTTTAAAAAAAACTGCTTTAGGTAAGAATCTTGTAATAATTAAAGAAATCAATCTGTGAAACATAAATATGTCCACATAAAATGTACATCTGTTGTGTCTTTATTTTATATTTTTCAATGCTGTCTCTTAAATTTTTCAGATGAAAACTTTTCTTTCTGAAACACTTTAATAACTGTAATTCTCAAATGAATTCTATTATCTGCCATAGATTACCAATGGAAATAATCCACATTGCAATTCTTTAATATGTCTTGGACATATTGCTTTTAATATGTGTGGGGTCTACCATTCTTATAAAAACTTAATAAAACACTCTTTTAGGCAGGGTTTGCATTGTTTTTTTTATTTTACATATCCAATCTAAAGAACATGTAATTTTACATGAGTAACCATTATAGTGTCACTTCCAGAAACTTAAAGAATATATTATTTAGCTTTATGATCTAGTCATTGTATTTTTAAAATTTAGCACAGCATCAATGAGTTTGTATTAATTGAAAGAAGACTCTTTCTCTTTGATACCTTAGAGGAACCATGTGGAGTAAATTTCTATGTCCACTCTATATGTATTTGACATTGCAACTATTATTACTATTATCATCATCATCATTTTCAGCCACTATCCGTCTACTACAGGATGAAGCTCTCACCAAGTTTAATCTATCTTTTCTAATCTCTAGTCCCTTTTCTTCACATCATCCCTGCACGACTTCTTATTTCAACTATCCATCTCACATGTGGTCTCTTTCTGTGTCTTTTAAAATCTCTTGGAATACAGTTTAAGATTTCAACTGACTATCTACTATCATCTCTTCTAGCAATATGTCCAGCCTAACTTCACTTGAGTCACTCAATTCTTTCAATGATGTCAGCAACATCTGTTTTTTCTCTCCCCATGTAGTTCATTTTTGATCACATTGTGTTACTCCATCATGCATCTTCCATACTTTTTTAACTGGTTGAAAATCTCAGTATTTCCTTCTGTTAAGTGTCCAAGTCTCATATCCATAAGTAAGAAGTGGTAAAACACATTTATTAAAAGCCTTCCTTTTCGAACACATAGACATGATTCTAAATATTAAGTTATTTCTACCAAAAACATTCCAACCAAGTTTAATTTCATGCATTATGTTTCTATCTGTAGTAATAATATTAAAAAGTATTTGTAGTTATTAATCTTCTTAGTCATCATTATCAATCTTTATTTTCTTTTTTTGAGAAAATCTATTAAACCTTACTTACTTTTTTTAACATTTACCTGCTGTAATCCTGATGATGATGATGATGATGTTTCAAAAGGCCTTTATTGTCTCAAAAGAATTACAAATTTTGCATAGTACGTCTACATATAATATCCTGGATTGTCCATTATCATTTGAACGCCATTAGCAAATCAATTATAACAGAAGGAAAAAAATTGTTGTTAAATTGTCCTTGTTGCTAATTTGATATGCATATCCTTCTAAGTTTTTTTTATAATGTTTAATTTCTCAATTCACTATAACATAGATCTAATCTTAAGTAATGACCAGGTTGCTGCAAAATTTCAGGTCTGGCCAGTGTCTTATCCCTTTTCTGTATTATTTCAAGTTTATTTGAAAAAGTAGCTGGATGTCTCCTGGAATTGTTACCAATTAGGAAAGTGCATCTAGTACACCAGTATACATATAGCACAAAGGTTGCTGCCCTGACCCTTGGTGTTAATCCTTCTCTAAATGCAGAAATTAATTGATCTATTGTTACATTAGACTGTATCTGCCTAAGTCCCTCACACTGATATAGCAGATGTGATAGGGTTTCCTCAGCTCGATGGCATAACCCACAAAAGGGATCAATTGATGTATACAGTCTTTTATGGCAAAGAAAATATATGGTAGGTAATACAGATAGATTAAGTTTTATTAGAAAACTGAAAAACTTTGGTTTTAAGGCCCATCGTTTATACCTTTTAACCAGTTGCTTATTATTAATTCCCAGTATTGGTTCTAAAGCAATTGTGTTATTATCTTCATGTATTAGTTCATAAATTTCCCAGTATTTGTATTTATTAATAAATTGCTCTGGGATTTTTGATTCTGTTTTACAAAGATGTATTAATTGTTCAAAATATGATAATTTTTTGGTGGTTTATCAGTTGGAATGACCTCTATGAGCTGCTTAATATCTATTATATTGTTCCTCATTCTCTGTTTTGCAAAAATACCAATATCATGTAACCCCAAACCATTTTTATTCAGTGGCTGACATAGTTTTGCCATTGATATTGCCACAACTTTCCTTGACCATAGTAGCTGATTGCAAATGGTCTTAATTTTGGAGATAAAAGCTTTTGAGAAAGCAACCACTGGCATAAAGTAAACTATCTTAGTCATCATCAAACTATTAATCAATTGAATCTTAGAATATATTGACATATAGGTATTGGCTAGAGAGTCTGCTATTTTCTGTATTTCATTTTTCAATTTGTTTTGCAAATGACATCTCATGATTATTCATGTTATGTACAAACATGTGCTCACCAATACACATTAGCCAACATGTACAGTTTATTGGCTTTTTACCTCTGGGTTTAAGATTAAGAAATATCATGATCTACCTGATAGTTCTTAATTGAAATAACAATTGTGTTTTTTGAAAGCAAAATGGATGTGTGGGTGAATGGCTGTTTTAATGGATATTTACAATAATGGCAGCCAAATGAAATCATAATTCTTATAAAAAAAAAAGGCTGTAAAGTCCCTAGCTAACATAGCAATTGGCTTCCCAAGACAGAAGCAATAGGATCCTCTGGTTGCACATGCAGGATGCCATTTGATGATTACAGATCATTTTCAAGTGAAGTAAGATTTGTGGAATTAGTAAAGAAATAATTGATTTGAAAAGTGGGCATATACTTTACTATAAAAGCACAAATATTATAACATAAGTCAGATTTATTACCAATAAAAAGTGGAAAGACAAAACTGTGGGAATTACTGATGGTATATAGGTGGCAAGATTAATAAGTCAAATTAATAGGTGATACTAAACATGGAAATTTCAGGTTTATGTCCCAAATAATTTTTCATTGTGATGAAGAATAATATTTTTGTATGGATATATAAAATGCTGTTGATAAGATCAAACATTTTAGAATTCAGAAATATTACAAATTCACTACTTCCTTTATTTTGAAAAAAAAAACAGGAAAAACTCTTAATACAGTAGTGCCACTCAGAGCAATCCAGAGTAATCAAAGGATGCCAGAAGGCTTGTGCATAAAATTCCTATTTAGTGCCGACTCATTCAATATTCCCAGATTAGTTTTTGGCTTGTGGCCTTTGTCAGTGAGGAGCCTTGAATCTGAGAGTACTGCACCTATATCTTAGTATCTAATGCAACCCTCCAGCAGCCACCTTTTTTATCTCTACTTAACTACAAAACTATAAAAATAAAATTGAAAACACAATGATCATGTGATGTTTAGTGGTTTTCCTTTATTTTGCTGTAAATCATATATAAATGTAAAATCATTTATTGTACATATATACGTACCCAACCTTACATTTTGATTGTCCTGCAGCCTTCTTCAGAGGCACTTTAATTTTTTTTAAATAAAAAAAAAGTTCAAATAAAGTGGATAAATTACATTTTAAAATTGTTATGGGAAAACTTAATGCTACATTTAGAAAATGATTGAAAATAAATGGTGGCAGAAAAAAAAACAAATATTTGAGATGTTTGTGAAAAAAAATTAATTTTTTTTCTTTTTGAGAAAAATGTTAAAAGGAAATGGACATGGAAGCAACAAAAATATGTATTTCAAAATTGTAATATTTTTAAAAGATTCTACATAGTTCATTGATTAGTAAAAATGTAAGATGGAAAATTAGAGACAACAATTATTAAGAAAAAGCATATTCACATGGTTATTTTTCATCTTCAAAAACTTCCAATAAATTTAAATTAGAACTTGCAAATTGTTTTAAAATACTAACATACATTGAAGATGGTTCAGATTTGAATAAAATAAATAGGAAAAGACCCATAGCAGACATAGCTAATAATTTTTATTTAGAAGAAAATATATGAAGAAAGGAAGGAATATGAAAATGTATTACAATGATCCATTAAAAAGAATTGAAAATGGTGTTCTTTGTAAAATGATATAAAAAAGAAATAATAATATTATAAGAAAATGTAATTGTAAATTGGCAAGTAAAGCTTTAGAAAACAATAAAAGGCTCAAAAGTGTAAAACAATATCCTGTTGTAGAAGTGAGTTGTTTCATCATCAATAATAATAAGAAAATATAGAACTGTTTTACTATATATGAGTAAATATTTATTTCATTAGCTTGTAATCTATAAAATATATATGTGTTTGGCGCACAGATAATTAAGTTAGTAAAAGCAAATAGTACTCTGCAATTTAATAAGCTGAATGCTTTCAGGAGACTTAATACCCATAATCATAGCTACTGAAGTGTGGAGAACTATACAAATGTGATGTGCAAATTAACGTGATTAATGAGACTACTTTCGCGAGAGGAAAAAACATGCGTCTATGATGTTGGATTGATTGCTATATGTGTTAAATTAAATATTTTTTGGGAATTATATAATCAAAAGAATGAGTGGGAATATTCCATATAATTATCACAGAAATATATTCAGCCATGGTATTGCTAGGTAACTATCAATCACTGTTGATTACCCTAACCAAATTATTTGCTAAAAAAAATAATTCCAAGTATCTCTCAGCACTACGAACGTGTAATCGCTCGCGCAAATGCACCTGATCTAACAATACTAGAGTTAATAGAACAGGACTCAAGTCAACAAATTAATGAAGCACAATCAAACCTTCTACATAACTCTTTCTCCACCGATAATATTACTGAAGATCAATACACAAATATAACAAATAATTTCAACGCTTCTATCCCAATTAACTTACTAAAATCACTCGCCAACTACGACAACGATAAGAGCCTCATTCTGGCAACTACGGACGCAAATTGTTCACTCTACAAGTTCCCTATTGAGGCTCTTTGTCAACTTATAAAACTAGAGAATATTGGTGATGGCATACATCGCATTCTAACTCATCCCAATGATAGATACTTAGCAGTTGAGTTCACATCTTGGGCAAAAAGAAATATGTTCAGAAACAATTACAAATCAATTGACAACAAACTAATGATTTATATAGATCTCAACAGAACATCCACACTATCAGGAAGAATCAAAAACTGTATTATGGGAATAGATGAAACCCAACTTCAAGAAATATTAACACCCTTTGGAAAAATTTCCAAATTCAAATACCTCCCAATGGACAGAGCAGGAAACCTCATCCTATCAAACACGGCTATATTTGATCTACAGCTGAGGAAAGGCATAATTCCAACAGATATACCTACAGAAATAAAACACAAGGGGTCTCCAATGATTCTCTCATTCTTAGGAGTCAGGCCCCAATGTTTTTACTGTGGACAGAGATCCCATTTAATCAAAGACTGCACTTCACACATCTGTACAATATGTGGAAACAAAAAGAACAGATACCACAGATGCAAAGAAAACCATACAAACCCAGCTGAGGAATACCACAACTCTGAAGACCATACTCTACATAATAATTCATCAGATCAACACAAACAACAAGATGAGTTCCGAACACTAGAGGGCAGAACAAAGAGATATAATTTTCAGCCTACATCCAAAAGTACACCATACTCCAATTTAAACACAAAAAATCAATCTCATCCACATATTAAAGGTCTACAACTCAGAACCACTTATCACAAAACTAAAACTGATGAAACTAGTCATCTGGAAGGAAATAACTCGCAGAGTTCCACACCAAACTCAAAATCACCTCTCTTCATTAGACAGCCAATTAACACATACGCCAGCCAAGCCAACAGATCTGCCCAAAAACCTACAATCTTATTACACTCTTTAGAAACTTCATTCCCAAAACAAAAAACCAATCTCAGCATAAATGCAGCAATAAATCAAGATTCCAACAACATGAAAAATAACTCGAAAGACGAATTTTCAGAACAAAATTCTGAAATGGAAAACAGTACATTAGAATCTCATAATAACAAAAAAAAATCATCCAATATCAACAAAGCTATATCAGAGGAAGATATTATCACTTTGCCACTCCCCATTAAAGGCAGCAACTTCAGTAATCAGATTTTACAACATAATAATACAACAGAAACAGTTTTGTAATTATTTGTACAATCATTTACAATTAAATTATTTTCACTAAATAATAAAAATAAAAAAAAGCGTATTTATTTCAAATTTATATAGAAACAAAAAAAAGTGTCCAAGTTCTTATATGGATTTAAACTCAGGTATATATTTTTATACGTTTGTAAACTTAGAAGCATTGCATTTTTTGACATACCCCCTGAGTTTAAATCCATATAAAAAGCTTGGATTAGAAATAAAAAAGAAAACCTTGTGTTTCTAAGTAAAGTGAAGACTAAATAAAGCTATTGTTGGACACCAGGACAAGTAGTTTAATTTAAGGTAGCCATGGATACTTACCCATCAATACCACTGCTAAACATATTTGGAAAAGCTTATTAAGAGCTATTAATGCTCATTATATAACATTTGTAGTACAAGCTTATTAAATTAAGTCATGTAATATTTGACTTGATTTTCTTGCAATTATAGTTTTACTCTTGAGGCTTTGGCAACGTTGTTAATATATAGTGTGTCTGAACTTAGTTTCCTTCCATATGGATATTTAAGTTATGTAGCTGCATTTGAAGAAACATAAATGTCTAAAAATTTCAGATTTTCTACTAGTTAACTATTAGATAAATGCTGGACTTTAGCTGGTATTTTTAGATCTAATGTCTAAATATTTTAGCACCTCACTGATGACAATCAACAGCTAGAAACTGTTCTGGGGATATGGGTATTCAGAAAAGCTTGTTAAGAGCTATTAACACCCATTAAATAACATTTGTAGTATAAGCTTATTAAATTAAGTCAAGTGATGTATGACTTGATTTTCCTACAGTACATATATAATTTTAAACCTTATTAATTATATGTAATAAATTTTGCATATATGTTTAGTTTTATATGAAGTATGTAATTATTCTTTATTCGGTGTGTTTTGCCTTTCAATTCAGTTTAATGCAGTTACCATAATCATAGTTTGATAGTTCTCTTTGAATACTTTTATATTGACATTATGTCTATCTACTAGTTGATACATAGAGTGACTGATCAAAAGAAATATTTTTATTAGTAGTAGCTTGAATAGGCTTGCTATTGTTTTTGTTGTCTGTAGAACTGCTCTGATTGGCTGCTGCATATCAATACATCTTGGCTGTGGATTTAACTTCGAATATATAACTGTTATCCTACATGCTAAATAATTTACATCTACATTAACCATTAAAAATATTAAATTCAAATATATATGTGTGTGGGAGATGATAATCTGGACCAACTGATGAGTGCTGGTTTAGCACAAAATACAAATATTGGTGATTATTTATCTTCTCTACATGTGTGTGGTCATGTTTATAGTGTGGATAGTTGACAGGTACTTGAAAGTCTGAATTCAAATACCCTATATTTAAACTCAAATGCATGGCTTGATGATGGAATAATCTTAATTTTAGGTGGGATGTAAGACATGTTTCTGTACATTATACCTCATCTTTTCTAGGTACAATGTCCAGCTATTAACTTCATACATAACAATGGGAATGATAGATCAAAAGAGGTTTCTTTTTGATTCGTAGTAGCTTAGGCAGGTTTGCTATTGCCTTCATTCAGCCTAAAAAATCACTGAATGATTTCTGAACGTCAATACACCTTAGCAGTGAATTTAACTTCATATATATATATATTGGTTATTTCATTTACTATTTAATTTACATCTATAGTAACTGTTAAAAATATTAAATTTAAATATATGTATATTAGTATTGTAATTAAAAGTACAGTTATTAAAAACCTTATCTAACTAAGAATAATTTCTATTAAAGACTGCTACAAATTATGGCCCTATAAAATTATCATTAGACAAATATAAAAACAATAGAAGCTACAAAAATGTAAAGAATTGAATTGATAAAACCATCGTTTGTGTCAAAGTACATTCATATTTTTTTTATATCATTAATTATATGTAATTCAAAAAAACTGCTTTCTCTTATTCTTGATTCTATCATAAAATTATATAAATGTTTTGAACACAGAAAATGTAAACTTTAAATAAATCTATTTTATTTACTGCATAGCATGCTTTCAGCAATTTAGTCATATTCATATCATTTGCATCTTTCAGAAATCTATACAATCTTCATGGCATTATATATATTCCTGAAATGTGCAAATCCTATGAAGATGGCAAAATTGTTGAAAGCATGCTAAGCAGTAAATAAAATAAATTTATATAAATTTACCCTTTCTGTGTAAATGTTCAACACATTTATATAATTTCACGTTAATCATATGTTTTAAAGAAGTGATATAACTGATTGGGTTGTTTCAGAAGACTGCTTAAACATCTACAAAACTGTAAAAATTAAAATGGAATGTTTATTTGAAAATTTCACCAGAATTTGGTTTCCGAACTCTCCATACTGTAGTGCCAACGAGTGCAAGCCTTTGTAAGTAATCAATGGATGCAGGTCAGGTTAGGACACAAAAACCCTATCTAGTGCTTACTCTTTCAACATCCTCAGACTAGTTTCTAGCTTGTGGCTTTCGTCAGTGAGGAGTCTTGAATCTAGAGAGCATTGCACCTAGATCTTAGAATTTATTGCAACCTCCAATAGCCACTCTTTATCTATGTTTTAACTATAAAGCTAGGAGTCCCCATTGAAAACTTATGGTTTCAAACTCAAGCCCATTTGCTTTTATAGTCATATAGATCAAGACTCAGTTAAGCATCTACACATTTTGGTGGCTTTGGTTTTACAAAAACCACAGTTACCATTATGCTACAGGCAGGATACGTATAAACCCATCAAAATATGCATCCATTGATAACTTATAATGGCTTGCACTTGGTAGCACTACTGTATGGAGAGTTTGGGACTCTTATTAACAGCATGGTTAATCATATGAAATGGTGATCATGTTTTGTTTTGACAGAATTAGGATTCTTCAAAAAATTGCTTTATAACATGGAAGTAAAATGTTTATTGTTGTTATTTTTTATGATATTTTATTAAATCTCTCTTTTTTTTTTTTTATTAAATAGTTTTTCCAATCTTGGACTATTGCAATCATAAATACAATCCTCTGGCAGCCATCTTTTACTTCATTATATAACTATAAAACTTGGAGTCCAAAATAAAACACAATAATGTTTTCAATTCAAGCTCATTAACTCGTTTAGTCATAAAGATAAGATGCAACTACTGTAATCATTTGTCAAAAAAATTAATGAAAACTTAGATTTGAAAAATGCTTTTAAATATTATTAAAATAAACATTTATCCTGACTGTAGGAAAAAATATTACTTTTATTTATATGAATTTTTTTTTATTAAGCATGCTATTGAAAACATTGACCATCATCCCTTTTTTAAATGAGATTTCAAATTCTTATTGGATAAAATAATCAGTGAGTAAGTCACATGACTGGAAATTTATAATACATTTTTTTGTTTCTGCTGTCTCTAAAAGTAGCTATGGATACACATTACTACCTAGTCAATGGCCAGTGAACTCCATATTACATGTTAATGTTTTTATACCAATAGCAAGCAATTACACACATGGGATGAACTCTGGAATTAAATACGTGTTGAAATATAAACTGTTCATCTAAAAATTATTAAATTGTCTATATATTCTTTAATCTTTAGACTTCATTTTGTGATTTTGCTTTTAATTTCATAGCTAAGATTTGAGCATTCCATCATCAGATTTCCAATGAAATGGATGGCTGAAGAGTTGTGGGTTGGAGTGGTTTGAAGCCTGTCCATTAAAGTATGAAGATTGACTATCTTAATATAAGAAGAGCTTTGATTGTATATATGTGTGGATATGATAATCTGGACCAATTGTGATTATTTATCTTTTTAACATGTGTGTGATCAAATGTATCAGTAGTATGAGATAGCATGGATGGTTGAGGGTCATGTGAAAATCTGAGTTCAAACCTCCTATATATATTACATAAATAAAGTTATAAATTAATTTTATTCTCTTATATGTTTCCATTCATTATTCTTTAATTTTGTTATAAATATTTTATGTTTACTGTTTTCTGAAGATTTGTGTTATTGATATTTTAGCAAAAATTATATGTTTGATTATTTCCCTTATCTAATAATAAATATTGAATGTTTTTAAAAACATTTTCTAAATACATTCAATTTTCAGTAATAAAACACATGTTAGTATGTAACACAATGTTTAAAATAATATCCTCCTTTCTTCTTCAGGTGGTTTGACCTGATTAGTAGTAATACTAATATTTGAATTGAACCTGAATCATTTAGATTCACGAATACTGGATTTAAGGTAATGCTAGATCAATTGAATCACTTAAACAGCATATGATCACCATTCTTTATGCTCACACAAACTATACAGAAGCAAAAGTCTCCATACAGTAGCACCACTCAGTGCAAGCCAGAATAATCAATGGATGTAGGAAGGTTTGTTCATAAACTCCCTATCTAGTGTGTACTCATCCAATATCTCCAGACTAGTTTCTAGCTTGTGACTTTCATCAGTTAGGAGCCTTGGATCTCAGAACACTTCATCTAGCTAGATCTTAGGATCTAATATAATTAGGATCTAATACAACCCTCTGGCAGCCAGTTTTTACTTTATCAGCTACCTATAGAGCTTGGAGTCCAAAATAAAAACATAATAATGTTTTTAATTCAAGTTCATTAGCTTGTATAGTCATATAGATCTAAATCCCAGTTCAGCACCCATACTTTTTGGAGAGTTTTATCTCTGTGTAAACAGTTTGCGTAAGCATAATGAATGGTGATCATGTGATGTTAAGTGCTTTATTAATACCAATTCTACTATGGTGACTATGGTTATTAAAGAACCAAAGACATCAAAAAATATGGATGCAAACTGAGTTCAGATTTATATGACTATACAAGTTAATGAGCTTGAATTGAAAACATTATAAAGATGTATAGTTAGCGAATAAAGTAAAAGGTGGCTTCTGGAGGATTTCTTTAGATCCTAAGATCTAGGTGCAGTGCTCTCAGATACAAGGCTCCTCACTGATGAAAGCCACAATCTAAAAATGAGTCTGATGGTATTGGATAAATAGACACTAGATAGGGATTTTATGCACAAACTTTCCTGCATCCATTGATTATTTTGGCTTGCACTGATTTTGTTACTGTATGGAGAGTTTTGCTTCTGTGGCTAGATCAATTGATTAGTGAATTACCTTAAATTCAGTATTCATAATTCTAAAAAGTTTGGGTTCAAATTCCACTAGTATTGTCATTGAGCAAGCAAGCAACATCTGAAGTAGAGAGAATAACGTTACCACTCAAAACATTGTATTACATACTAACTTGGGTGCTATTGCTAACAGTTGATTGTATTTGGAAAATTTAAATAAAATTTGAATTTTATTAGACATTCAATATTTAATATTAGATCCTATTTTTTTTTATGTTTACATATTTAACTTATTTTCATCAGTTTTTCTTTGGTTTGGAGAAATGAATCATTCACATTACTAACATTTCAAACTTTACAAAAAAGATCAAGTCAGATGTCATATGACCTAATTTAAACAAACTTGTATTACATATAAAGAGCTTGCAAATAAGCTCTTAGCAGAATATCCCCAACACCAGACCAGTTTCTGTTACTGGCCTCCTCAGTGAGATGCTTGAATATCCTAGTACTTTACTGAGGAAGCCTGTAGCAAAAACCGGTCTGGGCTTGGGGATATTCTGCGAAGCTTGTTAAGAGCTAATTTGCGAACTCTTTATATAACATCTCAAACTTTGTTTATTTTTAAATTATTTTCCACTGACTCCAGTAAATAAAACAGTATTAATAAAATGAATTCAACAATTTCCAACAATAAATAAGTTTAAAATTTACATAGGATATGTAATTCAACATAACAAATATAAGATTTTCTGCCAAGTTATATCAACATCCATAGACATAATCAAATGAATTATTAGCACATTTTTTAAAATGGTTTTTATATCATTTACTGTCCAAAAAGTGATGTGGCTCTCTTATGTGGGAGATGAGTTTCACTAAGAGCAGTTACTCTGATCTTAATCTTGACAAATCCTTAAATGCCACTGCAGTTCTCCATTCTGGTCTTGAAGGATTTGTTTCAAGTAAAGTTTGTACATTCCTTACACCTATATTTAGAAAAAAATACTACCATTGCCAGCCGCTTTAGTTGAATTTCTGATAGTGTTATTACTATTATTGTTTCTACTATTGAAATAAGTATTATAACTGGACCAACAACCCAGCCAGGCTGTGTAAAATTCTAAAACACTTTCAAGACCCTTTCACTCTCATCATTTGCAGAGAGTTCCTAAGTAGATCTGCCTAAACATACAATCTTTGTCAACCAAACATCCTGTCTCATTCAAATTCAGTTCCAAAACAATTCATAAATGTTTGTACTGCTTTGAACAAAAATCACAACTAAGGATTATCAACCTACTAAGTCCATTCCCATCATTGCTTTCTTAATTCTAGAGAAACTGAGTTACAAAAAGGAAATTGGGGTCAGAAATACTGTTCTCGTAGTTTCTGGAAATGTTGTTGCACAAATGTATGATCATGTTGTCACAATGAATACAAAATGTCTGATGGGATAAGAGGTTCACAATGACTAGGGCCTATAATAAGTTAAGTAATTGAATAAGAAAATGAGAGCCTGAAAAGGCTATTATATTGGATGCAGCACATAGCCTTTGATAAACTAACATCTATCCTGCAAGAAAGTAGAAGCTCTTTCTTCTGGCATTGTTTATTTTTTATTCACAGTTGGCTTTCATATCTGAAAATCATCCCTCCATTTTCCATTTGTAGCACCTGTCGATAGTCTGAGCACACTACTCAACTCTTGTTCGATAAAATAATGAAAAATTTTAGTATCATTGAAAATTATATGATGTACAATTATTTATATAATAGAATACTCTTTAAAATATGACAATATCCTGGATCTATACCTTGATGATCCAATGCTTTAATCACTGAAGAAATGTTTATAGAAACAAATGCCTTTTCATAATCTACAAATCCAAAGCATAATGGCAACTCATATTCATTTGTCCTTTCTGTAACTTCTCTCAATACCTGGATTTGATCTACTGTACTAAAACCACTTTTAAATCCAGCTTGTTCTCTTGGTTGGTAGAAATCCAATGTTCTCCGTAATCAAGTTGTAATTATCTTGGTAAAAATTTTGTAAAAAACTGATAAAAGGCTGATAGGTCTGTAATTTCTAATATTTTCTTTATCACCTTATTCTTTCTATCATCTGGTACATATTTATCATTTAAACATTTGGTATATAACTTTGCTAAAAAAAATGTCTCTATTTCTTCACTTGCTTCTTTTAATATATCGATTATAATTCCATTTTTATCTGGAGCATTTCCTTTCTTCATACATTTAATTGCATGTCTCACTTCTTCATTTAAAATTTCTGGGCAATTCAGAAGATGTAATAGATATAGGAAGTACTTGTTCATTATTACTATATAATTCTTTATACAAGCGTTGTTAGCTGAGAGGTCATCGCAACCACCTTGCAAGCAAGTAGTTGGTTGCAGACGGTTGTGGGTTCGCCTCCCGGTCGATGCTATGACATATGGAAAAAAAAAGTCATCTATCCATTTCATGATGTCATCTCTCTTTTTAGTAATAATTCCATCTTTTTTTCTTATTTGCAGATATATTGTCATATTTTAAAGAATATTTATAAAAATGCAACAGCAACAATTAGATTACATAATGATAATGGGAAAGTCAACATTGAGAAGGGTGTAAGACAGGGTGACTCCATATCTCCAAAACTTTTTGCAGAAGTGCTTCAAGAATTATTTTGTGGATTAAAATGTGAAGCTAAAGGAGTGAAAGTAAATGGAGATTATTTAAGTCATTTAGATTTTGCCAACGATGTAGTTGTTTTTGCAAATAATGCTTCTGAGCTGCAGGAAATGTTGCAAGAGTTGTCAGATGAAAGTAGGACTAAAGATAAATGTTAAAAAAAAACTAAAGTAATGTTTAATGAATTTTCTCAAAATATGAAAATAAAGATTGATTATGATGAGTTAGAAGAAGTTAACAGTATACAGATGGAAACATAATGGATGAAGTTAATCATAGAATTAAACTTGGTTGGAGTGCTTTTGGTAGAAATAACTTGATACTAAAAAGAAATATGCCTATGTTTTTGAAAAGGAAGGTTTTTAATAAATGTGTTTTACCAGTTCTTACTTATGGATCTGAGACTTGGATACTTAATAGAAAAGCAATACAGAGATTTCAGACCACTCAAAGAAGTATGGAGATATGCATGTTGGGAGTAACAAGAAGAGGATCGAAAATACAATATATGAATAAGAGAACAAACAGGTGTTACTGATCTCATTGAAAAAATCAAATACTGGAGTTGGGCTGGACATATTGCTAGAAGAGATTATAATAAATGGACAATTGAAATCTTAAACTGGATTCTAAGAGATTGTAAAAGACCCAGAAAGAGACCACATGTGAGATGGATGGATGAAATAAGAAAATGTGCAGGTGTAATGTGGAGAAGAAAAGCTAAAGATTGAAGAAGATGGGTTGAAATTGGAAAGACCTTCATCCTGCAGTGTATTGATAATGATTGTTGTTGATGATGATGATAATAGAATACAAAGATATGTAAAAAATATCTACATAAAAATACGCATCACTGACTTTTCTAATTTTTGCCCAAATTCTTATTTTGCAATCATAAAAACAAACTGATTTATGCACAATCTGAAATACCATTTTCTAATCTAAATAAATAGTATTTCTTTTAATTTAAAACCCTAAATGCTTTCCTGAAGGTTCAGTTGGGAAAATACGACAATATTACTTAGAGAGGAAATGATGTAAAGAAGAAAATTTAAAAAAGCTGTTCACATAACAATGAAAATATCACGATAAATCAACTTGGTGAGAATATACATATAGTATGGAAACCACTAATCAACTTTGCTCTTAGAAAAAAGTGGAGAAATCAGGAGGAACATCATAGATAAGTGTGTGAAATTTCTACTGACTATTACCTTTGGTTAAAGTGTTACCTTAAATTTCAATACTCAAGATTCTAAGGATCTAGGTTCGATTCTCATGCTAGTACTGTCACTGTTCAGGCCAGCAATACCTGAAGAAGAAAGCAGAATAATACCACTTGAAATGTTGTGCACATACTAACCTGCATGCTATTACTAATAGTTGAATGTAACTGAAATATTTAAATAAAATTATTTTTTTCTAAATACATTCAATCATCAACCATTATCAATCCACTGCAGGATGAAGGTCTCTCCAAGTTTAATTCATCTTCTCTGATCTTTAGCTTCTCTTCTCCACATCACCCCTGCACACTTTCTTATTTCATCCATCTCACATATGGTCTCTTTCTGGGTCTTTTACAATCTCTTGGAATCCAGTTTAAGATTTCAATTCAATACTTAATATTAAATGATGGAAATAGTCCAATATATAAATACAACGTTTGAGTGTGTTTTGAGAAGTGGATGGATGTGCTAAAATGCATCAAATAGATCATATTTGGTGATGCAGTTCTTATATTTCCAAAATAACCAACAAGCCTTTAATAATCGTACAAATATATTTTCAAATGGTTCTGAGTTTGTGAACTATTTATTTATTTTATTTAAAATTGTTTATATTCTTTATAACTTGTTTTTTATTAAATGAATAATTCATGTCTATAAGTTATTTCAAAATCATTAATTTAACGATTATTTATTTATTAATTTCATATTGATATAACACTAAAACTATTTCAATCTACTATTATTAGTATCATCTAATTAAATTTTATGAAGAGTATTTTATTTCATTTCTATAGATTTCATTCAGAAGACAAAAATTTTTTTAAAAAAAGAAATAATCTTATTTTTAAAAGTTTTTTTGAAGGATAGCAAAAATAAAAAGATAGAATAGGCAAGAGCAAATTGATTATTTTAAAAAAGAAAAGTTAAGTAGATCTCTAAAAAAAGAAAGAAAGTCAAGAAATGGAGTAAAGAAAATATCTGTTTTCATCTGGAGTTGTGTGACAATCTTTTGTTCTGTCAACTATTAAGTGAGATTTACATTTTAATACAGAAAGTGCTACAAACGGAATAGATTTCTTAAAATTATTTTATCTTGTTTTAAACAAAAAAGAAAGAAAGATTACAAAATATTGTCAAGCGTTGGTGGTCGAGTGGTCAGTACAGCTGCCCTACAAGCAAATGTCCTGGGTTTGCGGGTTTGCTTCCCGGCCGATACTTTTACACCTAAGATTACAAAATAAATTGCATTAAGAGAGTTGCAAGAAAAGTAAACTGTCACGTGATCAAGTATCATTTACTTGATCATGTTATCTATTGCCAAATTACGCTGCATTCCGATAGACAATTTAATAACACACATAATTGAAGTTACTTCGCAACTTCATCAAAATTCATAGAGAATAAAATTCAGTTTACCTGTGATTAAATTTTATCTCGAAAATACTTTGTTAAAAAATAAATAATTTGATTGATTAATAAAAGATCACATGATTTCCAATTTTTTTTTTCATTTATAAAAGTAGAGGAATAAAAATATTAAAATAATTAGTGGATTAACTTATGAACTTTTTGGTTTAGATTTTATTTACTTATTTTGAAAATGTTTTCAAATTAATTTTAATATTTACATATCTCCACATTAAAACATGCTAATGTTAATATTTATATTTATAAATCACAAGTCAGATATTAAAAAATAACCTAATTTGAAAAAAATATTTAGCAGAAAATTTTAATTTATAGCTTACAATTTAATCTGTTTTAAAATAACATTTTTTAATTTGTTATTTTGAAAGTTTAATAAACTTGTGCTTATTAAGACATTTATGTAAATTATATTTTCTATTTTAGCAACTAGTGGTGACTAAGCAATACGATAATATAACCAAATATAAATATAAATTATTTTAGCATGTTGTTGCTAATTAGAGCTACGTGATCAACTGTAATCAGTCCTTTACATCAGGAAAAATGCATCTATATATATATACACATAATGTTAATTGCAAGAATAAAAATAGTAATGGCTCCACAAGTCAATATTCTAATTTAATATATGTATGTATAATAATGAATAGAAATGAGGATATCCATTAAATAGAGATAAACTTTTGATGTTACTAAGAAACTATCAATTACTACTAATTAACAATTCCTTATGCTAAGCAAGTTTTTCTCATAAATCTATAATAGGTCTTTAGTTGGGGGTCTGACAAAAGAGCTTAGCCTCAGGAATTATTAATTAGTAGTAATTGATAGTTTCTTAGTAACATCAAAAGTTAAAAAGTTTATTTCTATTTAATGGATATTTTATTATTATAATAGCAATCCATATAAACATTTAATTCAACATATATATATATGAAAAACAAAAACACAAGTTAAAACTTGCTAACGCTTGTATTTATGACAATAGATGGCGTTCTACCAAAAACACCAAGCGTAAGTTTGTTTACATAAACCTCAGAGCAAACATTCACTATCTCTAACTTTAGTTCCACCTTCAGATCATGATTTCAAGCTATTTTCTATCGTCAGTGAAGGACAGGAAAAAGAAAATAGATCTAAACACAAACTCTGAGCGTTTATGAAACAGTTTCTATTCAGCTTGCAAGCGTGAATCTTTTAGACACGTAATGTCTTCAAACTCAGCATAGCAAGCCAGATAGCTACATGGGTCTGATATCAGTTCAGCATCATCACATAGTAGAAGCCTCTGCAATATATATCATTGCAAGAAAGACCTCAAAGGTACATTTATGAAAAACAAAAACACAAGTTAAAACTGACAATAGCAAATAGCTTGAAATCATGATCTAAAGGTGGAACTAAAGTTAGAGATAGTGAATGCTTGCTCTGATGTTTATGTAAACAAACTTATGCTTGATGGTGTTTTTGGTAGAATGCCATCTATTGTCATATATATATATCTGACAAATTAACTTTGACGCTCATCCATAAACATAAAATATCTTTATATGGAGTATTTTTTAATCAGAAGAGAATTACACTCTACAAACCTGCTCTGTCATATTGTTTTAATATCTCAATAGTGTTTGTTGAGTATAAAAGATACTCTCAAACCAGAGCACAAGATAGGGACTTTGAAAAGATAAGAGTGGCCATCTTTCCTTCTGATTAAAATTACAATCTCACAATTATTTCTCATGTCCCAGCTTTGACCAGATCAGGGCAGAAATACCAGTCTTATTTAAGAATAAAAATATAAATATTGAATATATGTTTAAGGAATTTGGTAAAGGTCTTTTTTCGAATGTACATGCTAATATCTTTGTTCTCTATGTTATATGGTGCACAAGATCCATATGGGTCTATGAAAACAGTTTAAGAAGACCACTAATTGCCTTTAGAGATAAGCTATAGACCATAAGAGAAAGGAATAGAAAAGTTTCCAAATACAAGGTATATATAAAAAACCTGGTCGAGACTCTCTCAATCTTCAAAGCTATAGCATGGATACTTGCCTCAATAATAATATCTGTTTTTTTTATTGATTTGTTGTATCTAGCATCTATGATTTAATCTTTAAATTAATCAATTTATTTATTGGCTGAGTGAGGTAAAACTCTGAACTTTTAATTGGTCAATTCACAAACTCAATGGTAAAAATATTCATCTTTCAATATTATATTCATTTTAGTTTTATTTGTAAAAAGTATATTAATAATTTGTCACATTATAAAAGTAAACGGAAGTTTTTTCAAAAATATATTTTTATTTATAATTATAAAAATATTCAATAGCGGAAAAAATAAAAAATAAAATATTGTAGCAAATTACAAGTCGTGTAAACGTCATTAGTGTCCCTCCTTAATTTACGTTATTATAAAAGTTAAGAATTTTTTAGTAAAATCTAAGCATTTTTCTAAAAATAATTATATTTTCAGCATATTTAACCAAAATACATTATAATATGTAAATAAATTCCAGAAAAATATTCTAAAACATTAATCTTTGTTTGAAAATCAAATAAACAGCTTGAGGCAATCTAAACTCTTGACAGGAATATCAAAATTATTGCTACCACTGGTTTCTTTTTCAATTTACGTTCGTGTAAAGTATACATTTTTTTAATAAAACCTTACTACTTTTGTAAAGTAACTATATTTTCAGCAGATTTTATGAAAATAATTTATAATATATACGAAAAATAATAAAAAAACATTCTAAAACATATATTTTCATTTTCAGCGGTGAAAAATATTTATCGGCAGTCTCTTTTTGACCAAATAATTATCAGCCAATCAGCATTGAGAATGGATGGTCTCAGCCAATCAGCGTTGGCCAGCTTCTTTTGTTAGACTTAAAACAACCCTATTATTGATTTTTTACTTGTAAAATAATTCAAGAGAGGGCAGCATCTTACAGGACTTTTTCTAACTTTTCAAACAAGCATAAAATCATCACAGTAGCTCAAAAAGTGACCGATTCCGAGAGATCTAAAGCTGTTGACACAAATGAGCATTGAACTCCAGAGAAGGGTTAATTAATGTTGTAAAAAAATAGTAAATAAGTGTAACCAATGTTTTCTTTACAAAGAATAAATAAAGTACCTTTGAAACATAAAATTACATATGATTTCCGTGCTAGTAAATTAAATAGAGTTACATAAATTCTAATATTTCATAATATTAATGGGCTGTAGATTGTGATTGTTAATGGAGAGAATAAAGTTAATGAGTGTAAAGTGATTAATTGAAAACCTTCATGCTTTCATTCCAAAATGCTTTAGATTGGTCTAGATAAGTAAATTTAGGTACAAAGATAAGATGGCTGCTCTTTTCAAAATCTCTAGTGCTTTGGTTTGAGTTAAATTCAGTTAAAACTGATGAAGATTACAATGTAATCGAAAGTGCTACAAAATAATTTGGATTATGATTTTATATTTACCGTTAATTTTTGTTTTTTCTTATATATATATATTTTATAACGGGTATTGTATTTTATTATATATATATATATATAAATGAATACAAATGATATTCTAGTCAGCTTCAATGTGACCTCTTTATTTACAAACATTGCAATTGTTGAAGCCTTAAATATCAATTCTAAACTATGCAATTTACCAGAATATATTATTAATTGAACCAAACCATTGCTTTCAAATACTTATGTATAATAAATAATATTATAAACAGACTTTTAGTACTCCAATGGGCTCACTAATCTCTGGAGTAATAGTTGACTTATGAAATATATAGAAACTAGTGCTTTAAATTCAGCATCTTTAAAACATTTTAGGGCTCAGATACATAGATGGTACATGTATCATTTGGTCACATGGTAAAGACAACTTATATGATTTTTTCACACACATAAACAATATGCATCCTAATATTAAATTTACAGTGGAAATAGAAACTTATGGGAAACTTACTTTTCTTGATGTCTTGCCACCAAAACAGAATAATCTTTTTCAATTTTCAGAAAATCTACACATATTGACAGATATTTAAATTTTTTACCATATCACCACCCATTTCAAAACATTTCTGTTGCAAAAATTCTTTTCAGTAGAACTATTAACCTTATTTCAGATAAATCAAATCTAGAAGATGATGTAAATCTGATAAGCAATGTCTTATTAGCTAATGGCTTTAATAATAAAACAATACATCTAGCCTTAATTCAAACCCTAAGCAATATAAGTAGGAAGAAAAAAGAAGAAACAATTATTAGAGTTTGTATTACTTATATAAAAGGAACTATGGGCAATATTGGGCATATTCCAAAACATTACAATATAAAGACAGCATATATCACTTATCAAAAAATTAATAACGTTTAATCCCAGCCTAAAGACTCAATCCCTTCTAAATCTTATGGAGTTTATGAAATTTCATGTAGCATTTATAAAGCTTATATAGGTATGAGCAATCATCAGCATCAATGATAGAAGAGATTAACATCTTAATATGTTTAAAAAAAACTCATCAACAGCAACACTATCTCTCCAGATCATAGTATTGATTTATCTAACATGAGAATACTATCCAGATGTGATATTCTTCAACAATGTCCAATTAGAGAAGCCAATAAGTTCTTTAAAAGGCCAGAATGTATCAACAAATGTGATGATATACACAAATTACCTTCTATTTGGAAGAATTGTTAAAAACTCATTCATCTAAATAATTTTTTATATTTATTATTCCTGTTTTCTATTAATAAAATTATTATTATTATTATTATTATTATTATTATTATTATTATTATCATCATCATCATCATCATCATAATCATATAGCAATATTTATAGCATCTCTACAATTATTTTTATAATATTTATTACTCAGTCGATGACCATTGTATGCTGGCCAAGGCGTTGGTATATATATATTTTTATACAATAAATAATACCCGTATAGATAATATTTCATTTATATATATATATAAGAATATATTCTACCAGAGAACGTAATCAATTGTTGACAATTATAGTAATAATTTTAACAATATTTGTCATTTTGCTGAGCTAGGTGTTTGATATATTTGTCAATGCAAGACTACAGCAAACATTAGCGTATACATTAGCATATCTGCATGTGTATAAACATAAACCAAATTAATCACTGATGTGTATAACTGTTAATTGATTTAACAGTTGGCTATGTCATTAGATTAAACAACGACTTTAATGTGTGTGTGTGCGTGGAGTAACAATTTTCCTTATAAATATACAGGATTTGGACAAAGACTTTCAAACATCTCTCAACTATTCACACTATCTTATACCACTGATACACATGACCACACGCAAGCAGAAAAGATAAATAATCACCAAGATATGTAAATAGGATTGTGAAGAGCTCTGATGATAACTGCAGGACAGTCGAAACTGTTAGTTTGATATAAATAAAGAGTATTGATAAAGAGTTTAAGAAAGATGTAAATGGTAATCTTATACTACTGATACTCATGACTAGACCATAGAAATACTATCTTTGTGATTATTTATTTTTTCTACAAGTGTGTGGTCATGTGTATCAGTGGTATAAGATAGTGTGGATAGTTGAGGGGTGCTTGAAAGTCTGTATTCAAATCCTGTATATTTACAATTAAGCTCCAGGTATGTGGAGAATGCCTGCATTTCAAATTTTCCTTAAGCAATGTAGAAACAATAATTTTTTTTTTAGTTTTGATGTTGTTAAATATTAAGCAGTTTTCTTCATGTTCGAAATATTACAATATAATTCTTGCTAGGTTTGCTTCAGCTAATAATATAAATTGAGATAAATTCTCCACACCGCTAATACTTATGCCTGAGATGAGATTTCTCTTATGGCATTCGTGGGTCGTTTAACAGGAGGATACGTCAATAAAATTTCTACTAAAGGGGATTGCTGAAGTGCAAACAATGGTCAATTGCTGCTCATGTGATCATATGAGTACAAATGAATTACAATAATACTTAGTCATGCGTTGGTGGCCTAGCGGTTAGCATAGCTGCCTTCCAAGCAGCTGACCCGGGTTCGCATCCCGGTCAACGCTTTGATATATATATAAAGAATACATTCTGAACTATGATATATATATAAAGAATACATTCTGAACTATAATATCTCAAAAATGAAATTTCTGATAAAAATAAATTTTCAAGCTTAGTCTATATTCTGGAAAGCTAATTCCAATAACAAAAAAATAATATAAGACTTATACTCTATAAATACTGCAATTCATTTCTATCACCATGATAATCAAATGCAATACGAATCAATAAAACATTTATTTAAATAGAAATTTTGCTGCATTTAGTTTGCTAGTGTAGGGCTTGAATAATACCTGATGTTCTGAGAGAGAGAGAATAATTATCCTATAAATAAATAAATATTATTTATTGAATTACAAAGAAATAACAATTGAATATAGATTATCAGAATTTTAAATCAATTCAATTATTTAAAGATAAAATAACCTCATTTTAATTAAATCAAAAGCTTTGAAAATACTTCTATAAACGGTACTTAAAAACCTTTTCAATCTAGTATACTATTTGATTTAATCAATGAGTTTTAACAGTGTTTACTTATATATCTGAAACTTGGTCACTTAATAGAAGAGCAATACAGAGACTTCAGACCACTCAAAGAAGTATGGAGAGATGCATGTTAGGACTAACAAGAAGACAGCAAATGCAATATATAGGTAACAGAACAAACAGGTGCTACTGACATCGTTGAAAGAATTAAAAGACTGAAGTGGAATTGGGTTGGACATATTGCTAAAAGAGATGTTAATAGATGGACAATTGAAATCTTAAACTGGATTCCAAGAGATTGTAAAAGACCCAGAAAGAGACCATATATGAGATGGATGCATGAAATAAGAAAGTGTGCAGGAGTGATGTGGAAAAGAGCGACTAGAGATCAGAGAAGGTGGATTGAACTTCGAGAGACCTTCATCCTGCAGTGGATTGATAATGATTAACAATGATGATGATGATGATACTATTTAATTTCAAAAAAACGTACTTGACTTTTAAAAAACGCAAATACTTTTTAAAGGCATAAATAAATAAGCATATGCTTGGAACAGTGAAGCAGATAACGATTTTAATCTTTGTAATGAAAAAAATATAAAAATAAGTTTCATTATACTAATAATTTACGGAATATATACGCTATACGCGCACGCACATTCTTATCCAACATGTACAATTTTTTCTATTATTGTAACTTAGTATAATAAACATATAACCAAATGGTAGAGGAGAAAAACAATTATATTAAAAATTAGACATATTTATTTCAAATATTAAAAAACGTAAAGATAAGCTAAGAGTTTGACTTTGATAAGCATATGACAACTCTTGCATCGGTAGTGAGAGTTGCACTATATATATATATATTTTTAAAGTGTCATAGCATCGGCCGGGACGCGAACCGGCAACCCGGGCAACTGCCTGCAAGTGCAAGGCAGTCGCGCTGACCTCTCGACCACCAATGCAAGACAGTTGCACTATATATTTCAATCATAAATTTTCTTTATTGCATGTCTTCATCTGATGATCAGATTGCCCTAAGGTTTTTATTATTCAACTAAAATTAAATGTAAATATCAACTACAAGTTCTACACATGGATTAATATGTTATTTCTCTCATTAGCAGTTGGTATTGCATGTATTATAATTGTATTTTTGTTATATGATCAGAACAAGAGTAGCCTTTTGACTAATTCAAATGGCTTTACTCTCTATAGTGCCTATTAACTAACACATAAATTAAAGACTAGCAAATGGTTGACTACTGAAATTCTCAATCTCAGTCATTTAAATATATATATATTCAAAATAATGCTAATCTACTGAAAAATAAATGCTACCCCCCCTTTGCTGATGATAGACCATGGTTTCTTCTGCCATACATATCTACCTTAATAACAACCTTTAATAAAATATTTTGTTTAATTTATCCACTTGCTTTCCACACCTTTCCTTCAATTAATAGACTATTGCATAATTCTAAAGTTAGGCTTGAACATGAACTTACCCCTAATACCGTTTACAAAATTAAATACCCCCAAACTGGATGTCAATCAGTCTATTATGGGGAATCCCAAGCATTCTTGTTTATCCCAGCACCAATACTTATACAAAAGAGCCTGACAATCCAGAATGTAGCTCTACATTCTTCGAGCACCAAAAGGATGACAAGACATCAATTTGTCCTCTCCTATGCAACCATTCACACACTGAATAAAATGATTCAAAGAGAAAAATAAGGGAAGCTTGCTACATAGCCAACAATACGAATGCAAATGCTATCAACCTAGAGACTCATCCTTATCTCTCTCCAAAAAATGACGCTCTAATTTAAATATTAATATCAAATTTAAGTAAATTTTAATCTCTTCGAATATATACAATTACACTCATCTCTCTATTTTGATTATAATTCATCTCGCTATAAATATGAGAACATGAGTTCTTGGAAGTGCTAAGCCGTATTTAAATCAGAGAAATAACAAGCTTCTCTATAGTTGCAAATAAGCTATTTATTATATTTCAAATTCTAATACTTTTTAATAAGTCCAGTAAAAACTATTAAACATGTAAATTACAGAAATGCTAAGTCTTAACATTTTTAACAATATAAAATGATGCTATTGCAAGAAAATGGATTTTTTTTCATCTGTCATAGCATCGCCGGGATGCGAACCCACAACCGTCTGCTACCAACTACTTGCTTGCAAGGCGGTTGCGATGACCTCTGTTAAAAATGATTCTTTAGAAATCTCATTTGAGGATTATAATAATGAATCTAGACTTAGATCATTTACGAATAAGTACACCATTCAAGTAGCATTAAGATTTGAATCCAATAACATGGAATGGCAGACAGATAAATTAATCATTATACAACAAAGCTGTCTAAATAAATATAAAAAAAAAGCTATTTACAAATTTATAAACGATTATTTGCTGGATAGATGGTTGTTGGCAATGTATCTGAATTATCTAGAAAATACTCAGGTATTTGAAATCCCAGATCATAATCAGATTAGACTAGTTTTTTTTTTATTATTCAAAAAACCAAAACTATAAAAAAAAAAAAAATCATGTAAAAATTCAGATCTATGAAGTTCGTTTATTCAAAAAATATATCACCAAGAATATATTAATACAGCAGTTTTTTATACATTTTGCAGTACAATAAAAGCATTTTATCTACTTTCACTCACTCTTTTACAGTTCTTGTGATATTTATTATTCTCAGTAAAGAAAAAAATAATCAGATGGTTTATTGTTTGGCTACGAACCATAAACACTTAGCTGGTGATATTCTCCACTGTACCGAACAAACGCAGGGCATTTATTTTCTATTATTAATAATCTCACCGTGTTATTCTCTAATATTCTTTCCAAGAGTTTGTTCATGATATCTGTCATCTTATGAGCCAAATTATATAACTGCAGTAATATTTCTGGATGTTGCAGGATATCATCTTACATGGACCCAACGAGACTTTTTTGACTCTAGTTTTAAACTGAATCATTATATATATATATTCAAAGCGTTACCGGCAAGCGAACATAGGCCGGCTGCTTGGAAGGCAGCTACTCTAACCGCTAGGCCACCAACGCGAATCATTTTGCAACCAAGCAAGCTACTAATTCCTATCAATATACTGAATTTATATATAGGCAGATTTGTTTTTAAAAAAAGGTCTACCAAACTTTTAATACTAATACTTCTTAAGTGTGTAATACTGCAAAGAGGAAATGAATGATATTAAAAACTAGTATTTTAATTAACTTCCTTTTTTTAAATTTAAGCGTAATTTTATTAATTCAATAACATCCAAATCATGCTTTAGAAAAACAGAAAACAACATATGAAATGTATTATCGTTATTAAAAAAAGACCAAAGATCTAGTAATGTTTTTATAAAATATAATTTTATGTTTACACACACACGCTTACGCATATATATATATATGTAGTAATAAAATCAAGTCATATATCACATGACTTATATAGCTTGCATTTACAAATATGTAAAATAAAGAGCGTGCTAATAACTCTAAAGAAGATTTTTTTTATGGTAAATGCTACAAGAGAACGCATTCGATCTATGGCTCTCTTCAGTGAGGAACTAGGACCCAGATTCAAAATACCAACTCAAGCTAAGCATTTATCTATTACCCAACTCTTAAAAAGAAGATCTGAAATTTTCAGTCTTACACATGTCTTTAAATTTAGCTCTCCAACCGAAATAATCATATGGGCTTGAACTAAATTCAGATACACCATATATTACTAGGCTTAGCAATTTAATTTAGCCAAAGCCCCAACAGTCAAATAATAATAGTAATAAAATAAAATCATATATCACATGACTTATATAGCTTGCATTTACAAATATGTAAAATAAAGAGTGTGATACTAGTCATAGCTCTCTTCTTTGTGGAGCTAGGGCACCAGATACAAAATAACTCTTAAAAAGATCTGAAATTTTCAGATATCTACGTGTCTTTAAATTCAGCTCTCCAACTGAAATAATCATATACGCCTGAACTAAATTCTTTTTGTGTGTGTGTATATATATATCCTTATATCTTTTACAAAACATTATTTATTTATAAAAAAATGTATAGAAATTATTTTATTTCTCTGTATCATTAAGCACTGTTTTTAGTTCCTAAATAAATATTAAAATTTTAAAAATATAATGCATTTAAAAATATTTAAGCCTAAAATTTTGACTTATATTTTTACGAACACAGAATTTTTGAATTTCATTTTATAGTTTATAAATTTTAAAATACATTTAAACCCCTTTTTTATCGTATATATATAATGTATATGCGTGTATATTTAAAATAAAATAAAAATTTGTGAAAATAAATTTATTTGTAGATATATATGTACACGCACGATTTCTCCCACACACAATGTAAAAATAAATTTGATATATCAATAGCAACTATGAAAATAAACCTCTTTTTTTTTTTTTGCATAAAATAAAGACAATTGAAATAAACCGATTTTTTTAGATAGGAGGGGAAAAATCCTACGTGCACAACACAAAAAATTGTTATTATTATATATATTTACAATTTTTCCATAACAATTCAATAATAAATAATGAGAAAGCCCCTATTAGTGGGAAGAGTAATTTTTTTCTATTATAATATAAATATTTATATAATTTAAAAAAATCATAATTTTGTTGCATATGTAAATATAGAAATTATTACTAGTAAAATAGTTCTCTAAGTTTTTTTCCTTCTAATTAATTTTTAATTGCTTTTCTTTTTAAAAGATTTTTCCCCACCAACTGTTGCTAACTTTAACGGAAATTATCTTTACAAGGGAACAAACTTAAATGAAATTTTATAAAAATAATTTTTGAATCGTTTTTGGAAAAATATTTATAAAATTTATGATTGTTTTATAATTTTCACAATAAAATTAATTAAACTACCTTTTTAATCTTCACGGTGTTAAGATTCCACTTCCACAACATCATCGTCATCTTGATAAAAGTTTGTTTGTGACTTTTTCCCTTAATCCAACCAACATTTAACATCTACATGTTTCTAGCGTATTCACCTCTTCCAAACTTAGCCCATTTTTTGTCTCCCTTTACAGGATTGATCATTATAATAGTTTGTCATCCTGTCCTAACAAATGGTTTCTTATCAATTGTTTCACATCTTCCAATATGCCATCTCAATCCTTATTCCTTCCCATAGAAACTTCTCCACAGTGATAGAGAGAATACTATTTAAACATTATCCATATTACGGGGACGTTTTATCATTTACCGTATGCATTCTTCACGACATCAGAATTTCGTTCCTATCGGCTAATAAGCCCATTCTAGTCATTCTTCAGAATGAATTTAAAAATATTCACAGCCTATTAGAGTAGTATTTATTATCATATCTGCAGTATACAGCTACGGAGAAATAAAAACAGCTCTCCATCCTCATCAGTGAAAGAGTTTTATGCAACTTCCGGAATATTTGCACCTCAGCAAAAATACTTTGGAATGAGTAGGTCAGTTAATTAATAATTAGTATTACTTTTTTAGAATTTAATTTCAAACAAAATATGTATCAATATTGATATTTTCATTTACAATTTTTTTAAATATTTAAAAAATAAATATTAGCATTTTTTTTTTACTTTAAAAGTTTTCATTTTTTTTTTTTTAGGCGCAACTTGAGTTTAATTAAATTTAAATAAATGAAGCTATGATTAAAATAATGATTTTATTATTTTTTTAAAAAAATAATAAGCTGCAAATAAACATGTTCCACTGTCACGTTCCTGCCTTAGTTAAACTAGGCTTTCTACAAGAACAATCTATTTATGCTGATTGCCAGAAGGATGAGATTGAAAGAAGAGAGGTGGGGACATTATTATCCTCAAAAATAAACAACCAGCAGTCAAGCCTTCCCAGTCAGAAAATCTCGCCTCAATAAAAGCATTTATTGGTTGATTTCCTTTTTCTTAAAAGATGGTCCCTCCACAACCAGTTGCTTTCTTTAACTATTTGCAAAAGGCAACTAACTGAAACCTTATAAACTAGAGGTCTCTCTACGCTGTCATTTACCTTCACTAAGCAAGATAAAATTAAAAAAAAAAAAACCCTCGGATTCAGCAGGAAAATTGAGGGATTATATCAAAATAATATTATCTAATGTTTTCTTTTAAAAATATTAAAATGCAAACGAAAAAACTTCTTTATTAAATAAAAAAATTACTTGACTGATAATTTTAATATTATTATTACTTTTATATAATCATCATCAGCAACAACCATTTTGCGAGTATAACGGAATGACGATTCTTCGGTGTTATTTCATGACTTCCGATACAAAGCTTTTATTCTCCGAATCATTCCAGCAAACTTTTTTGTAATTTATTTATTCATCTTCCTGTAGTCCTTTTTTTTTGGCATTAATGCTACGGACTATTTTTATTCTATTCAGTCTTTGGCTCTTTGCTACCATTTCTGTTGTAGCTTAACCTCTGAAAACTGCAATCGCATTTCTACAAAAAATTAAATTAATACCTTGTACAGGCTTAAACCTGCATTTATATATGTAATATATGCGGGGTTCAAACTCGGACTTTCACACGACCCACCACTCTCAGTGCCATCTCATATTGCTGACCCATCTGATCACACACACTTTCCTAGCGCTTAGAATTTAATTACAATTCGTTTAGTAAAAGTATTCCAAGTTATGTAATTACATTAACCATATAAATTACTCATTTAAAAATTAATATATAATAAATCAATCATCCAGTTGAATACTAAACCCAACTTTAAATCAAACAGCATATTTCATATTCTAATTAATTCTCCACTATTTGTATATATTTCGTTGTGAAACTGATTTTAATAACAAATATGTATACGTATACAGATATGCACTATTAACCCCTTTAATACCAACTAAAGTACAACAATATATATATGGAATAGGTACTATGCACGTAACTACTATAAACTACGTAAGCACATAATTCATCAATAAAGATTATGTTAATAGTAAATTGTGGGAACCAATTTTGGATTTTTGTTGTCCATCTATTTAATATACAAACATGTATTTCTAAAATAGATTCACTTATTAATAATCAATCCTACCCACCACTCTCCCCTCTATCTTTTCAACATATATGTGTTCAAGTGTATCAGTGTTATGAGATAGAGGGGAGAGTGGTGGGTAGTGGGAAAGTCTGTGCTCATTTACCCTATATATTACATATATTGATACAGGTATATAATAAGCCTGTATTTCAGTTATCACGTAGTAGAAATGTCTGCCCATCCCTCGTATGTGTATCAAATGGATTAGGTCCTATACATGAGGAGTCAGATTGACTTTAGGTCAACATAGGTGTGATGAGAATTTCGGCTTCAGAGTAGCCTTTGAGCATTCCATCATCAGATTTTCAATTGGATGGACGGTTGAAGAGTTGGAATATAGAGTCAATTGAAGCCTGTCCATTAAAGTATGAAGATCGGCTATCTTAATATATATATATATGAGCACTTATTGCATATATGTGTAGAGATGATAATCTGGACCAACTGATGTTTGCTGGTTTAGTAGGAAATAAGTATATTGGTAATTATTTATCTTTTCGACATATATGTGTTCAATTGTATCAGTGTTATGAGATAGAGGGGAGAGTGGTGGGTAGTGAGAAAGTCTGTGCTCATTTACCCTATATGTTACATATATTGATACAGGTATATAATAAGCCTGTGTTTCAGTTAATAATAATCAATTCCACATTTATAAACCTATTAAAGCCTTGAGATGCATTTATAAAAATTTATTAATTATTTAAATTTTTTTAAAATTAGATAACTCATTTTCTTATTTTTTCTAGATTTTAAACATACATCAATGTCAAATGCTCCCATATTTATACTCTAGGGTAATATTTGATAATTTGTGTGCATGAAGAAAGAAACCATAATAAAGAAAAATTAAGGAGGCAATTTTAATAAATAGAAATAATATGAATATAATTAATAGGCAAGCTGTTAACGTTAAAATTCGAGATTCATGGGATTTGAGTTGATGATGTTTGTTTCCGTTATGTTTTTTTTTATTTTAGTGGCAGTTGAGGAGAGTTAAGGAATTAGCTGAAAGTATGTGTGAGTGTGCAGAGATTTATAATATTTAAAGTAATAGCGCATTATCGGAATTCGACTTCCAATTTAAGAATTTCAGATTGAAAGACTATATATAATAATTAATTACCATTATATTTATTGTTATTATTTATGCATACGTATGCATGTCAAAATTTCCACCCTAAAAATGATAAGAAAATTAGGTGGCAATAGAATACAAATGACATCACTTTTTGTCAACTGCAATAGATATTTACTTGCTTTTCAATACATAAATAAAATAAAATTGGTTGGATAGAGGTCTCTTCAATTTCTCCTGAAAATTTCCAGTAATAAAGAAAATATTATTCACCGGGTTATTAGTTGTGTTGGGGGGGGGGGGTATTCTTTAGTTAAAAGTTATAAAACACTGATTTATTAGCCAATAATTGAATGGCTACCTAAATTGACTATGATCAGGCTACCTGAAACAAACTGAAGTTTGCTGGGAAATCATAAGTTATCTTAAAAAAAATTAAGCTTTATCCAGGAATGAACCTCAAGTCATATTTATATATTGATACTATTAATGAAATGAAAATATATTTAACTGTGTCACATTTTGAGATGACAGAATGTTGTCTGTGATTTCTAAAAATAAAATATTTGGGGTTTTTTCTGGTGAAAATTTTGCAAAACTTTTTTTTGTACGGCTTTAAAGATATATTTTTATTCTACTATTTTAGTTATAAAAAAAATCAAAAGATGGCAGAGAAAATTGAATAATTGGTATCCTAAAAAAACTGAAAATCTAGTTTGATGAGTAGACATTGTTTATTTGGCGATCATTAACTTTGCTGAGCGTATTTCGCAGAAATATTATCATCATCAAGAAAATATTACAATTGTCTAAAAACGTCATTTTTTGTTAAGTTTATGATTATATTTGTATCATAATTGTGTAATAATTATTAAAAATAATTATTATTAAATATTTATTTTTTACAGAAATGTTTTATTTTTAAATATAAAAGAATATTTTCTTCTGAATATCATTACTATATAGATTACAGTCACATGAAAACAATTTTTTTGAAATTAGGTCATTCAGTAGATTGTTATTATATTTAGCAATATCATAAAAATTACAAAAAAATTGTAAACTTGCAAAGTATACATTGATAGATTTAGTAGTTACTAAAAAAAAGATTGTTCAGATTTTTAAATCAAACATGAAACGAAGAAGATTTTGTTCCATTTTATAAATTGAATTGGCTCCACCTGAAATTTGATGACATGATAGTGTTTTGTTTGGAGTAAATATATTTTTTAAAATAAATCTGGAAATTGAATGAGATTTTTTTTAAATTTATTTAATTAATGTCTATTAAATGAAATCAAATTTATTATTTTCTGATAAATAATAATGGTTTAATATCAAATTCAAAGTTGAAAGCTAAATCTAATGAGAACAAAAAATCTGTCAGAATACAGAAGAGTTAATAAATAAAAGAGGTTTATATTTCCTTTAAAAAGAAACATGTAATAAATTTGTATAAATTAAAGATGAATGCTAGTTCAACATGAAATATGTATATTGGAGATCATTGGTCACTTTTACATGTATGTGGTCATGTGTTTTAGTTGTATAAGATGGATTGGATAGCTGTGGGGAGTTTGAAAGTCTGAGTTCAAGTTCCTTATAATAAATTAAAGATGTAATAAATATAGTTTCAAAAAATAAATATAATATATATATAATAATTAGTTTGTTGTTACTTTTTAATTGCTGTTGTAACAGTTATCTTCCATTTGTTCTAATATAGTATAATTATTATTCCTATGTCATATTATTTATTTATGATAAGTGTACATTTCTGCTACCATTTTAATTTTATTTATTCACTGATTATTTTATTATTATAGTTTAGAATGTTTTGATCTTTATTAAAAACATGCGCTAATTAAATTATCACCAGAATATTTTCAGAAATATGCACATATATATATATTAAAAATTTAAGCTTTGTACACAATTCAACAAAAATAATATAAAGCAATAAATAAAAAACATTTGAATAATAATTTCTAGTAAATATTATTACATTATATATATATATACACACATATCATTAAAAAACAGTCAACACTTAGACAATCCCAATATCATTAACAATCAACAATTTCAAACTGCTGTCAAGACAACCTACTTTTAACAATAAAGGTGGATGCCACCTTTATTAATGGTTCATTATACATATATAGATACTAAAGATTGCAACCTGACCAGAGAGATTTAAATTATTGATACAAAGAAGTTTAAATAAACCTCTTTAAACAGGTATAATGACCTATTCTGAATGCAGACTAATAAATAGTGTTGACTAGTTTTTAATGATTACTTATAAACCCATTTAGCCTTGAACATTATTACACTTATTATTTAATAATTAGCATTAAGATAATGCACATGAGCTTTGTGATTTAACTATAAATGAATACTCTCATTTTTTCAAACACAAGATAAAGTCTTTGTGAAAAAATGGGATGAATCCATTTATCCTTTCAACCTAAATGTTTAAGTATGGGCAAATCTTAAGTATTTGGAAATGAGAGTGTGAATATATTAATAATCACTTTAAATTACCATTACTATGTCTGAATGAATGACACTTGCGAAATTTACTAGAATTTATGATACGTCATTCTTAGTTGAAATTAAACATATGTAAATAAGATATTTATTTTATATAGCACGTTTTTAAACTGTAATAATAATTAGCATTAAGCTAATGCACTTTGTGGATTAACTATAAGTGAATATCCTCATATTTTCAAACACAAATATCTTATTTACATATGTTTAATTTCAACTAAGAATGACATATCGTAAATTCTAGTAAATTTCACAAGCAACATTCATTCAGACATAGTAACGGTAATTTAAAGTGATTGTTAATATCTTCACACTCTCATTTTCAAATACTTAAGATTTGCCCATAGCTTAAACATTTGGGTTGAAAAGATAGATGGATTCATCCTATCTTTTCACAAAGCCTTTATCTTGTGTTTGAAAAAATGAGAGTATTCATTTATAGTTAAATCTACAAAGCACATGTGCATTAGCTTAATGCTAATTATTATTACAGTTTAAAAACATCACGCACTGTATAAAATAAATATCTTATTTACTTATTATTTAAGTAATACTTTGGGTGCAATTTGAAATTTATAATTACAATATGTAATGTTACAATTGACTAGGTTATATTTACCTGTTTAAAGAAGTTTATTTAAACTTTTTTGTATCAATAATTTCAATCTCTGTGGTCAAATTGCAATCTTTAGTGTCTATATAAGTATATTAGATCATTAATAAGGGTGGGAATCCACCCTTATTGTTAAAAGGAGGTTGTCTTGACAACAATGTTGATTGTTATTGATATTGGGATTGTCTAAGTGTTGACTGGTTTTTAATGATATATATATAATGTAATTTGAGCTTAAATTTGAATTCAAATCTTGCTTCTTTTTTATATCAAAGTTTTTTTTATTTTTATTGTATAAATAGTTTAGAGTTTGATTTAATTTGAAATTAAAATTACATTTTATTATAAATATCATCATCAACCAATTAATCACAATGGCCTTTCTATAGGCCAGGTACATGTACTGGTAATTATACAATTATTTAAATACAATTTAAATTAATCATATTCAAACAAGTATATGATATCAATCAAGAGAATCCTTTTATTACCTTAATTTTGTTTATTTTATTATCATAATTTTCACTTTATTCTGAAATATTTAGTAAATTCCTCGTTTTAAGCTTATTTTATTGAAGTGGTTTCTAATTCATGAGTTGGCTAAAGCTAACCAAATTGATAATATTACATTATATAACATCAAATCACTACAAACGTTAATAAATTTTCCGCTACGCCCTCTATGAATGAGTCTGTATATTAAAACAGCAAGTTTATTCACAGAAGGCATAGATGAAAATTTCTTAACATTTGAGGTGATTTGATATTTGATATTTATTTCAAGTAATGATATGCATTGGAATTATTTTCGTATATATATATGCATGTCTGTATTTGCGTTTATATTATATAAATAAAATTTCTATAAAATTTAATGTACTTTGACAGAACATGGTTTAACATATTTAAATCTATATTTACTTAAATTCCAATTTATCTTTAATCAGTTCAATATCTAGCTAATTGACTATGAACGTGCTATTTGTAAAAAAAAAATTTGAGTATAATAACTCTTAACAAGCTTTCCTGAATATCCCTATCCTCAGACCAGTTTTTATCTCTGGCTGTCATCAGTGAGGTACTAGGATATTCAGATATTAGATTTTAGAATACCAGGTCAAACCATAGTATTTATCTAATAGTTAACTGTTAAGTAGAAAATCTGAAATTTTCAGACATCCATACATCTTCAAATCCAGCTATCTAACTTAAATAGCCATATGGGACTGAATTAAGTCGCGTGATATATGACTTAATTTCCTTGCAATTATTATTTTGCTCTTGAGGCTTTGGTAATTTTATATTGCTAAAGCTAGTAATATATGATGTATCTGAACTTAGTTCAGTACCATATGACTATTTAAATTAGATAGCTGGATTTGACATCGTCGTATGGTTGTCTAAAAATTTCAGATTTTCTACTTAATAGTTAACTATTGATCTAGAATTTGTAAATCTAATGCCTGAATATCCTAGCTCTTCACTGATGACAGCCAGATCTAGAAACCGGTCTGAGGATAGGGATATTTGAAAAAGCTTATTAAGAGCTATTAGCACACTCATTATATAACATTTGTAGTACAAGCTTATTAAATAAGTCACATGATGTATGACTTGATTTCTTTGCAATATATAACATATGGTAACTACTATGCCACTAATATATTTATATATAGAAGATAAATGGAGTATTTTACCTTTATAATATTTTGATATTTAAATTGGAGTATCAATTCCGTTTCTAAAATGTAAAATACTGTAAAAAGATTGAGAATTTTTATCAGATTACATCTGGAATACTCAGCTTTGACAAATATTGGGGTAATGGTAACATTAGTAGAATTATAAGAAAATAAATCTTGACCTCAATCCTTTAATATTTAAGATAAGTTAGAATGACTCAGAGAAAATTTACAAAATATTCACAATTTCAGGTGATCATATTTGGAATATGATTTAATATTTCATCATTATTCATATTAGATCAAAAGAATTACTAAATTTTATTAATAATTCTTTACTAATATTTTCGCCTCATCGGGTAAAGATTTCTGTATATATTCTCATCTGAATTATATGATTAAAAAGATGATTCATCAGCTAAATGAAATTCTTATGAACATGGTATCACTTTGATTTTCAAACATCACTTCACTCCCTGAGCAATAGATTCCAGATTTATAAAATATTCTATGATTGAATATATATATAAAATAAATTTATTTTAAACACACATTATTATATTAAGTAATATTTACTAAGGCTGTAACTTCAGGAATATGCGTTGAAAAATGCGTAAGCTTGTGGTTAAGACCTGTAGAGGTCACTACCTTCGCATTTTTCAACACATATTCCTGAGGTTACAGCCTCAGTAAATATTACTTAATATATAAAATAAATAAATTCTGCAATAAAATATGTAATAGCTTAAAAAATAAATGTGTTTATTAAACATGCTGTTTCTTTTTCTTCTTGTCCTTTTTTTTAAACTATTTTATTTAATTCAAAAGTTATGTTTATTTATTTGATGTCAGTTTAGTTAAATTCCTGTAATCAATTTTTAAATACTTCCAACAAATAGACTTTCTTCAAATTTTGAACACATTGACAATATAATATGACAAAATCATATTTCAGGTTTGTTCAGTCATCTGTCTGATGTAATGATGTTTGTGGCCTGAATTTCAAAAATTATATTAGTTCAGTAAATTTTTGGTAATTCTCAAAAGATGGCGCTATTTTTTTTTAAAAATAAGGAAAAACTTAAACCAAAAAGTTTTTACAATTGATTAAAATAGAAATAAAAACACATCTTAATTTCTCTCGATTGTAAAGGTTGCTTCTTTTTTTTAAATGTTTCATCCCTAAACAAAGCAATGGTAGAAGCAGTTTTGAATATATGTGAATTACCTTTCAAATAAAACATAAACTGCAATGTTGTTTATATCATCAATTTTAAAATTGGAATAGGAATAATTACGAAAAAGATCTTAATACTAAAAAGTTAACAATTAATATATATATTATAATAAATACTTTTATTTACTATGCACTAAAAAAAAAAATTCAACTGGGGCTTTTAAATTATTTAATTTGAAATAAAAACATTGGACATCCAGAAATTAATTAATTCAATGACTAATTTTAATTAGTGATTGGATTAATTAATTTCTACATACACCACTTTTTGTATTTCAAGTGAAATATAAAATCCCCAATTGAAAAAAAAAATTTTGACTTTTTATTTTTACAGTAAACAAAAGTGTTTATTACAAAATATTATATATATTACAAAATTTAATTAGATGGATCTGAACTCAGGATTCTTCAATCTATTCATTCTCCACTTCATCTCAAGCAACTGATACACAAGACCACACCCCTGTAAAAAAGATGCACAATTCCCCAATATATATATTCTATGCAGAACCAGCATTCATCAGTTGGTCCATACATTCGATGCTCGGTTTACATTAAAATAGTAATTCGTCAAACTTTAATGGACAGGCTTCAATCTTCTCACCTTTCTAACTATTTAACCATCCATTTAATTGAAAAACTTTCAATGGAATAAAGCCTTTATGATTGCCAGTACTGCACAAAATGTGTATATTGGGGAATGTGTATCTTTTTTGCATGTGTGTGGTCATGTGTGAAAATAGCTTAAAATGGAATGAAAGATGATTAGGCTGAAAAAATCCCGAGTTCAAAACCTTCTAATGACATGTATAAGAAACATTAAGTATAATCAAATTACATACTATCTTACAATTATTACTGGTATAATTATGTTTGTTCCCACTAGGATTTTTATTAGAAAAATGTTACAGGTCATATGATAGAAGATTAAAGTTATGTTAATAAGAACAGCATTTGATTTTGAAATGAAAATGAATACATAAAAATTATTGATAGTTTCTGCCTTCTTGGTTAATTAATCAACAAAAGAAGAGTCAGTAATTAAGATTTTTATTTCAGAATAACACTGGACATAGTTATAATAAAAAGTCCATAAAGGATTTTTAGATGAAAAGTCATATCATTATAAATGAAGATCAGAATTAGTCAAATTGTTATATTTTCCATTTAAAAAATAATCCAAATGGTTTGTTATCCAGGAATTTACATGAAAACCAGATGTACCCACCTTTTGAAAGACTGTCATTTGGATACGTGAATTTGACAGCATTATGGATTATACAAATTCTGTTTCATTAATCATGGAATTATATCCGTCAAGTAAAATATGGTCTGTATAAAAATTATGAATTATTAAATATAATATTTATAATAGATTTTTTAATTGGTTGCTTTAGCAATTTTTTTTTAAGAATTAATGTAAATTAAACAAAAGATTCTAATAAGATATAAATAAATATGAGAAATTCACAATTGAAATGTTTGGCAGATATCCAACAATGTATTAATACGTGTAGCTTACTTAGTTTTCTTAAAGACTTTTATTTTGATATGTGAAATTGACAACTTTATTTCATTCACATTAAATTCTTCATAATAAAAATTATGGATTATTAAATATAATATTTGTAATTCTCTTTTTAATTGATTATGTTAACAAATTTTTTTTAAAGATTCAACGAAAATTAAACAAAAGATGTTAATATTATATAAATAATTATGAGAAATTCACAATTAAAAACGGAAGAAAAAAATTGTATTTTTATATTGGATTATTTTTATCATTTAATATGAGTATTGAATATCTTTAGAAAAATTTAACTTTATTTAAATATTCTAAATACATTCAATTGTTAGTAATAAATAGCACATCAAAGAGGTTAGTATATGCACAACGTTTAGAGAGGTATTATTCTCCCATCTTCTTAGGTGTTGTTGGCCTGACCAATGACAGTACTAACATGGGATTCAAACCTGGAGTCTTAGATTCTTGAGTATTGAATTTTAATGTAACACTCTAGCTGAGCCATCCTACCAAAGGTAAAAGTCTGTAGAAATTTCATATACTTATCTATGAGGTTCCTCCTGATTTCTCCACTTTTTCTTCTTAAGATCAAAGTTGATTAGTGGTTTCCATACATTACGTATAGTCACACTAGGTTGGCTTATGTGATTTTTTGCCATTGTCATGTGAGCAGCTTCTTGAAATTTTCTTCTTTGTACCTTTTCTAAAGACATTCAATACACATATTAGATGATGGAAATAGTCCAATATAAAAATTTAACTAGAACATCATCATCACAAACCTTCAGGAAACATGAAGAAAGAAATGTTTGAAATGTACCCATCAATTACTAGTTATCATTTATTAATAGCAAATACACAAAATACTGACTTTTCAGTCCATCATCATTTTTGGAAGATTTATTTTTAATTGGTAAATTAAACAAAAGATTTCAATACTTTAATATTTTTTAATTAATTGCTAGAATTGTAGCTCGCCCGAAAAGCCATTGTTATCTGTTTATTTTATTGTAAATTTGGCAGCATTGCAACTGCTTAGTAATGGTGTACATTTGCATAAAATATGGATGAACATAATAGTTTTTTAATTGATTGTGACACATGGCAGCTTTATGGACAAACATCCATATGGATTTTATGGACAAATCTTCACAAGAAACATGTGACAGCCTTATGGAAAAGCATTCACATGGTTTATATATATATAGGCATGATGTTTTAAGCACTAAAAAGAGAAAAATTGATCTACATTCCAGGAATTTTGAGTTTTAGAATATACCATTCTCATGCTGCTCTACCAAATGGTACATATTTTAATGGTACATATTTTCTGAAATTCTCTGTGATGTAAAAATTGTACCCTGAATAAAAAGAATAGAAAAGATTTTGATGCTTTTTACTATTGTTCTAGAAAAGGATTACGAAAAAGATATGGAGAAAAATTTTTAAAAAAATTAGACTTGAACTGACATTTAAAACAAAAAATGACTAAGCTAAAATAAATGCTTCATCATCAACCATTATCAATCCACTACAGGGTGAAAGTAAAAATTGTACCCTGAATAAAAAGAATAGAAAAGATTTTGATGCTTTTTACTATTGTTCTAGAAAAGGATTACGAAAAAGATATGGAGAAAAATTTTTAAAAAAATTAGACTTGAACTGACATTTAAAACAAAAAATGACTAAGCTAAAATAAATGCTTCATCATCAACCATTATCAATCCACTACAGGGTGAAAGTCTCTCCAAGTTCAATCCATCTTCTCCAATCTTTAGCTTTTCTTCTCCACATCACCTCTGCACACTCTTATTTCATCCATCTATCTCACATGTGGTCACTTTCTGGGTCTTTTATAATCTCTTGGAATCCGGTTTAAGATTTCAATTGTCCATCTATCATCATCTTTTCTAGAAATATGTTTAGCCCAACTCCAGTCTTTTAATTTTTTTCAATGAGGTCAGTAACACCTGTTTGTTCTCTTACCCATGTATTGGTTTTCGATAAATTTAATCATATTATTTGTTATTGTTGTATAAATTATCAAATTTTAGAATTCTAATAAGATACGTCATCTCATTTATATTACAACTTTCTTCTCCAATTATTGCTAAAAAAATTTATAATACATATAAACAATTTCTCATGTCTCACAGCATCATCCAGGAAGCGAACCCGCTATCCCGGAACAACTGCTTGTAAAGCAGCTGTTGCTGACCTCTCGACCACCAATGCTTAACTATAATAATACACTATAGATTTCTTAATATATAAAATATTATTTTGTGAATCGTTTTTACCAAATAAAAATACTTGAAAATTAATAAATTTGACTTTTAACAGCTTAAAAAACAAATAGGTGATAGGTCATTCTGTAGGAGTGTTATTCACCAAAAGTTATTAACGTGACCCTAAATAAAATTTACCCAAATTATTAATATTGCTGAAATATCAAAATATTTTTTTCTTATTTAAAATGAACTCTGGAGAATGATTAAGATTTTATAAATATCAAATAAACAAATACAAATATATAACTTCATAAACTATACAAGCTTACACACACCTCCACATATAATGTAATATATAGGGATTCGAACTCAGATTTTCACACAACCCTCAACTCTCCATACCATCTCATATTACTGACCAACCTGACCATACACATGTTGAAAAGATAAATAATCACCAATAAGCGTATTTCATGCTTTTTGACATGTATGGGATCAGGTGAGTCAGCAATATGAGCTGGCATGGAGAGGTGACGGTCATGGGGAGTCCGAGTTTGAATCCCTTATGCATTACATTATATGTGCAGGTGTGTGTAAGCCTGTATAGTGTATTAAGTTACATATTGAAACATAGTGGGTTAAAGGTCTGCCCATCGCTTGCATATGTATGTAAAAATGGATTATTCTCCAGTACATGAGAGGTTAGAATGACTAACATCAACATGGGTAGGATTACAACCTCGGCACTCACGTGGGCTTTGAACATTCCATCCTCAGATTTTCAATGAAATGGATGGCTAAAGAGTTGTGAGTTGGAGTGGTTTGAAGCCCATCCATTAAAGTATGAAGACTGGCTATCTTAATATAAAGCTCAGTACTGATCATTTATATGTGTGGAGATGATAATCTGGACCAACTGATGATTGCTGGTTTAGCATGAAATACATGTATTGGTGATTATTTATCTTTTCAACATGTGTGTGATTAGGTGGGTCAGAAATATGAGGTGACATGGATAGTTGAGGGTCGTGTGAAATTCTGAGTTCAAATCCCTTATAAATTCCAAATATCATCTAAAAAAGAAAAATATTTATCTTGACGTCTTTGTACATATTATTTTCTGTTTATATTAAGAATAAAAAAATTTCAAACCAACTTAAAAATTATGCAAATTTTATTGTATTATAAGTGTAACCTGCTTTAATGAATGTTAATGTAGTCTTCCTTGCTCATTATATGTGTGCCACATTTGCAAATATGCGATCATAAACTTACAGTGTATTACTTTCCAGTAGCAATGAATTTTTAACCGAGATTTCTTTGCAAAATAATATTAAAATAATATTTTTATAAGACAACTGTATTCATACTAAGCTGTAATTGCATTATATATGTTTTTTTTTTAGGATTTTAGTAGCCTCATCCTTGAAAATTGTAAATTTTATGGGGGGTCATTTTTATTCTCGTAGTTGTTAGATCATGCCCTCCTACATTAGAAGACACTTTTAATCTACAAGTTTACTCTCTACTCATAGATTTTGATTGTTTTGGCAGTTGTTTATCAACTTGAAATGAATAATCATGTGACTTTCTTAGATGATATTTCATTAGCAATAACAGTAGTAATTTATCCACATCACTTTACCCTAAACAAAGAGGCAAAACTCCTACAGTAGCGCCACTCAGTGCAATCCAGTGTAATCAATGGATGTGGGAATGTTTGTGCATAAAATCTCTATTTAGTGCCTATTCATCCAATATCCCCAGACTATATTCTAGCTTATGGCTTTCATTAGTTAGGAGCCTTGGATCTGAGAGCACTGTACCTAGATAATAGGATCTAATGCAGCCCTCCAGCAACCACCTTTTATTTTATTAGCTAACCATAAATTTTGAGTCCAAAATTAAAACACAATACCGTTTTCAATTCAAGCTCATTAGTGTGGATAGTCATATAGATCTGAACTCAGTTCAGTATACATACTTTTTGATGTCTTTGGTTCTTTAATAAGCAGTCACCATAATTCTATTGGGCAGGTCTGGTATTAAAGCACTAAACATCACATGATAAATGGCTGCTGGAGAATTGCATTAGATACTATGATCTAGATGCAGTGCTCCCAAATGCAAAACTCCTCACTGATGAAAGCCACAATCTAGAAACTAGTCTGGGAATATTGTATGAGTAGGCATTAGACTATCTTCCTGCATTCATTGCCTATTCTAGCTTGCGCTGAGTGGCAATACTATATGAAAGTTTTGCCTCTATGAAAACTACTTGTGTCCATATAAAGAGTGATGATCATATGATGTTCGGTGGTTCAACACCAATCTTGCCCAATAGAATTATGGTGCCTGGTTATTAAAGAAACAAAGACACCAAAAAGTATGATTTGCTGAACTGAGACCAGATCTATACAATTATACAAACTAATGAGTGTGGATTGAAAACATTATTGTGTTTTCATTTTGGACTCAAAGCTTTAAAGTTAGCTAATAAGATGAAAGGTGCTACTGGAGGGTTGCATTAGATCCTTTGATCTAGGTGCAGTGCTCTCAGAGCCAAGGCTCCTCATTGATGAAAGCCTCAAGTTAAAATATAGTCTGGGGATATTGTATGAGTAGACATTAGATAGGGATTTTATGCACAAGCCTTTCTGCATCCAGTGATTACTCTGGCTTGCACTGAGTGGCACTAGAGTATGAATTTTTTTCTTCGTGTAAACAACTTATGAAAGCATAAAGAATGGTGATCATGTGATGTTTAGACATTTAATACCCATCCTTCCCAATAAGTTTATAGTGACTGGTTATTAAAAAACCAAACACACCAAAAAGTATGGATGCTGAGCTGAGTTCAGACCTATATGACTATTCAAGCTAATGAGCTTGAATTGAGAACATTGTGTTTTTATTTTGGGGTTAAAGCTTTATAGTTAGCCAATAGGGCAAAAGGTTCTTTCTGGGGGATTGCATTATGATCTAGGTGCATTGTTCTCAGATCCAAGGCTCCTTACTGATGAAAGCCACAAGCTAAAAAATAGTCTGGGGATATTGGATGTGTAGGTACTAGATAGGGATTTTATGCACAAACTTTTCTGCATCCATTGGTTACCCTGGCTTGCACTGAGCAGTGCTACTTTATGGAGAGTTTTGCCTCTGTGCAAACAGCTTAGGTAAGCATAAAAATTGGTGATCTTGTGATGTTTAGTGGTTTAATGCTTTACCCAACATTTGTCTATTTAAATATGAATAATAATTAAATTCCAACAGATTAGTAGATTAGTCCTGAGTATTAAATGTCAGTAGTGAAAAGCACTGGATTGCACATATCCATCCATTAATTTAAGCTATTTGCTTAAACATTCTAAAATTTTGAACTTGAGTTCACTTGCTTGCTTGTTGACATCTGATCAAAAATTTATATATTTTAGTGATTTGATTTATAAGTGAGTTGAGGCCATTCTTTGATAAATGACTGATCCACACTAAAGCAATTCATTCCCTAACCGCCGGTTTTGATTAATTATCTGTATTAGTAGCAGAAATCCACTGTATATCATAGTACTCTAGAGAGGATCCATGAAACATGCAGTCCTCAAACAAAATGTGATCACTCTAAAATTTTTGTCTGGCTTATGAAACAGAATTAAGTATTTTAAAAAATAAAAAGCAAAGAAATTAAAATGTATTTAACTATACAATTTAAAGTTGTAATTATAAATTTATTAAACGCACATTGATTGCGTAAGTAATATTTACTGAGGCTATAACTTCGATAATATGCGTATAAAATACGATAGTAGGGACCTCTACAGGGGTTTTAACCACAAGCTTACGCTATGGAAGAAAAGAGGCGAACTCTTCCATAGCGTAAGCTTGTGGTTAAAACCCCTGTAGAGGTCCCTACTATCGTATTTTATACGCATATTATCGAAGTTATAGCCACAGTAAATATTACTTAACTATACAATGTTTTTTCAAATTTATTTCTATCAAAAAAAAAAACAGTCAACAAGCTACATGTGTGCCATTTTTCAGCCAAGAGTACATTCCAGAGGTGTGTTTGCTATTACCATTTATTTATCTATTGCACAGAATGTTTTTCTTGTTGCACAATCTGTGTATCTAAGCAGCTTTTTATTCTGTTGGACATGTAAAATGCGAGTAAGCAGTACACATAGTGTTTATGATTCTGTCTGCTGATAGATAAAAATCTTTCAGTCTAGTTTATCAAGTTAAAATTTCTATTTATTTTTTTTAAAGTATTAAGGAATTTATTTTTTGTTTTTGTGACTACAAGTGTTGATGGCCTAGTGGTTAGCATAGCTCCCTTCCAAGCAGCTGGCTCGGGTTCGCTTCCCAATCAACGCAATTGACATATGAAAAAAATATATATTTAATATAAATTTTAATAGAAGTTTTTATTCTATATATTGCACTTCAAATGCACATGAGTGAAGCTATTTTAAAAGTTTATAATTGTTTAGCACTTTCAGGAACTTCGTGTTCCCATATTAATAGCTTATAATAATAATGTTTGTTGTTAACTTGTCTAATAGAGATGTATGCAAGTATATGAAAATCACCTAGACCGCCCATTTTTTTTAAAATAGAGAAGGAAGCATTTCTCCTATTAATGGAGTTGGGTTTTTTCTGTTACAAAACACACCTCTTCTATCTTGCATTCAGTGCAAACCATTTCAGCTATCATAGGTTTTAAAATGTGGCCTGTGGATCTTTGATGTCCAAAAAATATTGAGCTACCTTCAGATTTGATTCTTGCCCTGTTATATAAGTATCAATGTATAAATGACTAAAGAGGAAAGAAAAGAAAATATCAGAAATAGTTTATTTGTTTTGTATAGAAGCAAGCCTATATGTTTGACTTATTTGGATAGAACATCTGTCTTAAAAAATACAACATTAACTGTCATTATATGTCAAAACAAAAACATGGGAAATGAAGTATGAACTAAAACAGAAAAAGAATAATAAAAGTTCAAAAAAATCCAACAGTCTAGGCGAAGGCTGGATGGGAAATAAAAATTAATTATAACTTTTTATTATTTTTTTAATTCTAGAGAGATTGTGGTACTACCTGGTGAGTGGGAACAATGGTACATCCAGATAAGGAAGATTGGCTTTGGTGATGTAATGGTGTGTGGTTCACAGCTGAAAATTGGATAGCCCCGGTCACAGAGGAGTATCTGCTTCTAACCTAAGGTGCATGCCAGTGGAGACAACAATAGTATATTATGAAATTTGTAATATTTTTGCTCAACATCTGAAACAAGGTAATCAAAGAATATATGGAAATGGCTGTAAATATTATTTGCTCTGAAAAAAAAGTTCCCCTCCCTTAATATTAATTTATGCAGATTTATTGGGACAAAATGAATTGCTAGAATAGCAGAAATGTGTAATATGTCTTAAAGATATGGTTAATACTTTGAATTTTCTCTTTTTGCCTTGATAAATCAATAGATGCATCTGATACCACTCAACTTGCAATTTTTATTAGTGAAGTAAATATACAACATTACCAAAGAATTACTACTCTTAGTATTTATTAAAAGAAATACAAGAGCTGAGGATCTATTTTTTGTGTCAAAAACTACTTTAGAAAAGAAAAACATTTTATTTTCAAGATAAAGAGAATTTCTCCTGTGAGAGAAAATCACTTTGAATTAACTACATTTCTAAGAAATTAAAACCAAAGTTTCTAGAGAGTTATGTCATTGTGTCATTCATATAGAAAATTTATGCTTTATGTTATGCAGATAGCAGAGGTAGATCAAGCCAAGTGGCGACCCCAAGCAGTAAAAATTTTGGGACTCCCAAACTCAAGTTAGAAAAAAAATATTTCAAAAAAACTCTCATTAAGTTATTAACAATAAAGAAAAATAATCAAAAATTTCGTACCATAACACATTAAATGACTTGATTAAAAAACATACATTTTACATGAATTTCTGTCTTCATTTATTTATTCCAAATTCATCAATTATATTTGTAGTTTCAATTCGGCTTAAAATTTCCTGCTCTCTATATAGAATGGTTATATTATTTAATCTTTCTTCTATCATAGTACTCTCAAATAATTTTTTGCATGCTTTAAAATAGAAAACGATCTTTCTTCTGGCACATTAGATAAGAGAACTGTTAAAAAAAATTTCAGTAGTCGTGCGGAGACTGTACTCCCACCGTTAGAGGCGCTGTTTCTGCATAAACACACAGAAGTATCCACAGTAGTGACCAAAAGCAGCAATAATATTTCAACATTTGGGAATGTGAAAGACATTTCTTTGGTGGATCAATAGATGTCTGGTGTGGTTTTTATGGTTAGAAATATTTAAAAATGGTCAAATTCATCTTCAAAATTACAAACATCAGTGTCATTTTTATAAATATCCCTGAACTTTTTTATCCCACTCTTTTTTACTTCTATTGATAAATTTCACTCAAAATGTATTCACATTATAGGACAGTTGATTGAATACAAAACACAATTTTCCTTGAATCCTAATGAAAAGATATTTTAAGACCTCGGGGCCCTTAGTATTCGAGGGCCCTATGCGGCCACTTAGTCTGCTTACCGCTTAATCTGACTAGTAATTTTGACTGTTAATTTTATTAGATCATCAACAGTTTAAGATTCTTTTAGCAGATATAAATACAGAATATAGTGATGTAATTTACTTTTCTGATATAAGATGGTTGGGCAAAACAAAAATTATAAAAGGTTTTTGAATCTTTTGGAAAAATGAAGCTTTCTATGAATGTAAAATGCAAAAACATATTTCAGTTTGGTGACAATTGTTCGATAGGACACCTTGCATTCTGGTACATGTTTCTTTCCACATATTCGATCACAATTAGTGTGTGGTGTAACTATCAATTTTCAAATGCACAGGTGCAGCTGAATCTTCACAGCTTTCTTATTTAGGAAGCCATGTGCTAGGCAGAGATGAACACTTGGGAAGGGGGGGTCTAGCTATACATATTAAGGCAATGAACCACTAACATACATGCCATTTCATAATTTTTGTAATAATAAAATATTAATTTTAACAGCAAGTATATAGAAAGTGGCCATGGACCATACTCTTTGATGATGACTTTCATCTTTTAATGTAGCAGACACTTTTCAATCCATTCTCTTTATTAGAAAAATATCTTCTGTTTTAATCTTTTATAGAAACCTTTTATAAATAATTGTCCATCCTTATCAAAAAATATTTATGAAAAAATATGTTGTTCAACACCTTCTAGCTGTTCACCTCCAAAGTTTAACTTATCTATTACAATTAACCTTAACTACATGTTTATTGATCAACAACATTTAAAATTTAAAACAAAACAAAAAATTAATTATAACTTTTTATTGTTTTTTTAATTCCACCAAGAGCAATATGTTTGTCTTAGCAGAGCAATATTTTAGTCCATTTTATGTAATCAATGTGCGTTAAATAAATTTATAATTACAACTCTTAATTATAACTTTTTATTATTTTTTTAATTCCACCAAGAGCAATATGTTTGTCTTAGCAGAGCAATATTTTAGTCCATTTTATGTAATCAATGTGCGTTAAGTAAATTTATAATTACAACTTTAAATTATCGTAATAGATTTCTAACTATAAGATCTTTCCATTGACTCATTGTAAATTGAAAGATTTCATGAGTACTAATGTATAATAGGAATTGTGGACTTAATCAGTGAAATATTGAATAGCTTCACGCTCTCAGATCTAACCGCTTCAGCTTCACCTATTTATATAGAAAGTAGGTTGAAGTAAAGAAGGATTCCCCTCTTTTCTTCTAAAGAGTAAGCTTGTGGTTAAGATCTGTAGAGGTCCTTACCTTCGTATTTTCAAGTGCAGATGCTTAAAAGGTTTATTGCCTTAGTAAATATTCCTTTTATTACAATTATGTTATAGTTATTCATCTATTACTTTTCTTTTTTTAATAATAAGATGTAATAGTTAAACAGCATTTAGTTGTTGCACATAAATGACTGAATACTAACATTTCAAACACATGATAAAGTCTTTGGGAAAAGATAGAATGGCCATCTATCTTTTCGAACCCAAACGCTTTTGTATGGGCAAATCTTAAGTATCTGAAAGTGAAAGCATGAAGATATTAAATAATCATTTTAAATTACTTTTATATGCTTGAATGAAAGGCGCTGGTGAAAATTACTAGAATTTACGATATGTCATTCTTATTTGAAATTAAATGTATGTAAATAAATCAATTATTTTATATAGCGCAATGTTTTATAAACTGTAGTAGTTAAACAGCAATAAGCTGTTGCACATGTGCTTTGCAGATTTTAACTATAAATGACTGAATACTAACACTTCAAACACACGATAAAATCTTTGGGAAAAGATAGAATGGCCATCTATCTTTTCGAACCCAAACGCTTTCACTTTCAGGCACTTAAGATTTGTCCATACAAAAGTGTTTGGGTTTGAAAAGATAGATGGCCATTCTATCTTTTCCCAAAGATTTTATCATGTGTTTGAAGTGTTAGTATTCAGTCATTTATAGTTAAAATCTGCAAAGCGCATGTGCAACAGCTTAATGCTGTTTAACTATTACAGTTTATAAAACATCGCGCTATATAAAATAATTGATTCATTTAAATAATAAGATGTAATAATACTAAAAATAAAGTGTGCTCTAACACATTGTACTGACACTACAGGAATTAAATCGACCCAATTTTTACCAAGCCTATACTATTATAATGTCAGTCCTATCTTACAGTTGTAACTAGTTTATACACTGCTACAATATATATAATTGATTAACATGATTGTGAGTCCTGCTGTGAAATTGTGTCCAGCTGTTCATATTTTAAAGGCTATTTACTCTTTTTAAAAAATTGATGTATATAAGCTTTTGTTATTTACAATACATATACGGAGTTTTATATATATATATAATAATATTAAAATAACTAAAACACTTTTTTTATAAGTGATATGTTGGATATTTCCATCATCTATGAGTGAATGTTGAATGTATAGAAAATTTTAAACTTTATTTAAACTTTCCAAATACAAACAATTTGTTAGTAATAATACACAAACAGACAATACAGATTCTTAATTACACAACGTTAACGAGTAGTATTTTTCTCCACTCTTCTTCAGGTGTTGCTGGTCTATTGACAATATTCACTTAGAAGTTGAATTTTAGATTCTTGAATATCGAATTTATGGCAAATCAAATGCTCTACCAACTGAGCTATTCTTTTTTTATATTTCCAGTTCTTTTTAATTACTCAAATAATTACAATTTATTTAAAAAATATTAATGTTCTGTTGATTTTTTTGGGCTTTTCACTGAAACATTTGCGTTAAAGGTAGAAAAAGGTACAAAATATTCTGAAAAAGAAATATAAAAAATTTATTATGCAAAAAATGGTTCTAATTTATTAAGTCATATTAATATAAGAATAAATTATAATCTGTGTATATACCATAGATAATATGCAATAAAATAAATTCTACAAGAGTAGGTAGATAATTATCACCTATTACAGTAATGTCTTCTGGCATCCATTGATTACTCTGGTTGGCACAGGGTGGCACTACCGGGAATTTGCTGTCTTGGTATAAACTGGGCACTGAATGTATATGTGTGTGGGAGATGGTGGTCGGGACCGGCTGATGAGTGTGGTTCAGCGTGAAATGTGTATGTTGGTGATTGTTTATCTTTTCTGCATGTGTTGGGTTGTGTGTATCAGTGGTGTGAGGTGGTGTGGATGGTTGGGGGTCTGAGTTCAAATCCCCTATATTTATAAATGCAATATTAAAAAATTCTCATTGACGTGGAATTGAGAAGTACTTTATAAAATAGAAATTCATTGAGACAGAATATGATATATGTTTTGTATGTCTCTAAGCTGAGAAATAATACAAGCTTTGTTATAATGATTAATTGTTAATTTCTAATCAAAACTTCACCGTATATATATATATTTTTTTTTTTACAAAACATTAAGTTACTTTGCAATTATATACATACAGGGAAAAAAACATGTCACATTGTTTGTAAACACAATATGAAAAGTTTATGGCTTTATTAATAATTCATACAGATAAATTGTATAACTACGACATAATATTATCTCTCCCATATGTCAGCTCTGTAAAACTGACAATGAAACCCTCCACCACTTCCTACTTAAATGTCCCTTTCTGCTTGGAGTGAGACATGTCATTAACTCCTGCCTTTCTTTGCACAGGAATACCATCTTCAACCTCCAAGAATCCATAGAAACAGAGGTCTTTGCAACTATTAGATTATCAGTTTTCCTCATCTATGCACTCTGGTTGCTCCGATGTGCCATTATTTTTGTCCAGAGAGTACATTCAGTGAATCAAAAGTAATTGACCTAATTCGCTCTCTCAAAACCAAAGATACCAAACTAGCACCACTTCCACTCCTTGAAGACACTTGGGCAATCCTCCAACTCCCATCCTCTCAGCCTCTGTCATAGGACTCAATCATTCAAATGTTTGTAACCCATGCAGTGCTTGCTCAATGAAGACATGCATCTTGGACTGGCCTGGACCACACACCATTTTCCCTTTCCACTTCCCATTCCCTTTTCACATGTATCCTTCCCCTCTTACCATGTTGCTTCTGAAATTTCAATTTATTATATAATCACTCCCTTGTAAACCTTTTTCTAACTGTATTTGTATCTGTTTTTTTTTTATGAATAAACTTTCATCACTGAGGGAAAAAAACAAGAAATGAAAGTGTAATATTAATAGCAGAGCCGGCTCAAGAAAAAGCGGGATGGGAGCAGTGTTTTCATATGTGTGGAGAGAGATCTTTTTACTCATGATAAAAATACTTTGATATTTTTTTATATTGCTTTACAATTATTATAAATCACAAGAGTGATTCTCTTCAATTAAAATTTCAGTCTTGATTGCGCTCACGGCCATTTTGAAATCTAAAAACCACCTCTGATGCATCCAACTGCTGAGTGACATATGTATTGGAGGGGGGTATTTTAAATTCGCATTTTGGAAATTGTGGGCTGGTAAAAATAATGTGCTTTATTTTATGAGGGATTTGTTTTTTTTAACTTACCATCATAAAATAATTGAAATATGACAGCATAAAACACTGGAATATGCAGGGAGGAGGAGGATGGTTTGGCTGATCTGAAAGATCATCCAAAAGATGCAGAAGTCTGATCAAACCAAGCTTATAATTTCCAAATATTAAAAGATTATAGTATATAACATATAAAATAAAGGGTATTATTTTTACTGGCTTGTGATTTCTAAAATGTGAATTTATGGCACTTTTGTTCAGTATCTGTGTCGTTTATCAGTTGGATGTGTCAGCGGTGATTTTGGCATGCCTTTGGATTTCAAAATGGCTGTGAGCTCAAACTAAATTGGCACCAAAATTTTTATTTATTTTGAATGAAAATTCGTTAAAAAAGGTTTAAACATGTTTTTTGTATTGTTTACTCACATAAGTGATTCGATAATAAGAGCAGCAATTAGTTTGTTAAAAACCGTTAATGTTTATTACAGTTAGTAAAATAAAGAATTACGACTATTGGCAAACTTTACGTAAAAGGTTTAGAATTAAATATTAAAGCATGAAAAAACAATTGCATTGAAATTCATTATTTTCTTTAAAGATATAAAAGATGTTAAATTGGACCACTTTTGCGTCTTTCTCTTATAATAAAAATATAGAATATAAGTAATTTCTCTCACCGCCTTGAGTGATTCGAGCGAAATTCGGCTTTGCATCGACATTGTCACGTGATACTTTTTTATTTTTATTTTTATTTGTCAGAGGTCGCGGCAGTAGCAAATGATAATAATATGCGAAATTATGGAAACGAAACTTCATCGGAAAGTCAGAACTTAAAATATTGGTAAACATTTGTTATTTAATAATAATAATACAGAAAATTGTACTTTTTAGTTTCTTTTATTCCATTATTTTATGATGTAAAATTTAAATCTGTTAGAATAAACCATACACACATTAATTACAAATTATAACTCAGAAAACAAAATATGATATAAGACCAGGCTAAATAAAAATATTTTAGTATTTTTAAAGGTATGTAAATTAAAGGAGTGACCAGGTTACAAATTTCTAAAAATATATGAATTTGAATACTTTAACATTGCAGTTCAGTATAATTTAGCAGCAAAATCTTATATTTTGTTTTCTGAGTTATAATTTGTAATTAATGTGTGTATGGTTTATTCTAACAGATTTAAATTTTACATTAGTATCTTTAACACACATTTGTTTGGTTTTATATATATATTATTTTATGATGTAATTTTAAATACTAGGAACTTTTAGTTAACACCGATTGTCAAACAATGTTATCATTAAATCATAGTAGTATCTTCCTCTTGCCGTGCTCCAAGCCTAAGTCTCTCAAACTGCTTTAATTGATTAACAATTTACTCTCACAAAATAATTTAAGATAAAAAATAAAAGATAATCATCGGTTTTAAGCCGCGCAAAGGAAAAGTGCGACCTGGAGCAATGTTTTCATATGGAGGGGGGGAGGGCTTTTACTCCTGATAAAAATATCTAGATATTCTTAAAAAATTATCTTATTTGCAGACATTGATATATTGCTTTACAATTATTATAAAAACGAATTTCTTTGTTAAACTTTTTATGTTTTTCTCATGTGTCATAGCATCAGCCGGGAAGCGAATCCGCTAACCCGGGACAACTGCTTGTAAAGCAGCCGTCGCTGATCTCTCGACCACCAATGCTTGACAATTTTTTATTTATTTAGAATGAGAATTCATTAAAAAACACACTTAAGAACATAAAACATAATTTTTTGCATAATGTAAAATTACTTTTAGTAGTAAAGATAAAATGTTATCCCGAAATAAAACACCATTGGATATACTGGTTCGATAAAAGTTGCTGTGCAGAGAAGAGCATGGGTTTTTAATACAGACTATTTATCACTGTTATCAAAATAAGGAATAAAAAACTGCGATTATTAGCAAATTTTATATAAAAACTTTAAAATTAAATATCGAAGCATGGAAAAACAATTACATAGAAATTCATTATTTTTCTTATGATATACAAGATCTTAAATGGAACCACTTTTGCGTCTTCCTTTTATAATAACAATAAAGAATATAAGTAATTTCTCTCACTGCTTTGAGTGATTCGAGTGAAATTCGGCATTGCACAGGTATTGTCACGTGATAATTATTATTTTTTATTAGTTAGAGGTCGCGGCAGTAGCTACAAGAGAATATACATGTAAATGGTAAAAAATGGGTGATTTATTTTGTAAATTATGTAAGGAAGGAATAGAAAATATTAGGCATTTGTTAATTGAATGTAAATGCTTGAAAACAGAAAGGGTACATATAATGAAGTTATGGAAGAATAAATATGAAAAAAGTGATTAAACAGAAAGTGAATTATTGGTTTTTATGCTGGGTTTGGGAAAAGATAAAGGGGATTTAGATATACAGGTTATAGAGTTGACAAAGATTATGTTGTGGAAATGGGATGGAGCAGAATATGGGAAAATTTAGAGTGGGGAATGGAAAATAAAGTGGCTAACAGGTTTATCTGGGCATAATTGCTGAGATATTCTTGACTTTCACATCACATCACAGCCTGCTAAATAACAGTTAAGTGCTAGTATTAGAGATGGTGATCATGTGATATTTAGTGTTTTAATAGTAATAAATTTTGGTATTAAATAATATTTATTACTTTGCTAAGCCAGGCTTTGTTATGGTGTATTTTTGTCAAAGCATGACTAAAGTGAATATTAGCAAATAAATACATTGCAGATTATCATAGATTTGCATATTTGCAAGTGTAAATTGATCTAGAAGTTGGTTATATCATTGGATTAAACAACCAGCGCTTGCTAAGAGGAATGCTATTGGCTCTTATATTTACGGAGTTTTACATTTAATTATAGGCCATACTTCTTTAATTTATTCTAGAATTATATGCTACACTTCTTTTACTTGTCGTTTTATAACTATTTTTTTTAAAAAATAGACATCTCACTTCAAGATATAATTTTGCACAATTAATCGCTAAAACACTATAGATTAATTATCATTTTAATCAGTAAATATAAAAGATTTCTATAAATGTGTTTTTTGATATAAAAATATTGTATCTTGTAATTTTATAATTCAAAAAGTATTTTTTTAAATTAATTTAAAATTGTGGTTGCTATTACCAAAGAAAACAAAAGGATTATTCAAGAAAAGACAACCCAGAATCCCCCATTTCTACTTATCCTCCTATCATATGAGACACATTCACTTTTTGGAGTGAGAGGGGACCTAGTGATGTTCAATTTAAGAAAAAATACTAGTGGTCATAATGTATTTTGATATTTTGTGAAGGGAAAATTTAAAGATTATCTAAGATATGAATGAGCTCTAAAAATGTTTCAGTTACAAAAATAAAAAGGTTGTAATTTTTGTGAGTTTTTGTGAATAGTCTGATTTAAATTTTTGAATTGGTAAATTTAAAAAGAGATACCCTTTGTTTGTATATATATATTAACTGAAATACAGGCTTAGTATATACGTGTATCAATTTATGTAATATATAGGGTATATGAGTACATACTTTCACACGATCCACCACTCTATCTCACAACCCTGATACACTTGAGCACAGACTTTCACACGACTCACCACTCTCCACTCTATCTCATAACACTGATACACTTAAACACATAAATGTTCAAGTGTATCGGTGTTATGAGATAGAGTGGAGAATGGTGGGTCGTGTGAAAGTCTGTATGAGATAGAGTGGAGAATGGCGGGTCGTGTGAAAGTCTGTGCTCATATACCCTATATATTACATTTGTATATATATAATTACATTAATAAGAAATACAGTGCTATGATCATTGGTTACCAATATTATTACTACTAATCGTCAGTTTTAATTTATCACTGCTTGTCATCCTTTTAATATAATTTATTCAAGTATCTTATTTTATAACTAAGATTACATGGAACTCCACATCATAATTCAGTTGTCATATTTTATAAACTTTAGTTCGTTGTAAAACTAATATTTTTAATACAACAAAAAATTACTGTTGAAATGATCCCTATCGAAATTGTAATAAAATTACTTTAACATAATTTTTAATAACATAACTTTTAAATTTCAGTTAAATAAAATCTTACATTAAAATGTAATAACAATTATCTAATTAAATGTCTAAAGTATTTAATAAGATTTATTATTAAATTACAATACCATTTTTTTTTTGTTATATAAATCATTTTGATATTGATAAATTGAAAATTATTCAAAGTAGTATTTGTAATTGAATATATGTTAAGTCAAAGTAATAAAAACATATTAAAAATCTAATTTTTCAATACTTATACGTGATATATTAGTTTTAAAAAAATAAAACTATATTAGAATACATCTTTATTTTTATTGATTTTAAATCAAAGAAGAAATATGAGAAAATAAATGTAATCATAATTATGCAAAACAGTTAATAAATTCGTAAATGTTTTAATAACAGATTTAAGTTTTGTAGAATTTATATACCTTCATATATGCATATAATTTATTTTTTAAATTAATATTCTGGAAAATAAGTTCTGAAGAGGACTAGTTCACATTATAATTAGTTATTCAAACGAAATCACGTTCAGCAACAATATAATCTTTATTTTTTCAGTTGAAAATTGATTCAGAAACTTTTAGTTTTTAAATAATCGTTCTTATTAACACTTACCCAACCTTTCCCAGCGCTGTGATGGAATATTATGACAGCATTTGATCATTCTCAAACTAGTATGTTATTCAACCCCTCGATAAAACTATTTTTGATTTAATTTACCAAATCACTTTATTAGCAATCGTTAAACAGATAATTGCTGTTCAGTAACGACTAATATTCATTTTTAAGATTTAAAAAAGTCATCATATTTTTAACACAGATATGTGTTACATTAAAGATTAAATATTTTTAACATATATATATACTTTAATGATATATTAAAGATTAAATGCATATAAATTAATATTTATTAATGCATGAATCATTTTTCTTTTTTTTATATACTCATGCATTATCCCTATATTAATTCCTATTTCGTCTGTTGTCTGAATATATGTTTGTCCGTAATGCTTTACTGGAGCACCCTCTGATTTTTTTTATTCAGATGATGCTCTAGTAAATAATCTTTTTATTATATAAAATCCATACTTTGTCTGTTGTCTGTAACATTGGTAAATTCATAACATAGTACAAATTTTATTTATAGAGAAAACTATGCCTAACTATATATAACTTATCAAATATAACAGATATATTTAAAATTTAAAATTTTACTTTAGCATTATTACTATTATTATAAAGTGCTGAAAACTTTGAAATTATTTAAATGGAAGTCAATCTCCAATAATGCGCTATTTCTTAAATATTATAAATCTCCATGCACTGTTTTGCCGGTAAGAATTTAAAAAACTTAAGTGAATCACTTAAGTTTATAGTGTACTTAAGTTTTTTAATTTTTTACTGGCAGGAGTGTGATTGACTTCTGTTTGAATAATTTTAAAGTTTTCAGTGCTTTATAATAATAGGTTTACATTTATAAGTCATGTTTGTCTAATCGTAGGTGGTTAAAAATGAGACAGTGTCTTTCTCCTGTGATGGATTAAATAGATTTGTACAATTGAATATTTGATTATAACCTCAGGGACACAATAGACTCAAGCTCTGATTTAAGCATGGTGTGTAAGAGTTGGTGTATATAGAATGTATGCTCTAAACTTAAGTAATTTACTCAAGTTTTTTAAATTTTTATCAGCGGGAGAGTGCACGGAGATTTATAATATTTAAGAAATAGCACATTATCGGATATTGACTTTTGTTTGAATTATTTAGCATTATTGATAAAGGTAAGTATATTATATTTATTGTACACACTTTACAAATGTACCTTGCTGAGTACTTATCTGAAGTGTACCAAACTGACCGGGTTGTTCCAAACATTTTTTTTTCAATTTTTCAATTGTGAATTTCTTACATTTATTTATAGACTATTAAAATGTTTTGTTTAATTTACATTAAATCTTTAAAAAAAATTGTTAAGGCAACCAATTAAAAACAACTATTACAAAAATGATGACCTTTCTATAGGCCGGGTATATTTCTGACATTTATTTATATAATATTAATATCTTTTACTTAATTTACAATAAATCTTTAAAAAAAATTGCTAAATCAATCGATTAAAAAAATGTTGGTCTTTACATTGAACAGGTATAAACTTGTTTTTTATATATTTCTTAAAAACAAGACTATGTCCACATTTAAGAAAATAATATGGATAAAAGTTGTATTATTTAAAAAAATAATAAAAAAAACTATTTTCTATCATCTATTATTAATAATTTATTAGAAACCAACAATCTCAATATTAGGTTCTGTTTCTGACCGTGTAATGCATCCGCCTAATGGCACTATTGCTTGAAAAAATAATCAAGTGTAACATTACCAGGCTGATAATTTTTGCTTTCTGCTTTCCACCAATTTTTCTAATTATTTTTTAAAAATTTATGATGGGAAATTGTTTACAACATTTATGATGGTATTTAACTCAATTTTCATTTTTAAAATATATAAAACAAACCATTTGAAAATGTGTCTCACTTTTTGACTGAAAATGAAAAAAGTCAGCGCGTAGTGTTAGAATGGGTGTGGGGGGCCTCCGATGGTTTGGCCTGTCTGGAGGACAGTCCAATACATGCTCAATTATAAAATTCAATATGTAGCACTGAAATTGGTTGAGGGGGCTCCGATGGTTTTGATAGACCGAAGGCAAGGCCAATACATGCTCTAGTCTGAAAAAAACTATATTATGATTTCCAAAACGATGGACAATGCCAGACATTGTATTACTCTCATAGCTGTTCTCCCGCAAATGTAACTTTTTGCATGATTTATGTGAAATGCTTCGACGATATACACTTTTGCAATTATTTTCACCTTCAAAGATGTTAAGAGAAATGGGATGATGGACTTACAATTATTAATATGTAATAGCACATCAGGGAATGTGAAGATACTTAATTCCAATGCACATAAAAACACTTATGGCCTGTTGAATTACATAAACCCTCACATCCTACAGTAATGATATATGAGGTGCATGCTATTTCCATAGTGATGCAAAGCACAGTGTGGATCCCTAATAATGGTTAATATGAACAAAACTGTTCTAGAGGCTGTAAGTTGGGCCATGTAAACAGTGTATTTCTGTGCTTTTGTAAGCAACAGTGCCATCAGTCGGCCCCATTCCACAGTCGGGTAGAGTACCCAATATTATAAGATGAAATAATTATAATTCCAAAAACTTTTTTAATTTATACATGTTATTAAACATGTTTTTAAAGTTTATCTAAAAAATAAAGCAGCCTAAATAAACTAATACAAGTCAACATTTAGCAAGGAGAAAAAAACTAAGAAAACTTAATTACTCATCAGATTAGTCAATTATGTGTTGGTGTGCATTTAGAAGTTTTCCTTTATTGTTTAACCTCTAACCACATGTAGTTAATTATTTATATATCAACCAATATGTAGATGTCTAAATGGTATGACTGTAGGCCAACTACATAAAAATGAAATCTAATTGACCTTTAAAATTCTTAACTATCTGATGAAATGTTAAGTTCCATCTGTTTTTACTCTGTAGGTCAGTTTCTTTTTTAAAAAGGTATTGGTTTTTATTCCAGTTTATATTTTTAATTACACATAATATACAAATGTGGGTTAAAGTTAGTTTGCCACTTGTAATTCAAAATGTAATTACAGAATATTAAGACTATTTAGTTTATATCTGTGCTAGAGATAACCTCTAGTTTAGTAAATGATTATTATTAGTCATTACTATATTTATCTAAAGTGGATGGTGTCAAAGATGTGGGTTGAGTTAATTTGACACTTGAAATTCAAAATATAATTATAGAATATTGACTATTTAGTTTATATCTGTGCTAGAGATAATCTCTAGTTTAGTAAATGATTAATATTAGTCATTACTATATTTATCTAAAGTGAATGGCGTAAAAGATGTGGGTTGAGTTAATTTGACACTTGTAATTAAAAATGTAACTATAGAATATTAAGACTATTTAATTTATATATGTGCTAGAGACAATTATTAGCTTAATAAATAATTAATAATAGTCATTACTATATTTATCTAAAGTGGATAGTGTCAAAATTGTAAATTGTCTTAGTTTGACACTTGTAATTCAAAATGTAATTATTAAATATAGATAAATATTTTTATATAATAGAGATATATATGAGAGATGGTGACCTGGACCAACTGATGAGCGCTGGTTCAGCATGAAATGCATCTTGGGTGCCAATATCTTTCATTGTATCTTTATTTATATTAATTTAAAAAAATATGTAGTAGTAATGAGGTTATTTAATATATTCATAAAGATATTACACATGGGAAAGAAAAGTGTGTGTGTGCTTAATTTTAATAATCGGATATATTAATCTTTAATTGAGTTTTAAAGTTTATATCTGTGCTAGAGACAATCTCTAGTTTAATAAATGATTAGTAATAATCATTATTACATATATCTAAAGTAGATGGTCTCAAAGATGTGGGTTGAGTTAGTTTGACACTTGTAATTCAAAATGTAATTATTTAATATAGATAAATATTTTCATATCATAGAGATATATATGAGAGATGGTGATCTGGGCCAACTGATGAGTACTGGTTCAGCATGAAATACATCTTGGGGGTCAATGTCTTTCATTGTTTCTTTATTTATATGAATTTTAAAGAATATATGGTAGTATTGATGTTATTTGATATATTTATAAAGATATTACACATGGGAAAGAGAATTGTAAATAACTCCATGTGTGTGTGTACTTAATTTAAAAAGTCAGATATATTAATCTTTAATTGAGTTTTAAAGTATATATCTGTGCTAGAAACAATCTCTAGTTTAAGGTGTTTGAACTTAGACTTTCACACAACTCTCAACTCTCCAAGCCATCTCATATTGCTGACCCACCTGATCACACACATGTTGAAAAGGTAAATAATCACCAATATATGTATTTCATGATAAACCAGCAATCACCAGTTGGTCCAGATTAATATCCCCACACATATATACAATCAGTGCTCAGCTTTATATTAAGATAGCCAATCTTCATACTTTAATGGACAGGCTTCAAACTAATCCAACCTACAACTCTTCAGCCATCCATTTCATTAAAAATCTGATGATGGAACATTCAAATCCCATGTTAGTGCCAAGGTTAAGGGGTCAGAATGACTAAAGGTCAACACAGATAGGGTGACAACCTTGGCATTAACATGGGCTTTGAATGTTCCATCATCAGTTTTTCAATGAAATGGATGGCCGAAGAGTTGTGGATTGGAGTAGTTTGAAGCCTGTCCATTAAAATATGAAGATTGGTTATCTTAATATAAAGTTGAGCACTGATTGTATATGTGTGTGGGAGGTTATAATCTAGATCAACTGAAGATTGCTGTTTTAGTGTGAAATACATGTATTGGTGATTATTTATCTTTTCAACATGTGTGTGATCAGGTGGATCAGCAATATGAGATGGCTTGGAGAGTTGAGGGTTGTGTGAAAGTCTGAGTTCGAATGCCAGTTTAGTAAATGATTAGTAATAATCATTACTATATTTATCTAAAGTAGATGGTCTCAAAGATGTGGGTTGAGTTAGTTTGACACTTGTAATTCAAAATGTAAATATTTAATATAAATAAAATATTTCTCATATAATAGAAATATATATGAGAGATGGAGACCAGGATCAATTGATGAGTGGTGGTTCAGCACAAAATTCATCTTGGGGGTCATATATCTTTTATTGTATCTTTATTTGTATGAATTTAAAAGAATATGTGGTAATATTGAGGTTATTTAATATATTTATAAAGAAATTACTGCTGTCAAATATTTAGAAAAACAAACATTTGATTAGAAATTAACATGCTACTATTTTCTACTTGAACACAAACTGCTGAAAGAACATTTTTTTGTGTTAGAAAATCAAAAGATATGATTGTATATTAAGAAATCCCAACATTAGTAATTATGTACAAACAAATATGTAATTATAATTATAGAAGGGTTTGAATACAGCCTTTTATGCTCACAACAGCTATTCACTCTATCTCATAGAACATTGTTGATACACATAACCATACACATGTAAAAAAGATAAATGATCTCCAATATAAGTATCATCAGATTTTCAATGGTATGGATGACTGAAGAATTAGAGTGTGTAGTAGATTAATGCCTGTCCATTAAAGTTTGAGATTTGCTATCTTGTGTGAGCACTGATTATTTGGATCTTTTTCTTAATATTTAAGAATTAGATAAATGCTTGGCTTGAGTTAATATTTTGAATCTAATGTCCTAGCTCCTCACTGATGGGAGCCATAAGCTCGAAACCAGTCTGGGGATGGGGACCATCATAGATAAAGGCTTCAGGTATTTTCTCTTGTAGCATTTATCATAAAAAAATAATAATAAGTTTGTTTAGAGCTATTAGCAGGCTCTTTATATATTACATATTGGTAATACAAGCTATATAGGTCATGTGATATATGACTGATATTTTACTAATATATATATATGGGAGATGGTAATTCAGGTCACTAATGAGTGCTGATTCTGCACAAGATATGTATATTGGAGGTCATTTATCTTTTTCATATGTGTGTGGTCAAATGCATCTGTAGTATGAAATAGAGCAGATATATGAACGGAGCTTGAAAATGTGTATTCAAATCTCTTAAAAATATATCTAAAATATATATATATATAACAATATATTTTATATCCAACTTACTATCAATGCAATAAATAAAACACTATCAAAAGAAGACGAGAAAAGAATGCACACATAAAAACTAACAATAAAGTGAGCAAAGTGAAGCATAATAAAATGAAATTGTTTATTACCATGAAAAATACAAAGAGCTTTTAAACTAAATATTTACACTAAAAGAAATGAAAAAAAATTACTTAAAACAATAGATAAAAAAATGGGTTAGCATCACATGAATTAAAGTAAGCAACAAGGTTCTTTTTAAAAAAAAAAAAATTTCATTTATAGAAGTAGTAGTTTGATGAAATACCATGAAAAATAGGTTTTTACAAAAAGAATTCAAATATAGTGAATTGTTTGGAAGTCTAAAAGATGAGCATCAATTTAAATATATCGAAATATTATAATTGAAAAAAAAAACTGTGCTCTAAATATAAAATTTTAGAATAAATTGTATTAATATATTATAAGATCTAAATATTAATTCACTGTGAATCGAAAGATTTTGCGAATGTTGATTTCTAGATGAGGTATTGGACTTAATTAGTGAAGAACCTACTAGCTTTACACTCTCAAATCAAAATGCTTTACATTTGCCTATATAATTAGAAAGTAGGTTGAAGAAAGATGGCTGCTCCTATCTTTATAAAGTTGTAATCTAGTGTTAAGATTTGCAGAGGTTCATCTAGTGGTAAAATTGAGCACTCAAGGTCCATAGAATTAAGGTTAAAGCCTTATATGTATTTATTTTTATTTCATTTATTTATCAATCAATACTTCCTATAATCATATATAGTGGACTTAATTAGTGAAGAACTTACTAGCTTCATACTCTCAAATCAAAATGCTTTAGATTTGCCTATATAATTAGAAAGTAGGTTGAAGATAAGATGGCCACTCTTATCTTTATAAAGTCATAATCTTGTGTTAAGATTTGTAGAGGTTCCTCTTGTGGTAAAATTGAGCACTCATTGTGCATAGTAGTAAGGTTAAAGCCTTATATGTATTAATAGATTAAATACAAGTAGCAAATTATTAATAATAACATCACATATACTTGTCATATAGCTTCTTCCTTATGCTTTAACCTGCCTTCAGGTCTGAAACTTAATTTTAATATATATAGAAAGTGAATTATCTGACTTACACTGTTATTCTTCCACATTTTTCAACAAGTACTTTTCTAAAGAGTGTGTATATATATTGTACCCATGGATAAATATATATAAGAAGGAATCAACATATAAATCATGAATTTTGGTAAATCAAAAAATCAAGCGAAGCTGAGAGTTCTTTGCTACTACAGTTTATGCTCACAATAAAGACAGCTATAGTAATAATAATCATCATCATCATTAAACATTATAAAGTATAACTGAATAAAATTTTAAGAGGGGGGAGAAATCTTAACTCATGCTTGCAAAATTTTCAATGCTCCCAATATTGGAAATACACATCACAAAGTAGCAATGGTACGATAATTTCTTATAATAAAATTTCTTTCATTATTCTCCAATATACTTTTACATCTCCAACTCCCTCTTCATCATCTTATTACCATGATCAGATCCGCATTTTAATAAAATAATCATTTTTTTTATAATCTTATTGATTTGCTTATGCCACTTTGTTTTTTTCTTTGACAATAAATGTAAGTTCTTAATAAATAAAATATATAGTCATATATCACATGACCCCACTTTTTTTTTAAGTTTTGTAAAATATAAACAAAGAGCTTTGCTAATTGCTCAACAAACTTTGTGATCAATGCTTAGCAAGAGAAAGCTTTTAAAATATCTCTATCAGAAACCACATCCAAACCCCAGACTAATGGTTTCATGCTTTGACACTCCTCAGTAAGGTGCTAGGATAGTTTCAGACACTATCCTAGCACCTCACTGAGGAGTGCCAAAGCATGAAACCATTGATCTGGGGTTTGGGTGTGGTTTCTGATAGAAATATTTTAAATGCTTTCTCTTGCTAAGTATTTATCACAAAGCTTGTTAAGCAATTAGCAAAGCTCTTTGTTTAATATAAGCTCTTATTTTATAGAACTATGGTATTATGATATCAGGGTTTTTCTATTATATTTTAATTTTAAAATATTCTCAATATTTTGCTTTATACATGTGTTGTTAATACAATCAATGGTATCCTAGTGATAAACTTGAGAAGTCATACACTTAGTCTACAGGCGAATGTCTACCTACTATATAATAAGAATAATAATGGAAAATTTCATTAAAATATTTTAATTCAAACAAAAATGCATAAAACTCTAAATTTGGAATAATGCAATCTTCCTCTAGGGCAGCATTGGAAAAACAGGAGTGGAAAAGGATTTTATGGCTACTCAAAATACTTATCAATAACTAAATACATTTTATTAAATGAAAATAAACAATGATCGATTATAAAAGCAGTCTTATTTAAATAAATTGCAGGTTTCAATTACAGTGATCAATAGAAACAAATGAATAATATTTTATTTCAAATGCATTCTTAATATCTGCAAAATCATCATCATTAAATACTTTAATGTTTCAATTTATGCGACTGTATTTTGAATAAATTAGTATGAAAAATATTTCCGTTATAAATTACACAATGGTTCGATTTTGGGGTATTGACTGACGAATACCAAGACATTATAGAAACTCTACACCAAGACTTAACAACAAAATAACGTTTATTTTACAATAAACAAATTTTATAAGCCTGAACATTATGAGATCACTGTTATACAATTTTCAAAAATACTGTTACAATAATTCAATGCAGTTGTTGACAGGAGAATATTTTTACAATTTAAACTTTTTTTTGCCCCCATATGTCATAGCATCGGCCGTGAGGCGAACCCGCAATAATCATCTGCAATCAACTGCGTGCTTGCAAGGCGGCTGCGCCGACCTCTCGGCTAAGTACGCTTGACAATTTAAACTTATTTAAGGTTAAATAATTGAAGGGATATCTCTTAAACGTTTACAACAGGTTTAGAATAATAATTTTTTGAATTCAAATGGAAAGCTAAGGAAACAAAAGTATAAGTCATCAAGATATTACGCATGGGAGAAAGAGAAACGTAAATAGCCATGTGTGTGTCCTGAAAATCAAATATATTAATCTTTAACTTTGATTAAAGTTTATATCTGTGCTAGAGAAAATCTCTAGTTTAATAGCGTAAAAGTTGGGAGAGGAGTAAATAAATTGACGCTTGAAAATAAAAATGAGACAATTTGCTCTACATAAATACTCTTCATGTATGAGAGATGATGACCCGGCCCAATTGATGAGTGCTGGTTCAGCACGAAATACATTTTGGATGTTATTTGTCTTTTATTGTATGTTTATTTGTTTGAAATTATTTATGAAATAAGAAAGAATGAAGAAATATGGAAGTTGTCATCTAGATTTTGATGTTAATAGGTTAATTTTGCATATAATGCTGCAGATCTTAGAAACAAATGATTTCTTTTAATTTAATCTATTTATTTTCCCAAGCCATCTTTCAATTTCTTACAGTATCATATTAATGTCATAAATACTTTAAGGTATAGAAAATCAGCTCAAAAAAAATAAATAAATACATTAAATGGGTGAAATTACTTATGTGTTAAAGATTGAACTGATTAGCAGGGTATGCATCCCATGCCAGTCAGAGTATTCCCAGGTTTCAGATAAGGGAATGGCTTCAGATATGAAGATTATCTGTGAATAAGCAAAGTACTGTAAATAAGCAGTCACTGACAGTGAGACATTTACTATCAGGAAATGGTAAAGGTGACAGTGGCATATTTACTTCTATAAAATACCACAATTCCTATGTTGATGGCTGCGTAATGGTGAGTGTTTCCCACCATTAAATGTCAATAGTCCACTGAGTGCTGAGTCAATAACAGCATTCTTCTGAGTCTGCAGAAAAATCACTATAGGTGACAATGGTGAGAAGAAAGTGGTAGATGGACATTCATTGTTTGAGATTCACTAGCACATTAAGCCTGTTATGGAAGCTATTTCTTGGCAAAGAAGACAATGAGAACCACTTTGGTTTACAATTCCCCTGTTTTATTATGATTACTTCTACAGGAATCATTATGCTGGTGTTGAGACCTTAACTAGAAATGGCTTTGGTTTCTTGCTTGGCAGTAATAGACATGATGGTCATAAACCTTCAAAATCCTCAAATTTCATTCATTGACCAAAGACATAATGAAAATTCGCATGTGCAATGTTAGATCTTTGAAAGGAGCTGGGAAATTGGAAAATTTGAAAAGAGAGTTGGGTATAAATAACATTGATATTATAGGATTAAGTGAAGTGAGGTGAAAGAAATGCGGGGGGAAGTAAGTAGTGGAGATTTAAGTTATTTTATTTGTGAGGTGATAAATCAATTAATGGAGTTGGCATTGCTGTTGGGAAGAGAATTTGGAATAGTGTACCAAATGTTTATTGTATTAATGATAAATTGATGATGATGAGAATAAATACCAAGTCCTAGGAATTCGGTGATCATACAAGTTTATATGCTCACTACTAGTCACAATGATATTGAAATTGATGAAATATATGAATAGAGAAAATTGTCCAATATGAGATGGAAAATGTATGTATATTGCTGTTGGGTGATTGGAATGATGTTGTGGGAAAAAGTAAAGAAGGGAAAATTGTTGGAAATTATGGTATTGGAAAAAGAAATGAAAGAAGTACCTGGCTTGCACAATTTTGTAAGGAGAGTGGATTTGTGGTTGCAAACACTTGTTTTAAAATTGATATTAGATTATATACATTGAAAGCACCAGGTCATAGAGAACAGTATCATATTGATTATATATTGATTCATAATAGATACAAAAATGTTATTAAGGGTTCACAAGCTTTGCCTGATGCTGCTATGAAATCAAATCATAATTTGGTTATGACTACATTAAAGCTGAGTTTTAAAAAAATTAAAAGGGAGAAAAGGTATACAAGATAGGACTTGGATACGTTGAAAGAAATGGAAAAAGGAAATAAAAATGATGGTTAAAGATGAGAAATATATTAATAGTGTTGATAAGTGTTGGTATAGAATTAAACAAGGACTCTTAAAAAGAGCAAAAAATTAAACAGATATTATTTGGGTAAGGGAAGCTAAACAACCTCTGATAATTAAAGGTATATTAGAAAAGATGGAAGTGTGGAGAAGAAGGAGAAATGTAGTAAATACTTTAGAAGGGCAAACTGCAATAAAAAAAATAATGAGGTAAGAAGAGAAACAGATTTATCAAAAGAAAAATGGAGCAAGAATGTAGAAAAATAGAAATACTCCAAAAGCTGATATATAACTGGTATTTGATAGATCTAGAAAGGACACTTGGGAGAAAAAGACATGGGTAGCAAGTAAGATTGCAGATAAGAATGGAAAGAGATTAACTGATAGCAATAATATATTAAAAAGATGGAAAGAATATCTTCCATGTCTATTTAGAAGACACAATAATTTAATAAATTATAAACTAGAAAATGAAGAATCTATAGAAGTAGATGCAACATAAGATAGAAAAACAAAAATCTTCATCAATGTGAATACTGTGAATTATCTAAATGAAAATATGTTTTTTTTGATTAAAAAAAGATGGTTGCCAAGAAGTTTTTTAAAAAATATATTTTTCCATTTTTTAAAAAAAAATAGCTGTTTAATGTGAGGGGAGAGAGAATAATAATTTTTTTTTCTGTTTTTATAAAGTTTTATTGAAGATTTTAATCTAACCAATTTATGGGAAGATGGAGTTTTATATAGAAGATGAACAGTTTAGTTTTCAGAGAGGAAAAAGTTAAAGAGATGCTATTGGTGTTGTTAGAACAATTCAGATAGATATATGTCTTGTGGATTTAGAAAACCATTTGATAGAGTAGTCTGGAATAAACTTATAACCATCTTAAAAAATAATGAATTATGTTGGAAAGAGAGAACAATATGATTTGGAATATGTATACTAGACCAAGGGTAAGAATTAAATTGGGGGAAAAATGAGACTAATGAAGTGAATATAGAAAGTGGAGTTAGGCAAGGTCATAATATATCATCTATTCTTTTTAATATTTATTTAGAAGACATGCTAAGTAATTCTTCAGGTTGTGGGGGGGGGGATGTTGGAGATAGAGTAATAAAATGTGTAAGATTTTCAGATAATATGGCTCTTACAGCTGAGGGTGAAAAGTGTTTTCAGAAGATGTTGAATAAATTGGAAGAATATATGGAATATGGAATGAAGATTAAGTTGAGAAGATTAAATGTTTATGAATAGGAAGGAATGCAAAAGGACTGCAAATTGAAAATTGTGATAACATAGTTCAACAGGTAATGGGATTTAGATATTTGAGTAGTTGGTTGAGGAAGGATGGAAGAAATGAAAATGAAGTTGAAAGAAGAATGGTATGGGCAAAGGAGGCATTTATTATTAGAAAGAAATTATTTTATGGACCTTTGAAGAGAAAATTTAAAAAAAGATTAATTATGTGTTAGGTGTGACGGATAACACAATGAGTAATAAAATTAAAAACAGTTTGGAAGACTTTGAGATGTGGACATGGAGAAGACTGGAGAAGAATCAGTTGAATGAATAAAATGACAAATGAAGTTTTGGAAAGAGTAAATGAGAACAGAAGATTGACTGAGGAAATCAGAGAGAGAAAGAGAAACTGGATCGGTCATATATCAAGAAAAAATTATAGTTTAATGAAAGATGTTTTTGAGGAAATGGTAAGTGGAATTAAGAAGAAAGGATGGAAGAGATTAATATTGTTGAATAATATAAGAGATAGGAAAAGTTGCATGGATTTGAAGAGCTGGGAAATAAAGAGAATAGAATGGGAAAATGGCTAAATTAATGATATGACTAATCTCTGTACCTGTCCATTTGACAGAATACTATTGATGATTAAAAGTTTTATTTTTGTCCAAAAATATATTGTAAATCTCATAATGTAATAATAAATTTGTTTTACCAGTTCTTCATAATTAATACAATACGCTTCAATATATAAAGGCAAAATTACTAAATTCTAAATCTTAATGTTGGCTAAGTGCTTTCAGAGTTGGCTTACTCCATATTCATAGCCTTAATATGTATTAAACTCATTGTATGCAAATTTATGCAAAACAAATCAGATCATCCATTTTTTTGAAATTGCAAAACACATAATCTTTTCTATTTATAGTATTTGTGTTACTAGCAATGAAATAAGCCTCCTCGATTTTCCTTTTGGCATCATTTCTTTTAGTACACACTATATCAGCCCTGGAGGGTTCAAATACATAATTAACTGCTTTTGATGATCAACAAATATAGAATTTCTTTTATATTTGTTTATCAATCTGTTTATATGCATACTTATGCTGAGACAATCTGTTACTGACTGTGGCTCGAGTTTCACCATAATATATAGCACTGCATCCTGCTTTAGGGCATGCAATTTTATACACTACCTGTGTCATTGATTCTAGGTTTATTTTATCATTAGTGTTGTTAATTATTCTGTTAGTGTTTGGTGGAGGTGTAAATCCTACTTTAAATTCATTATATAATTTTTTGTCAAAGTTTTTCACCACATTGAGGATGTAAGGTAAACTTAGGTGTTGTTTTATCTTCTCTGTTGTTATTCTGGGTTATGTTTTTATAGAAGAGCTTGATTCTATTGGCAATTGTTCTATGGTTAAAGACTACACTTATCAAATCTTAACATAGCAAGAGATGTGATATTAAATAAAATCAATCATTTATAAAACAATGAATATTGTATATACATTATAAAAATATTTTTTCAGAAAATTTTTTTGTCCTTATATTGCATGTGTAGCACCATCTATCTTTTTATTTATAAAATTAACTAGAATTAATAATAATTTAAAAGTAGCAATCCAAATACTTACAAATACATCATACAAGATATTTTATTTTCTCTCCTCCCTTTCTTCCTTTACACCTTCTTTTTCCAATTAAACAACTTATAATAATCATATAAAATGTACAAAGAAAAAAAACTTACACAAATATATAATAATTGCCTATCCCTTGTATATGTATTAAATGGATTATGTCCTGTACATGAGGGGTCAGATTGACCTTAGCTCAACATGGGTATGACAAGAATTTAACCTCAGGGTGACCTTTGAGCATTCCATCATCAGATTTTCAATTGGATGGATAGTTGAAGAGTTGGAGTGTGGAGTATATTGAAGCCTTCCCATTAAAGTATGAGGTTTTACTATTTTAATATATATCTGAGCAATTATAGCATATATGTGTAGAGATGGTAATCTGGACCAACTGATGATTGCTGGTTTAGCATGAAATACGTATATTAGTGATTATTTATCTTTTCAACATATATGTGTTCAAGTGTATCAGTGTTATGAGATAGTGTGGAGAGTGGTGAATCCTGTGAAAGTCTGTGCTCATATACCCTATATATTATAGAAACATATACTATATATATTTTACTCATTTTTAATTAGGCAATTATTAATTAAATTAATTGATGTTTCATATATATTCATAAAGTTATCTTTGTTGCACTTAATATAATTAGTTTCTTAAATTTTCTTTCTGTTATGTTCTTTAATGTAGTTTAAAGGTTTTACATTTTTTATTCAACCTATTCCATGTCTGTATTTAAAATAATGAATATATAATGAAGATTTATCATTTTTCTATTAACTACATTGTTGAATTGTAGACACATTACAATATGAATTACTATGAACATATAGGGAAACAGTCAGATGAAAGAGCAAAAAAAAAAATAATGCAATTAGAAGATAAATCTGCATTATATATTGAATATTTAAAATATAGACATAAAACTGTGTAAAACATATAAATCTTTAAACTATATTTAAGTACCTAATAGAAGGAAAATATATGAAACTAATTGTGTTTAAATACAAGTATGGTATATATATACTTAAACTAGATGTGTATCAGTTATATAAGTTGGACTGGACAACGGAAGGGAGCTTGAAAGTCTGCATTCAAATCTCTTCCAATTATATGAAACTAATTCTATTAAACTCAACAAACATAACTGTATATATATATATATGTGTGTGTGTGTGATATTTCAATACAATAACAAAGTACTTTCACATGATCAGCATTTCTTATGCTTACTTATAACTTATTTAAAACAGGCAAAAACTCGCTATATGTATTGCCACACACAGCAAGCTAGAGTAATCAATGGATGCCAGAAGGCTTGTGCATAAAATCCCATCTAGTTCCTACTCATACAATATCCCCAGACTAGTTTCTGTCTTGTGGCCTTCATTAGTGAAGAGCCTTTAATCTAAGAGCATGCACCTAGATCTTAGGATCTAATGCAACCCTCCAGCAGTCACCTTTTACCTCTACTTAACTACAAAACTATGAGTCTTAAATTGAAAACACCTTAATATTTTCAATCCAAGCCCATCAGCTGGTATAGTCATATAAGTCTGAACTCAGTTAAGTACCCATACATTTTGGTGTCTTTAGTTCTTTAATAACCATAGCCACCAATATCTTATTAGGCAGGATTGGTTTTAATCCAATAAACATCACATGATCACCATTTCTTATGCTTGCTTATAACTGTTATTAAAAGAGGTAAAAACTCACTATATATATTGCCACACTGGATTTTATGCACAAGACTTCTGGTATCCATTGATTACTCTAACATGCAGTGTGGCAATACATATAGTGAGTTTTCGCCTGTTTTAACAAGTACTTTCCTCAGAGCTTCTTCCTTCTCAAATCATAAGAATGTGTGTGGTGATCTGAGAAAGAAGAAGCTCTGAGGAAAGTACTTGTCATTGTACTGCAACATCGACTATTTAGCTATTATATTTTTGTTACACAGAAGCTCTCAGAAATAATGTTATGAAGTCATCATTTATCCATGAGAATATTGGAATTATATATATAAAACACAAATTATTTTAACTAATAATTAGCTTATTAAAATTGAGTGAAAAATTGTATATTTCTATAGGTTTTTTTATCTCTGTACATTTTATATGATTATTATAAATTGTTTAAATGAGAGAAGAAGGGGTAAAAGAAGAAAAGAATATGGGGGGTTTAACTTGTATGTTATATTTGTAATTATTTCGATTGTTGTTGGGTTTTATTATTATTGGTTCGAGAAAATTTTATATATAAAAAAAGAAAGACATTTTTATGCATGCAATGTAAATTGAAGCTTTAAAATAATTTACATTACTTTGATAAGGACAAAAAATATTTGGCAAAAAAGTTTTAATTCATTAACTTATAATAAATATATATAACCATTAGAAACCAGCCAACATTTAGACAATCCCCATAGATATAACATTCAACAATTTCAAACTGTTATCAAGGCAATCTCCTTGTAATAATATATATATATACACACAATTATTGCTAGTATATAATAATACTTTATATTATATTATATGATTTATTTAAATATATAAACAACTGCATAATGGATTTAATTTCTTTTGAACAAAAATAGAGTGAAGTAAAATAAAAGAATAAATAAATTACATTTAAATCTTAATTTCTACCAAATAGTGTTACCTTATATGATACATTAATTTATAATTTTTTAAATTTTTTGCACTTAATAATGTTGACACCAACTACTTAGAATAAATATGTTAATGATTATTATTAGACATTTATTAAACTTGAGATTAATATTAGTGCAGATATAAATTTCAATGTTAGTTAAAGATTAATATATCTGTTACATGAAAGCTTCGGTGCAAATCCCCATTAATTATACCTGGTTTAAGAATATATATTATACTTGTATTTTAGTGTAAATATATATATATATATATATATTGCAACCAGTTGGTTACATAACTGCACTAGAAAAAATAGATAAATAAATAGATAGTTGGCAGTATATTCCTCAGGTCTGAGAATTAAAAAAAACTTATTTAATTAATTGGAAAAATAAAATTTAACTTTCCAATACACATTTTATTATGTGTCTTTATTTAACTCAATATGTGTAAAATTCCCATGTGATAGCATGAAATTTTTCAAACATTAAATATATTTAAGATTATATTTAAAAAATTGGAAAGAGCAAAAATAGGATGGTGATAATTTCGTAAATTTTAATTTATTATAGTTGTTTTCCTTTCTTTATCTTTTTAATAAAAAAAGAAAAACCAAAACAGTGCAATTAACAGATTATCTTCTTGTTGTTGTTGTTGTTTTTTTGCAAGAAGATTTGATTTTTAATTATAAAGGAATGTCAAGAATTTTATGTTGTTAAATTTTTGTTCTTAACTTGTTTTTAATCTATGATTAATGAGATAATTAGGTGAACAATTGTTTTATGTAATTTCATTTAATTGGTTGTTATAAAAATGATAATGTAAGAGACAAATTGTAATTGGATTGTGGGCAAGATTGTTCTAAAAAAATATGTTGGGTGTGAATTATTAATTATACCAAAGTGTCTGGAGACAGGTATTGCTAATTTAGCTGTTGAAGAGAGCAATCAAATTTTAATTCTGCTACTGAAAAAGATAGAAGAAATTATTGCTAACTTAACTGTTGAAGAGAGAGTCAACTCTTAATTCTGCTGCTAAAAATATGGTAGAAGAAAATATTCCTAACTTAGCTGTTGAAGAGAAAGCAGTGAAGTTTTAATCCCTCTGCTGAAAGGAAATAAGCAGAAATCTTTACCAGCCTGTGGCATAATACAGAAGGAATCTTAACCAGGCTATTGAATATAATAATAATAACATTTTAATTTAGATTTTAGCATACTATAAGTTTAGCACTAAAATAGTTTGTACAATGAAGACTGTGTGCTAAATTTAGCTAAAAGCTAAACATCACTTTCTCCACGTAGCCTATCTTCACTGGAAGAAAATGTAGGGAAGGTAAAATTCCCTTTAAGCAGTCTGCAGCCTAGCCTTCAAGCAAGAGCAACGAGTCTCTGTCAACATCTGCCTCACCTAGAAAGAGAGGAAAACTAAATGGACAAAAATTGCTATTTTCATTTACCTGGAATTGCTACAGACTCAGGAAAGGACAAATTTAACCAAGCCCATGTTTAGACGCCTTCAAGAATAAAATCCATTAGAAAAAACAGAAATTACAACTGGAAAGGCCTTTATAGACAGGAGAGCCATGGCTATAGGTATTATTTTTTTATTATGTATGCACACTTTTTTTTATTAATAGAAAATTGTTTTGTTTCGTAAATGTAATGTTTTTTTCCTTCAAATTTCCCTCTGCATAAAATCAAAGATTGCCATGTTTGTTTGTTTTTAAATGATTAACAAACTCTTAGCTATTTTTAAAGAATGAATTTGATAAATTAAAAATTAATCCATGAATAAAAATTACTTGATACGTAATATAATTTTATCAAACTGTATATATATTTATTTTTTATGAGGAAATGGATGTATCTACTATCATGTCATTTTTTTTTATTAATTAGGTATTAAATAATTATTTTTTAAAATACTATTTCTAGTCTTAATTACTTTATTCTATCCAATTCCTATTTCATGAGGTGTGGTGTGTGTGTGATCTTATATCATGACAGCTTATATTCTAAGATTTAGGTTTTTTTTTTGATGATCCACATAAAAATAGTTATTTATAAGTAGGGTAAGCCCATGAATTACTTAAGATTATTATAATAAGCTAATTTATTTATTAATTTCCCTTTTGCTCACAGTAATAGATTATAGAGTCTATCTTCCTGAGCTAGATTTGTGTATAACAGCTATATGGGATAGGGGGATTATATTTAGTGTTTGGGAACCCAGATGGTAATGATGATGATAATGATCCCTGTATTGGAGTGAAGAGGATATTCTTCAAAGTCCATGTACTATCTTTTATTTAATTTGCTCTTTATAATTTATTTTTTACTGGAGGATAAAAATACAATTTCGTAGATTTCTCATGGTTTAAACCCCAATTTTCAGGAGATTTATCAACAGCTAACCAATTTAGGGCAGTTGATGTTCCCATACTGGTGACTATTACCCCAGGTACAAATCTTGTAGTTTGTTACCATTAATATTATTATTTTTATTATAATTACAATTTTATTTTGATTAACAGACATTTTATATATATATATATATATATTATACCGGTTAACTTTTACTTTGTTGATATGAGCATGCACATAAACCGAACATGAGGGAAAATATGGTGACATGCCGAAGTAAGAAGAGATTCAAAACTCTACCGTAACAGTGTTACAGACACAGAAGATACTTATGGAAAGATTGACTCTTACATAACTTTGGGGGATGACTCTAAGGATGACTCTAAATCAACCCCTCGCGCCACTCCCAGAAGCAAATTTAACTCTCCTCCTGAAAGGATATGCAAGTTCAAATGATATTAGGGCATGTGTTCCGATAAATAATTATTCATAAAAAAAATAATAAATAAGTATCCTCGTGCTAAATAGACATTTAAAACCCGGTAAGATGATTTCCCATTTGCTAGCTCAGCGTAGTACTCTTTGCTCAGTTAAAGAATGGGAATCTGAAAACTCGCATAATTAACTAATATGGGGTTAGAGAAAGTAAATGACAAAGAGAATAAAGAAAATTTATGGCAGTAGTCGCTTTAGAATTATAATATAAATATTTTATTAACCCATACCATTTCTAATATGAATACATTCCCAGATCGATTAGATATACGAAACAAATGTTACACTACATCAATCATATTAATAAAACAAAACTATAATTATAAAGAAATACTTAATAAAGCAATAATTAAATTAAATAAAGGAAAATTTCTTTCTTAAGAAAATAAATCAAATAATTATACGTGACAGAGTGATCTGTGGATTATAAATAAACTCACACATATGCATTATGCAGATAAAGAAAAATTAACAAGTTATATAAAAGATGTGTTTGTGTATGTAGGTACATAAGATATATTTATGACATGTGTATCAAATTTAAATAGAATAAATACACACAAAAAATAGTATACCCGATAAAGTCTATAAGCTTCATTCTTGTATGGGTTTTGAGTGAGCTATATGTTCATCTACTGCGGCAAGGGATGGACTTGACTGCATTATAGGTTCATAGATTTGATCATCATTACCTTGGTGCTTGAATCTCGGGGTTTACATTCTGTTGGGACAGTAGGAGCAGAGCTGGACGGATGCGCTGAAGTCGGCTTCTATTCCATGATCATTTTATCTGCAAGCGAATGCTTGATTGTCATCTTTAAGTTGGAGAATGGATATTCAATAGGATATTAAACAATATCAATCATCCTTTATTGGTTTAAGGATCCTAGGTTAACTGCAGGCTTCAATGGTGTGTTGTAGTTATTGCTTCCATCCGAATCAACTGACTGGTTAACTGCTAGGTTAGTTCAATGATGGCAACGTATTAGAATCCGCATGATTAAAACAATTGCATGACTCTGCGTGTTTCAGAATAGCATTAGCTTCCCAATAATATTTGCAAATGAGAACTGCTCTCTTTGACAAGAAAAGTTCTTAGAAAAACTAAAGTGAACTTCCCTCTTTGAAAATCAAAAGTCAACTGCCCTCTTGCAATTTTAGAACAGATATCCCACCTCCATACACAAAATTAATTAAATCTCATTAAATGGGTTTGACTAATTGTTTTAAGAATTTGATTTCCAATTAGCTTTTTCTTATTTTTTTATATCTCCATTCAGATCACTATGAAATGATAACATCTTTTTACTCTTGATTAATTTCATTATCAGAATCGAAGTTTTTTCTGTTTTAATTAAAAGATTGTTTCATATAACTTGAACATTCCTCTCTCCACGCATTATCGCAAGTCTAATTAAACTCTTTTGTCCTGTTAAAATTAATTTAGCATGGACAGGAAGCCAGAATGCCTTTAGGCTTTTCGTAAATTTAAGACAATGACTTGCTCAAATGCAACTGAAGAGAAAAATGACCATTAAAACTTCGATTTTGAAATTATTCTTAAATATTTTTAATCAACAGTAATATTTAAAATTTTCCTTTTTACATTTTGTACACTCAAAAAATATAAATAGAGAATAACAATTTGTTAATTAAAAGCTGTTTCTTCAACAAACAAAAATATTTAAAATTATAAATACATTTTGGAGTTATCTTTTTCTTTTTAAAAAAATAAAAAACAAAAATCAAAATTGCAAATACATATTTCTACGCCTTTAAACATCGGCTTTAAACATATGTGTGTGTGAGTTTATATTATCGCCACAGTTCTCTCTCTTAATTTATAACAAATTGTAATTATATAAATAGTATAAACTGTATAAACTCCCCTCTTTAATGGCTATTTAAATATTTTAAGCCATTTAGTCTTTTAACCTTAGCTTGTGCTTGGCCACATCAAACGTGCCTGGCACAATATATATATATAGTGACCTTCTAAAGGGGCACAAGGAACAAATTTTAAGTAAATAATATTGTGTCAGTAGTAACCACTTATGTTTAACTAAAAAAAATGAAATAACATGAAATTTTAAATAGATTTACTTTAAAGATCCATAACTTTGTTTGGAGAAGTTATTTGCAGATGTTGTTTAAAAGTTTTAGAAACATTTAGTATTTCTTGATGAATATTTGATGATAGAAGGAAGGTAGCTTGTCCCAGGAACTGTTAGTGTGTATGTTGAGTTAATATAGATTCATTTTATTTGTTTATGAGACAGTGGTTGATATTCACTTAGTGATATTCTGGTTTATTTGTTCATTAATACTTCAGTCCATAGTGTGGTTAATACAGTATATTTGAGTAATGGTCACATAAGCCTCTATTTAATCAGATTGGTTTAGTATTTATATTGTGGCATATGTGTGTTTGTTTCATCCTACAGCTTCATCTTTCATTCATGTATTTAATTACGGTACTGAATATTATAATTTACAGTGAAATACATAAATTTATAATTGACATCTCTGATAACCAATTCAAATGCATTTTAAGTGATTAGTGAATTGATAGATAGGTGGATTATTGGGCAGACCAAATACATTATCAACTACATTTTTGTTAAATTTAATTTGATTAATATTATTTAAAAGTCAGAATGATTTTTCTTTTTTAAGAGAGAAAGTTATTGAATATTTCCAGCTAATTATTTTAGTGCAAAGGGTGGATTGACCTTCTTGAAGTTGACCTTTGGGAGACATTACCTCTTGATTGGTGAAGAAAAGTTTTTTCTCTCTCTCTTCTTGGTAGTTGCAATCACCATCTTCTGAAGGTGAAGCCAGTTGATATTCAATTTAAATTTTAAAGTATAACTTTTTTTTGTATAAAACTAGTATCTAAAGACAATTTTTTTTAATAAAGAAAGAATGAGAACATAGTTGACTTCAAGTAAGGTATATCACACTATGCAAAGCAAAACTCCATATAGTAGTGCCATCTGTGCTAAACAGAGTAATCAATGGATGCCAGAAGGCTTGTACATAAAATCCCTATCCAATGCCTACTCATCCAATATCCCCAGACTAGTTTCTGGCTTGTGGCACTACTATATGGAGTTTTGCTTTGCTTTGTTTATAAACAATTATGTGCTAGTATTGGAGATGTGATCATGTGATGCTTGCTGGTTTTTATATTACACTATCTTTTAATCAACTAACTTTTAGATTTAATATCATTGTTTAAAATGTATATGTGTGTCTATCACTTGAATTTGACTTATATGACCTCAATCTTTAGTATTAATGATAAAATGGAATTGTTTGAAATTTGCTATTGTATGAGATAGGTTATGCAGAACTTTGTAACAAAACATTTCATAGACTCTAGATTAAAAAATTTTTCTAGCTGTATAAAGATAAAAGTCAACATAATGGATGCATGTCTAATTTAGTATATCATGCTATAATTTATTATCAGGCAAGAATTGCATCTAACCATTCATATCTTATAAGATTAAGGAATTGAATACATGGCTTATATAAAACTAATGGATAATTGATGTCTACTAAGTGTGCATATAATTTAACTCAAGTGGAAGAATGTGAATATTATATATGTATATTTTACTCATTGTTCCCCTCGTGTATACTCAACATATAAACAAATATTGTCATTTAAGGAATTGTGTATACTTAAATGAATATCTTAAATTGATAAACTATTTGCCTAATAGGTGGCTTCTGACAAGTTATTATGAACACCTGGTTAAATACAATTATACACCTGGGTCTCATTTTATGCAGATTATTTTAATGCTATTTTGAAGTTATGCGATTCATGTTTCTTCTTAATATTTTTCATATTTCACTATATTTATTAGATATCCGGAAATTTAAATTATTAATAACTTATTTTCACTTGAAATACTTTTCTTTTTCAAAAATACAATGTTATATTAGCAGCTAATGTGAATATGGCCTGAAGCTGTATTTAGAAACTTAGCTTCTATGTAAATAACCTACGTAAACTAATGAGTAAATAATAATAATAGATTTATACTTACATATAAAAATATCACAATAAATATTCAAAAATTTAAACTTTTAAAATGTATTTTGTTATATATAACAGAAATAAATAATGTTTTAGATTTTTAAAATAAAAAACAAAGATTTTATAAACTGAAAATAATCTTTCTAATGATAATGTATAATCTTTTTGTTTTGATTGCGATTTCATTTTTTAATATAGAAACAGAAAGCAATTAACACAACACAAGACTAAAACTGGTGCTAGTTGTACATCACATCACAAATAAAAATAAAGTGGCTAACAGGTTTCTCTGGGCATAATTGCTGAGAGATTCTTGACTTCATTTAAGGAGAAGCCACAATACATCACATCACATCGAATCTGATTTCTTACCAGTTTACAAATGAACGCTAGTGATAATGATTAAAATATGTATGAAAAATGTAAAATTAAATACTGTAGTTAATAAAAAATGTAAAAAAAGTTTGTCTTGTATTTTTTTTTTTCAAATATTTGAAATTTTTTATTAGTCATACTTTATTTGCTTATTTTTTTAATGCGAATTTTAAAGTTATTTTTCCTTGTTGCTTTGCTTTTATGCGAATTCTGAAAATTACAGACCCTATCCCCCATTTTTCAAGGTAAGTTAAGTCTATTTTTGTGCAATTTTTTTTAATGCAGTTTTTCTGTGGAACCTATCCACCACATAAAACAAGACCCAGGTGTAGTTAATGTTCATTTGTAAAAAAACTAGTGTTTCCTGTGGAAATTTATAAGATTTATTGCTGAGTCATAAATTGTGTAATTTCTAGTGAATTAAATGATAAAACATTATTAAAAAATCTGCAGCAGTAAGTGTTAATTTATCATTATGAAAAAAAATAGAAAAAGAAAAGAAACATTGAATACTTTGCATGCTATTTCATTAGCAATCTCAGCTGTTGCTAAGAATCTTTGAAATTGCCTCCCAATTGGATCCAAATGTGTATTGTCCATCTTGCATAAATTCATTTATATGTATACTAATATTTATTCATTTTGTAATTATTACCATTCTCTTTGTATATGCCTAAGAAGCTTTATTTATAGGCTGTATGAATGAACTTCTGTTTTCTCATTAAAGAAGATTTAATCATTTCTATATTGTTAGTGTAGGGTATATAGTTAGATCAATTTATTTGTCTTATATGTTATTTCTTTGTTCCAAGATCATCTCAGACACATATAAAATGAACGTATTATACTGGGTAATTGATTGTTATTTAGATATAACTTCTTTTATATGTTTTATGCACTTATGTTAGTTGTAAAAGTGTTTATTTGCTATCATGAAGCCAATACTTGATTTAAAGGGGAACTAAATGCACAGAAGAGTTGTTTTATCTTTGCATTGTCAGAGGTCTATCTAATAATAATTATTATACTTTGAATTTAAAACAGTTAAAGTTCATCACAAATTAAAATTTTATTTTCAATTTATTAATTAATATTGGTATAGCAGTTGCATCATGAATACGATTTGAAATTATTTTGTGCATTGTTATTTATGCATGTGTGTGCCTATTTGTGCGACTCATTGTATATAACTATTGAACTTACGGTTGTTTGACTCATATTTTCCTGGTCAGTTTCAGATGATGCAATATGCCGAAAGAGGTGAAAGAATTAAGAATTTCTGTACGAACGAATTTTTTTTTTTAATATTTAGAATGAAATATGTTAGTGGCTATTAGGAAAGAAATTTTTAAGGATATATATCATATTGTCAGGGATTGAAAGAACTCTCCCTTAGTTTATTTAGATATTTACCATGAGCAGATTATATCTTCTAAATTAGGTATTTGTGCACTATGATGATGATATTAAATGAAGTGAAGCAATGTATTTCCCTTGTTTTCAGTGATGAGACTGAATCCACACCAATATTGAACCTCTGAGTAAGGTTAGGGAGTTACTATATTTTGTCATTTTGATTATTAGAATCAAGAAGGTTTTCTTGTCATTCATGTGTCCATTTAGAAATTCTTTTTTGTTGTTTTACCATATTACACATAGCTATGTGCAATATAGTTTGTCAGTCAAAATAAAGATAGGATTGGCTTCTTTTATGGAATATCCATAGCTGAAGTAGTACTATAGTTGTTGGCTGGTCTATGGCATCATCCGTATTATATTTTACTTCTTAATTTCATAAGCAAACCAAAAGGATGTAATTGTGTTAGTTATATCATGGCGTGTTGCATAATATAAAAGCACACATAAAATGCTATTGATTCTGAAGATATGGAAGAGTTTTATCACTGAATTTGCAAATTTTGGGTAATTATTTCAACACTAATTATCAAATTCTCAGAATGAATCATCCCTATTTTAAATGAGTAAACAAAAAAAGGTAGCTAGTTAATAGAATTGTCTAATTGACTCATTAAAGAGTTATTTTCTGGATGGTCAGAGTTGTTTAACTTTTATGCTATTGTAGGATAGAGTGACTCCTGTAATTTACATGTTAGCTCCTTATTGCATTGTTCAATTACTCCAATGTTAGTTTGTTTGACAAGGAATATTAGTTTTTTTGATAACACAGATATGTGTGAAGTAAAAGTATAAAGATGTTTATTTTAATTGCATAATGTAATAAACATTTCATTTATTTTAAACTTTGTTGAGAGTTATTCTTTTATAGACATTCACATTCTGAATTTCCACACCTACATATCCAATACGATGTAATTATACTTTTTCATGAATTGATAAGGAAAATATTCACATCTGATATTATTTTCTTAACCTAGACATTATATGAAATGCTTAATTATTTGATGAATTTATAGGAAGTTGTGTACTCAGTTATTATATGGATAATGACTTGAAATGAAAAGGTACCCCATTTCTTTCATTATCTCATTGCTACTTCATTAGAACAATACTCAATTTTATATTATTACCCTTCATGGAGATAATTATTAGATGTTATACAATATGAATTTTTAAATAAGGATATAATAAAACCCTGAGATATCCCCTTTGTGTTTCCAAGTAAATATTAATTTAGTCATTTAATTTAAATTTATTATATAGTAAAAGCTGATTAGTGTTATATCCTTCTTCTGACTTCCTAACATATCTCTGTGGTTAATCAAAAGTGTATTTGGATGATGGGAGAGGTTAATCTTGAGCTATAACTTATTAGTTTGAATGATAGGACTTTGTCAATTTCAACCATTTGTTCATTACGAAACAGAGTAGATATTTATTCTTAGAGATTTATAATATTTTCCTTCATCATATTTACATTTTTATATATCATAGTATTCTGTAACCTGCCGCTGAGCTAAGCTATAGTTGGACATTATTAAAAGTCCTGATAGTACCTCAAATGGAGTCAGAGTATTAACTTATTCTATTGTCAATAGAATTGGGACACTGAGTATTTAGTCATAAATAACGTAAAATTGGTGTAAGGGAGGAGTTACACTATATTATAATGGGACGATCCTTTTCAGGACTCGAGGAAGTTGCATCTAACTATATTTGGACTTTGAGTCTTCTTATAGAATGCCATGGATGATGTGATTTAAAATATAATCCAATCCACTCCTCTATTAATAACCTCATTACTCTCGGAATTTGAGCTCAGAGTAGAAATTGCAATTGACTCTCTTCAGGCATTTCCACAAATATTCCATAATAATGATAAGCTATATATAACTTATTTATAAATACTAAATCACTAAGTTGATTCAATATTTATACGTGAGTATGTATGTTTTATAATTGTTGATTTTATAAAATGACTAAATAAAATAAACAAACGAGACTTGTTTAATTTTAAAATCAAGTTTAACACATTTTAATCAGTAATGGAAACAAAAATATTATCACGTAAACAATAAAAAATATTAAAATTTAGAATTATAATCTGTGCTTATATATAATACAATAATAAACTATTTATCATTCAAAAACTATAATGTAATTATTTACATATATATATATATATAATTTAAAATCATGTGTACAATAAATAATACCACACATCATAAATCTACTTATTGTGTCATTAAAATGATTCTATGCGTGTTATATGTTTGTATAAGATATCATCCATTCACACCAGAATAACAATAGAATATATTCCTATATTAATTATGTTAGTGATTAAAAAGAAATTATGATAAATGTCAAGTAATGTTCAATTTGGAATATAATAAACTTACTTCCAAATTGAACTGATTTTAAAGCTTTTACCTTAGTCAACCGTCGCTTTCATCAAAACATATATAAAAATATCAACACCTAGATTTTATTAAATAAATAAAAATAAAATGTTCATCTTATCAGTTCTCCACTTATCATGTTAAGATCAATTTAATAAAATAAAGTAATTTTTCCACATAAATATAATTATCCACAAAGGAAATAAAGTTTAAGAGCTATTAAAGTACACAACGAAGTATTCCAAGATGAGAAAAAATAATGGTTTTATATTCCTCCTTAGACAAAATAAAATGATGATGAATGTTGAAAGATAAAGTTTCTTCATCATCCTTCAAAGAGGCAATCCAAATATTAATTCTTTTAAATATTTGCATATTAAATAATACTCCATTATTAAGGCAGCCTTTTTAGTGGAAATTATGATGATTATATTTTAGGCATTAAGTAGGAATAAATTTACATGTTCAGATTTAAAACATCAGCAGAAATCCTTGGCATAAATTGTCTAGCCAGAGAACATCTTTGTAAATTTTTGTCTTCTTAACATATATTTTAAAAACTCATTTCGAAGATGTTGATTTCTCTTATAACCTTGTCAATTTAAATGATTATTTTTTTTAGTTCTTTATAATATTAAAAGTAAGTAAATTAATTACTTGAAGAAAGTTATAAAGTAGTGAATCTTCTTTTTCTTTTAAATGTGTTCTAAATTCGAACACATTTAAATTTACCAACGTAGTTATTGCTTCGATAACTAAATAGAAGATTATTATTATAACAATATTAGTTCATTTTTATACTTGGATTAATTTCTGAAAGCATATCACATAATCATGCGCATGCTCTCTATTGTTTAAATGTACTTACAATTTTTAATGAACTCCAAACATTTATTTATTTTGTTTCAACTGATAAAATGCAATGTTGACTTAAGGCTTTGTCAATGTCAAGTTTTGGTTAATAAAAAAAAATACTATTAGTTGGAAACATTTATTTATGTATGCATATAAATATATTAAAATAATTCATTTTTAGAATTATTATTTAATTAGTTTATGTTTATAGCTGATATATGAAAAGCTTAAGATAGGTGTATGTTATTTATATCTGTTAATTTGATATAAGCACAGGTAAATTCATAAAGAATCGAATTGTTTTAGGTGAGGTTCATATGGTACTCTCACAATATATATATATATAGATTGAAGAAATTAACCGAAAGTACTTCTGTGGATTTAAGGATTGTTTGTAATAGTTTGTAAACCGTTAAATTTATTATTTCATTTCTAATTACAATTTTGTTTTTAATTAACGGACATTTTATTTATTTTACATATATATATATGAATTTATAGTGCTAAATATTTTATGTGATGTTTTGAGATTAACTCATTGTAATTGTTTAAACATAATTAATTGCCATCTAGTATTAGCCCATGACAATACATTATTAAAGATAAAAGTGATATCTCTTTATCTTTTTTTCCATATATTTGGAGGATTGTCTACAACACTTTTTCTTAAGTGAATTTTTAAAATTAGAAATTTATTTCTAAATATTTTTAATGAAATAAATTTTGTGATTGCCTCATATATATATTATTCAGGTTTAAAAATATTTAAAAATATATTTCTGATGTTTAAAATTTTATCCCTTCTAGCAAAGGCATTACCTTTAAAAGTGTATGGTCATTTTCTGATATTAGACAGCAATTTAATATTTTTTAAACACTTTCAATGAGTTAATCTTAAAAACATTACATATACACACACTTATCTATACACACATAAATACATGTGTAATATATTTTTTAAAAAATCTTGTTTTTACATGGATATATTAAACCTTTTATTTTTTTATTATATAAATATTTAATAGTTTAATTTAAAGCTATATATATATATATGTCAACAGATGGCGTTCTACCAAAAACACCGATCAAGCGTATGTTTTGTTTACATAAACGTCAGAGTAGCATTCACTATCTCTAACTATAATTCCACTTTCAGATCATGATTTCAAGCTATTTGCTATCATCAGTGAAAGACAGGAATAAAGAAACTAGATCTAAATACAAACTCTGAGCGTTTATGAAACAATTTCTATTCAGCTTGCAAGCGTGAATTTTTTAGACACGTAATGTCTTCAAACTCAGCATAGCAAACCAGATAGCTATATGGGTCTGATCTCAGTTCAGCGTCACCACATAGTAGAAGCCTCCGCAATCTATATCATTGCAAGAAAGACCTCAAAGGTACATTTATGATAAACAAAAATGCAAGTTAAAAAACTTGCTAACGCTTGTATTTATGTCCACAGATGGCGTTCTACCAAAAACACCGATCAAGCGTATGTTTTGTTTACATAAACGTCAGAGTAAATCTAGTTTCTTTATTCCTGTCTTTCACTGATGATAGCATTTAGCTTGAAATCATGATCTGAAAGTGGAATTATAGTTAGAGATAGTGAATGCTACTCTGACGTTTATGTAAACAAAACATACGCTTGATCAGTGTTTTTGGTAGAACACCATCTGTGGACATAAATACAAGCATTAGCAAGTTTTTTAACTTGCATTTTTGTTTATCATATATATATATAAACACATACATATATTGTCATAATTGTTAAAATCTTCTTTCTGTATTTATTCCATATGATTTTTGATTTGTCTTTTGATTTTAGATACTTTATAAATATATTTGTGGTGGAATGAATCATGATAATATCTGTATGTTAGACACAGTCACAATCAGATTCAGCTTTTAAAAAATGCTTCCAAGCTAGTAATCGTAATCCAAAGAAAAGACCCAATAAGAAAAATAAATGATAAAACTAAACAAACATTCTTTACTGTGAATATCAAGATTACTTACAGCAGGGATTAATTTATTTGTAAAGTGAAAACTAGAACTCCAAAATTTTAGAACATTACTTTTAAGTTTTATAACATTTGCATTTTTTTGCTTAAAATATGTTCTATTTTTCTCATAATTTATTGTTTTGTAAACATGAGACTTAGATCCACAGGTAAAAGTCTCAAATATGATGTCTCAACATATATATTCTTACAACAAAGCAATAACAGACCCAACTTAAAACTCAGTTTTTGCCCAGCATCTCAGCTCAGCAGGACCCGATTGCCAATGACAGGACCCTGTTGTTGTTTGCAGAGAACAACATGGACTTGAAAAGAAAAGTGAAAGAGACTTGCTTTATTGCTAGAGACAATCATACCATCAACAAAAAAGACACATGCTACAACATATCCAAGAAATGGAATACATAGTCATTTGCATAAATTTGCATTGCAGTTGACCACTTTCTTTAGTTATAATATGGCTGACTATGAGGGCTGTGTCCCTTGAAAGCACTCAGCCACACTTATTTTGTATTAATTTTGTATTATTGTAATATATAAAGAATTTAGAAAAATTAAACTTTGTGTGTGTGCACACTTTCAGTGCAAATCATATTTATATCATGTAAATGTTTTTAATTTATTCTTATTATATATTTTATAAAATGAAAAATTATCTAATGAATGCTTTAATCTTAATGAGAATAACTTTCATCAGAAAAATGTAAAATCATAAAATTTAGAGATGTAAAACATAAAGTTTCAGCATTGGCATAATATATTTTTATGCTTCATGCTCAAAAATAACATTTGAAAAGGGGAAATACAAAGAGTACATATTATGCTCAGCAGACTTTATATAATAACTCCATACAGTAGTGCCATCCAGTGCTAACCAGAATAATCAATGGATGCCAGAAGGCTTGTGCATAAAATTCCCATCTAGTGCCTACTCATCCAATAACCCCAGACTAGTTTCTGGCTTGTGGTCTTCATCAATGAGGAGCTTTGGATCTGAGAGCACTGCATCTAGATCTTAGGATCTGTGTTAATAACCGAAATGTGCTAGCATAAGAAATAGTGATCATGTGATATAATAACCTCATTAAAGTTTTTTTTAATCCAGTTCTAAAATGAAGGGTCTGCCGGTATGATTTAATGTAGGAGATGACTAATGGCTTGAGAATGAATTGTTTCTGAATCAAGTTGTAGCTAACCATATATATATTATAACAATCCAGACGAAGGTGACTTAACATAATCTGCATTACAGGGCGCCACTAGGCATTTGAACCTAGAAAATTTATATAGTAGGCAGATACGTAAGCTTAAAAAAAAAAATTTTATATTGGTTGATTCCGGTCGTTAGTCCATTGTCACTAGCTCAGTGGAACAGCAGAGATTTATATTTTATAATAAATTCTTGTATAAGATACATTTCAATATTAAAAAAGGAATAAAATAAGCCACTGCCAGAAATTAACACACAAACATTTACTTACGCATATATATATATATATATAAAATTTAGCATTATTTTAGAATAACTTTTACTTTGGATTTTAACTTGATTTTAGAATTTAAATTTACATTTTAATTTTTATAATATTATAAGTTTTACAGTTTAATTTTTATAAGTTCGCACAGATGTTTTTATGAAAGTTTGTTTTATAATGTCGAGTGTAGATCGATTACATAGACTACACAGTTAAAAACATTTCAAAATAAACATAACCAATCAAAATACAAAGTCATTGATAATGTCAATTGCAGAGGGAATACAAGAAACCCAATGGCATTCATCATAAGATGCCGTAGTGACATCGATGACATATATTCTAATCGAATATGAAAACCAACAAACATAAGTAATCGTTAATGAATCCATGTAAGCATCTATACCCAACTTAATTTTAATGCATTTTTATTTAGAGTGTTGAGTATGAATAGACTACATAGATTGCATTTGAAAAGAAAATATTTTCTCCCTTATTTAACCTTAGACCAAAAGTTCGCAGTTAAACCAACGTCAATCCATCTGATATATTGATGTGTTCAATGTAATATGACTATGGCAGCACAATTAGGTTAAGAGAAGAAATTGCCTCTCATCAGATAGGAATATTACATCTATATAATGATAAGAGCAATAAAAAAAACCTCCATAGGAAGGAACTGCGGTCTCCATCTTATAATTCCTCCCATAGGCAAAACGAGTGTGTGCGGTGTATAATAGTGATTCTGCCTGTAGCGAATCTCATACTACATCTACTAATTACACCAATATATCCAATCCATTGACCCAATTCAACTATGAAATGAATAACCTAAGATTATCCTCCCCTAATAAAACTTTACTAATCTATATAGCCATTCATGCCTGACTTAAGTTTAACATTTATATAATTTAATTTAACGAAAACAAAAATCATAGGAACTTAAAAGAACAAAAAAAAAATGGAAATGATTTTACAAAAGAAATACATCAAATTAAAATTACTTATTAATAAATAAAGTTGGTCAGGTAGGATTTTATTGCAATTATTTTAAATACAGAAAGTTTTTAATTTAATGTTCATGAATTATCTAAAGTTTTTACGGTTTTAAAAGGTCCATAATTTGTATTTGTTTGTAATTTTGAACGGGAATTCCCACACCGTCCTGAAGATATTGGTATCCAGTTAGCCATTGTGTTTTACTTATCCGGAGGTCTTTACTTTAGCTGGTCCTTAATGTAGAAAACGATGTTATTTCCTTTTTTTTTTAACAAAACTGAAGGGATTGAAGAGTGCGTCTTTTCAATCCCTTCTCCCACAACTCTGCACTAATACATACCACCACTGCTGTCATACATCTCTCCCCAGCTCTTTTTTCCTTCACTTTTTATAGTAGACTTTCAGATTCAGTAGACATTACATCACGACGATGGTGATGGTCTTTTCACTGAGGTCCGATTCCCGATGGATTTCTTTCATTGGCCATTAGTTTCTATTGTTTTCCTATCTGACCATTGCTTATACATTAAACTGCCCAAGGGCTAGTTCACTTGGACTAATTAATCATTTCCATTTTTTCAATAACATTAATTAATTTGTTTTGTACAAACTTAGATATATTTTTATCTTTAAATCTTTACTGACAATTTAGTTAAAACTTTTTCTTTTTTTTTTAATAAAGTTTCTTTTTTTTTTAAATTTCTCATCTGTGTGATTTTAAATATATATGAGTTTAGTATAGAATTTTAAATTTCAATTTTTAATTCTTAAAAAAGAAGTTTTATTTGCGAACTTTTATTTTTTTCATTTTTAATAATAAAAAAATAATGTAACGGTGTATGTGCCCATTACAATATATATATATATAATGAGCATGCTAATTACTCTAAACAAGCTGTTCTGACAAATGCTGCAAGTAAAAGCATTTAAAAGTCTTTATTTAAAATTATTCCTATCCCTAAACTGGTTTCAAGCTTAGCCCCACTGAGGAGAGCCAATAGCTTAAAACCAGTTTGGGATAGGGTTAGTTCTAGATAGAGATTTTTAAATGCTTTCTTTTATGGCATTTTCCATAAAAGTTTGTTTAGAGCTATTAGCATGGTTGTTGTATTAGATTTGTAATACAAGCTTTTAAAATTAAGTCACATGATGTATGACTTAGTTTTTTTACTATTATATATATATATATTGCTTTTGTTAATTGAATGCAACTTGGTACTTGTGTGTTTTCCTGTCAACCAAGATCGGAGCTTATATTTTGATAAATAGACAGTTTCAGGGGTGTACAGTTTCTTTTTTCTTTTTATATTATAAATGTGGTTTTAATTTCTCCTTATTTGTAATAATAAAAATACTTAATTGTAAATATTAGAGAAAGGCACGGTTCCTCGAAAACGTTCAGCCAAATTTATTATTAACTATATTCTTTTTATATTCTAAATTCTGATAAATTACATTACAAAGTTTTATTTTAAATTTTTATTTATATTACAATGTGAAAGCAATGAGATGCTCTGTGCATTATTGTCCTTTGTTTTATTTCAGTGTGTTTTTGCCAGCATTACGTTTTCATATTTTTTGCTAAATTTTCATATGTTCAAAATTTGGGACCTTCTTGATGAAGTGATTCACTGGTGTATTTCTAAAGGTGTGGGATCCTGCCCTATTAATGGTCACAATATGAGAATTTACATGCAAATATCCACCTATGATGCAATGTGAAATCTTGTTTAAACTTAATATTCATTTGCCAAGTAACATGGTTGGAAGACCCCCAAATTCTGTTTCTAACAATACTCTGCTTTTAACTACAATAAGATTTATTTACAGCTTGATAGAGATGTAATGTTTATTGAATGGTGGAAATATTAACCAGATTTGTCCACTAACACCATCACACCATCATAGATTGAAACAATGGCCAATGGGCTAATGCACATTTGGCCTTTTATATTGACTCTCATGCAAAATCAGAGGGCCTAACAGAATTGTTGAAATTAAGAAAATTATTTTTACCAAGTGCAAAAGTCGAGATAATACTTCCACTTGTTATTCAGTGAGATGTTCAGAAAAAACAATGAGTGATTTATGGCAAGCGTTCCAGATAGAATCGTGGCTATTCTTATGGATGTGATAAAACAAATTGTCACAGACAGATCTACAATTTATTCAGACTGCTGGTAGACATATAAAAGTGATGAATTAAAGAATGCATGAATTGAACATTTTCAAGTCAATCACCACCATAGATTTGTTGATTAAGCTAACAGCATGCATACCCAAACAGTGAAATAAAAAACACTAAGAAACCACATAATACCTGAATTCCTATTTAGCCAAATTTATTTGGCATTGACTGCACCACCAACAAGATACATTTGTGGTAATTTTGGAGACCATTAGGGACTTCAGGCTGCTAACCTGAACAAAACATAAAAAATAAAGTGTAAATATTGTATTTTTCCTGAAAGGTTTATGATGAGGGTATTTTAGTTGTATTTATACATTAGTCTATTCCCATCATCTAATACGAGTAATGAAGTCTTTAGAAAAATTGAACTTTATTTAAATATTCCAAATAGATTCAACTGTTAATAATAGCACCCAGGTTAGTATATGTACAAAATTTTAAGAGGTATTCTCCCCTCTTCTTCAGGTACTGCTGGCCTAACCAGTGACAGTACTACCATGATAATTGAATCTGGATCCTTAGATTCCTGAATATTGAATTTTTAGGTAATACTCTAACAAACTGAGCCATCTTGACAAAGGCAATTGTTAGTAGAAATTTCATATACTTATCTATGAGGTTCCTCCTAATTTCTCAATTTTTTCCTAAGATCAAGGCTGAGAAGTGGTTTCCATACATATATGTATAGTCATACTAGGTTAATTTATGGGTTGTTTACCAAATTTTGTGTTTCTTTAGCTAATATTTTTGTATTTTCCCAATTGAATATCTTGTACCTTAGATACATTTGTTTTCTCTCTTCTAATTATCAGTATGTGCTCTCACAAGTCAAGATTTTTAATGAGCAACTGGTCTCACCAATATACATTCTTCCACATTCACATGGTATTTCATAAATGTAGTTTTTTCTTTTTAAAACTTCAAGTTTAGGTTTTGTAAATGTTAGAATTCTTTGTAGTGTGGTCCTGGAAAACTACCCTTATTTTATATTAATTGCAGATTTTTCTTAATTTGTCTGCTATTTTTGGTACATATAGGTAAACTTCATGATCAATAATTGATTTTTATTTTGATGGTTCTTTTTGTTGTCTATTTAAGGTTTTCTTAACAACAACAGATAGATAACCATTTTCTATAAGAGTTTGTTCTATGTGGATCCTGGCAATGGTGAACAATCCCATAAGTCAACCTAGTGTGTTTATACATAATGTACAGAATCTACTAATCAACTTTGTTCTTAATAAAAAGTGGAGAAATCAGGATGAACTTCATAGATAAGTATATGAAATTTTACTGACAATTGCCTTTGGCATTATGGCTCAGTTGGTTAGAGCATTACCTTAAAATTCAATATCCATGAATCTAAGTGTCTAGGTTCAATTTCCATGCTAGTAATAGCACTGTTCAAGCCAATAACACCTGAATAAGAGGAGAGAATAATACCTCTCAAAATGGTGTGCATATACTAAGCTGTGTATTATTACTAACAGTTGAAAGTATTTGAAATATTTTAATTAAGTAAAATTTTCTAGAGTTTCAATAATTACATTAAGTGGAGGAAATAGTCCAATATATAAATACAATGTAAATATTGTAAGATATCTATTTTCAAAAATATCAGGAATGAAAAATAAAATGTAAATATTAAATATCACATTTTCTAGAAGCCATTTTTGTATAGATTTCTTGTGGGCCCCTGAAACTGTATATTTATTACAAATATGAGCTGCCATCTTGGTTGACCAGAAAACACACAAGTACTTGCAACTGTTGTACTCAAGAATGCTCAAATATCACATGACTTCCTAATGTTTCCCAAATGATTAATGTGTTCTTCATGGTTTATTACAATGTTAGAGTAGTGAACTCAAAAGGTAAATTTCTAAACTTATTCAGTCAATTTTATACTTGAACAGCACATAATGTTTTGAGCAATTATTCACAAAATTATTACCGGGATTTAAGAATGTAGACTAAATTATGTTAAAAGAGTATCAAGTAATGGCTAATTTACTGATGATGATGATGAGCAAATGCTTGATCGTATTGCCTTAGTGACTAGTTTTTTTCACTTGCCTTTGATTAGAAAACATATATACATAAGATAATCCACTGAAGATGGATCTCACTTTTAATTCTACTGCCAATACATTGTACAGGCTTAACACCTGCATTTATATATGTAATATATGCGGGATTCGAACTCAGACTTTTTCACAACCCACAACTTTTAGTGCATTTTATATTCTGACCCACCTGATCCCACACATGTTGAAAAGATTAATAATCACCAATATCCGCATTTCGTGCTAAACCAGTACTCATCAGTTGGTCCAGATTACTATCTTCACACAACAGTCAATATATATTTTTATTTTAAATTTATATTAAATATTAAAGTAGAAAAAATAATCAAAATGTTGGGTATTTAATAAAAAATATAATGTTAACATTTTAAACATGAAAATATAAAATTATTTCTGCAGAAATTATAAATTCAAGCTTTTAATAAATAAATAAAAATATGTCATAATAATACTTTTAATTGTATATCATAATCTTTTTTGTAAAAACAACGCTATAGAAAATTTATGCAGAACTGCAAAATGTGAAATCTAGGCTTTATCTTAATGAATAAATAAAATGTATTGAAAAATATTACCGCAAAATATTTAATATAAATTTGAAAAAGTAAATTCAAAACGTTTTATATTTTTACTGCCAACAATAAAAATTGGAATGTCATTCTTAAAAATGAATTTTTATAATTGCTTTATATAGAAGTCATTTAAGAAAATATAACCCATCTATTGTAAATATAGGGGATTTGAACTCAGACTTTCATTCTGGTTCAGCACAAAATACATCTATTGGAGATTATTTATCTTTTCTACATGTGTGTGGTCATGTGTATCATTAGGATGAAATAACATGGATAGTTGAAGGTTGCTTGAATGTCTAAGGTCAAAGCCCCTATAATTACAATTAAGTTCCAGGTATAAGAATGCCTGTATTTCAAATCTTAACCTATCTATTTATATAAATATTTTTCTATGCAGTCTATTTGTAAACCCACTTGTTGTTACTAATAGATTAACTTATAGCAATGTGTCAGCTAAGCACATGCTAGCCAAGAGGTCAGCGCAGCAGCCTTGCAAGCTATTTGCAGACAGTTGTTGTGGTTCACCTCCCAGCCAATGCTATGGCATATGGAAAAAAAACACAACTTTATTTCGAATGATGCCTTTAAATGTACAAATATAGTTTTCTGCATGCATTGTGAATCATATAATATTATGGGGTCATTTATAGTGATATTTTAAATAGAAAGTTGTTAAATTGACAACGTGATGGTATTTAAATGAAAAGTGAGAATAGTTATGTATTTTTTTAGTAATAACCTTTACTAACAGCTGTAACCATTTTAATCCCTTGTTAGCACCAAAGGACCTTAGTAATATAATACAAACCCAGTAGTGCCACTCAGTGCAAGACAGAGTAATCAATAGATGTTGGAAGGTTTATGCATAAAATCCCTATTAGTAGGCAATAGATAGGGATTTTATGCCCAAACCTTCCTGCATCCATTGATACTCTGGCTTGCACTGAGTGGTGATACTGTATGGAGAGTTTAGCCTCTGTGTAAACAATTTGTGTAAGCATAAGAAATGGCGATCATGTGATGTTTAGTGGTTTAATATAATACAACAGAGATTAACAGTTAATCATGATATACACAAATGCAAAACTCTCTGTATGCTAATGCCACTCAGTGCAAGCTAGGGTGATCCATGGATGAAAAGTGTGTGCATAAAACCCCTATCTAGCACCTACTGTATAGAGAGTTTTGCCTCTGTGTTAACAGCTTGCATAAGCATAGGGAATGGTGATCATATAATGTTTAGTGGTTTAACTATGATTTATAAGTATTTCTAAAAAATGAATAATAAAATATATTGCATTCATAAGAATGAGATTTAGTAAAACTAGAAAAATCAAAGTTTAAAAATGACAATAGATATTCATATGTGTATGTTCAAATATATATATAGATATAGTTTCTAGTCCCTACCCTTCACTGACGTGAACCAACTAGCTTGAAACCAGTTGGTCTGAAGGTGGAAACAACGAAAGAGATATTGAATTTTATCTCTCTCGGCATTTATGTAAACAAAAGCATGTTAGGAGCTATTGGTAAAGCTTCATCTAGTGATCATATATATATATATATAATTCAGTAGTTAATTTCTTACATTTGAATCAGAGTTGCCTTGCTAATTTATTAGTTAAATAAAATTCCGTTAAATTTTTCAAATTGAGTTCAGTCAAACCATGAACAAAATGTTTACTTGAAATGAAAGCATACATAAGTAGATAACATTTTATGATTTTGACATTTGAATAAATATGAATAGGTATTCAAAATCGATAGACCAAACATCTACTGATAAGTGATATATTTAAAACTAACAAAGTATAACATGACTCCACCTGAGACAATACCTGTATCAAATCTATTTCTTTTATTTCTTGTAATTATTCATTATTTAAGCTTATACTAGGTTTCAGAACTAAAGAAGAGAACCAATTTGATAAATAAAGGCATCGTGTGGGCTGTGATTATACAATATTTTGTTAACTTTATTAATACTCTGTCAAAATAGATACATGTGTATATACTAAACTGATGTTAAATTTATATAACTATGCATACAAGTTGACACTTAAATTCCAAACCTTAAGATGTATTTGAATCTTAGACTAGTAGTTGACAGTTAAAAAGAAACTAGAAGATTGTTACTGGAAAAAGGTGTCCTATAGTAAAAAAAAATCTAGGTTACTAAGTCAAGGTTCAAGGCGTCTCATTGATGATGGAATTAAGTAGGAAACTAAACAGGATTTTGATAAAACAACATTAGTCAGGGATTTATTTTGCACTACTATCATGCATTTTCTGATTTTTTTCATGTTTCATTGGTGCCAAAACTAGAGTAGAAAAAATAAATTTCTACACCCATTACCAAAAATGAAAATAACTGAAGAGTATAATAAAAATGCTATATTTATGTATAAATTTATAGATTATGATGATCTTTATGGAGTATTATAACTTTTAAGTTCTGAAGAAGACTCCTGGGGTGGTCAAAACTGTCAATAGTGGGTTGTAAAAAAAAAGCATCATAAAAAGTAATAAAGTCCTGAAGAAGATTGCTGGGGCAATAGAAACTGTTAATAGTGGGTTGTAAAAAAGCATTGTAAAAATAAATAAAGTTCTGAAGAGGTTGGCTGTGGCAATCAAAACCATCAATAGTGGTTTGTAAAAAAGCATTGTAAAAAGTAATAAAGTTCTGAAGAAGATTGCTGGGTTAATAGAAACTGTTAATATTGGGTTGTAAAAAAGCATTGTAAAAATTAATAAAGTTCTGAAGAATATTGCTGGGACAATCAAATCCATCAATGGGTTGCAAAAAAGCATTGGAAAAAGTAATAAAGTCCTGAAGAAGATTTCTAGGGCAATCGAAACTATCAAAAGTAGGTTGTAAAAAAGCATTGGAAAAAATAATAAAGAACATAAATGATATTAAGATTAAGATTATATGTGCAACAGATATTTTCTTGTCATCTTGCCACATTTATTAACAACAAAATAACTAGCACTCAGAAGATTTCTACACACAGACACTGGGAAAGGATAATGAAAGCTTTAAAAATACCTTTAGATATATGGATATGGTTTTATACATGCAGCAATTTACCATGCAGCTTTTAACAAAACTAACTTATTTTATCATAGATTATTTTAACTATGGCATCTAATTTTATCATAGATTATTTTAACTATGGCATCTAATTTTCAGTGGAGATTTCTTATACCAAAACTGAATATTGTGGGAGATCCATTTTTTTAAAAAAACATTCCATAATTCACTATAATCATATGAATCAATAATCTTGCAGTGATAAATAAAATATAAGCTCTTTTAACTATAGGGTTTTGTGTATTTTTAATTACTAACATATGTCAGCAGAAATATTTTGTTGATTTATCTGACTTACCAGCTAATATATCTGGGCATCCTCTTTCAATGTTCAATTCTAATGAATACTAACAGACTTCACTAATTTTTTATTTATTTCAAAAATGAAAATATATTATTCTTATACAGATATATAAGCATTAATTCTAACACCACTAACTCATATACTTCTCTTATCTGAACAAAATTACAAAGTATTGTTTAATATAATGAGCATGCTAAAAGCTCTAAGCAAGCTTTTCTGATAAATGCCAGAAGAGAAAGCATTTAAAATCTCTATCCAGAATTCTCTCTATCCCCAAACCAGTTTCAAGCTGGTGGCTATCATCAGTGAGGTGCTAGGACATTCAGACACTAGATCCAAAATACCAAATCAAATGCAGTATTAATCTAATACTTAACTATTAAGTAGAAGATATGAAATTTTCAGATATCTATATGTCTTCAAATCCAGCTATCTAACTTAAATAGCTATATGGGATCTGAACTAAGTTCAGATACACCATATATTAATAGCCTTAGCAGTCAGTCATCTTGATACTTTCTCTTCTGGCATTTATCTGAAAAGCTTGTTTAGAGCTATTAGTATACTTGTTATATTACAGTTGCAGTACAAGCTTATTAAGCCAAGTCATGTGATGTATTTATCACAAAGCTTGTTGAGCAATTAGCAAAGCTCTTTGTCTACTTTTACTAGCTTAAAAAAATGGGGTCCTGTGATATATGACTATTTATAGTCTTTGCTTTAAGGATTAAGTGATGTTATATTGCTAAGACTACTAATATATGGTTTAGCTGAATATCTCTCTGCCCTATATAGCTATTTGAGTTAGATAGCTGGGTTTGAAAACATTTAAGTGTCTAAAAATTTCAGATTTTCTACTCAATGGTTAACTCTTAGATAAATGCTGGCTTTGGGTTGGTATTTTTAGATCTAGTGTCTGAAACTACCCTGGCACTTCTCTGAGGAGTGTCAAAGCATGAAACCATTGGTCAGGGGATTGGGTGTGGTTTCTAATAGAAATATTTTAAATGCTTTCTCTTGATTAGCATTTATCACAAAGCTTGCTGAGCAATTAGCAAATCTCTTTGTTTATATTTTACAAGCTTAAAAAAGAAATGTGGTCATGTGATATATAACTTTTTTTTATTGACTATTCATGTGATGTATGACTTGGATTTTCTTGGTATTACAGTATTGTTTAGATTTATTATTTTAATTACTGCCTTATAAAAAGTTTGTGCTAATATAAACATAATCATATTCTGTCATTTGATGTAGTAGGCTGTTTAGCTTTCAAAATAAGATTCAATAACATAATATTAATCTTTGAATTTACATGTTATATCTAGTGATATACAAGATTTAAACTATGATTTACAATCCAGAACTTGATTTACTAAGTGAACAGAAAATAAATTCTATATGCATACATCTTGCTATTCATAGCTTCTCTCATAGTCTATTAGGTAACCCCTGACCTTAATGACAACTAGATAGATCACAATTACTAAGAATCACATCATCTCCACCATCCAGAAGATGAGAAAATGAAACTTGTACTAATCTCCACAGCACCCACATCCCAGCACCCTGCTAAGGACTAGGAACTAGGTCTCAGGATACTTCCAAAGCTCATACTCTCTCATCCAATGCTCTTACTAATCTCCACAGCGCCCAGATCCCCACCAAAACCCAGGCCTGTGAGACCTTCCAATCATCAGACCCTGCCATCAAGATGGCAAAGATGAGTGACACAGCAGCCCCAATTTGAAGTTTAAACTGTAGTAGAACTCTCTGGCCTGAGGCACCCAAGCATGAGACTCTCTTGTCTTCACAGCCAAGACAAGCAATGCTGCAGCACTAATCAGAAATTTAAATCTTACATATTTACATCATATGCCATCTAAAGATTATCACATAGTCTAATAAGCAACCCTTGAATCACATAGAGAACAAAGAGATCAAAACCCAATGCATCATATCATCTCCATTGCCCCAAAGATGAGAAAGACAAAATCTGTACTAATCCTCATAGCACTCATATCCCAGATCCCCTGTAAGAACCAGAATCCAGGCCCCAGGAACCCTCCCCAAGTTCCAGACTTTCTCATCTAAAGCCCATACTAGAACCCAATACACCCACATCCCAGCCCCCCTCCAAGACCAGGATGCAATCCCTGGGAGCTTTACAAATGACAGACTCTATCCTCAAGACCACAAAGATGAGTGACACAGTAGTTCTAATCCAATGTTCAAATCACAGTTGAACTCTTTGGGAACTTGAGTTTTGTCCATCATGTTTCAGCTAGTAGGTTGGTTATTAGTACAATAAACTATTTTAATATATACAAATGTTAATTTAAATTGTCTGTACTTATGTATTAGTCTGGTACTGATGAAAATCATTGGCTCAGACAAATGTGTATATAAAAGACCAAATTAAACATATTTATAATCTTCTAAAAAGGAAATGAATTAAATTTGTAGATAAATATTAGTAATATTCTGATGAAGAGGAAGTAATCAGTCAAAATGTTGTTTTTGCTTATCATTTTATGATTTAAACTATGTTGCAATGTCATGAAAGAATACTGGTATGACTAATCGATAATCTTGAAAAAATAACATGCACTCATGATTTATTGTGTACCTTTAATTATTTCTAAAGTGAATGTGCATAGTATTTATTTCCAAAATTAAATGATTAAAATCTAGAAACTGCGCCCTACCAACAATGTTGCAGTCCACTATTTTCAAAACTATGGCGCTGTGCCCTCACAAAAAATGTGTTCAAATGATCATATATGATGCTTTATGTTGACAGTTCAGACAAACAATGGCACTGTTTAGTTCTCCACAATTACATTTGTGACTTTGCTCAGATTTATTTATAGCTGGTTGAGACAGTTAAATAAAAATACAAATATATAATAATAAATGTCACATATTTCAAACAAATGCAAAAAACAATAAAAAATACACAAAAATTCTCTTTACCTCAACACCTTTTCTATTACAAACAATATCAACTTAATCAATTTTTTTACATTTATATACCCATCCAAAAATATCCTAAAAATATTTAATTAACAGATATTTGAAAACCAAGCACTCTTCACAAACCTGAAGCTTAATTGTAAGTATAGGAGATTTGAACTGAGCACTGATTATATATATATATATGTGTGGGAGATGATAATCTGGATCAACTGATAAGTGCTGGTTTAGCACAAAATACATATATTGGTGATTACTTTATCTTTTCTACATGTGTGTGGTCATGTGTATCAGTTGTATGAGATAGTGTGGATAGTTGAAAAGTGTTTGAAAATCTGAGTTCAAATCCCCTATACTTTAATTAACAAATCTAAAAAACAATGTTAATAGAAAAGAAAACAATAGGTTAATTAAATGTTTTAGGGTATTTTTTGATGAATATATAAATGAGACTGTTTGTAATAGAAAAGGTGTAGAGATAAAGAGAATTTTTTAGTGTTTTTGCATTTGTTTGGAATATATGATATTTATTATTATATATATATATATATTTTTTTTTTTTTTTTAGTGTTCCTTGAAAAAGACTATATTTTAAAATAGTTGAAATGTTGGGTGTATTTTTATTTTTATTGTACTCATATAAAAAAACAAGTTTTTAAACGAAGAAGTTTGATGTATTCATTTACATATATGGAAAATTACGAACTATTTTGAAAAGAAAAAACGTGTAGATGATACTTGAAACCTTTAGTTCTGTATCTCATTCTTAATCGCTTTACAGTTGATGCTTTGATACATTTTGCTCTACTTTTTTCAACTCATGTTCACATTTTAGTTACTGTTTTTATTTCATTTTTATGGTTGTCTGAACCTTAATAGTATTTGAATTACAATAAATGGCACATATTTTTTTAGCTGTATCAAGGGTAGCTGATATGTCTACTTTACTCATTGCCTAAGGCATAACTTCTTCAACATCTGTATATGCTTCTATTTCTATTTATAAAGTGTTATATGACATTATCATCATCATCACCATCATCATCATCATCATCATCATCATTATTATTATTATTATTATTATTATTGTTGTTGTTGTTGTTGTTGTTATTATTATTATTATTATTATTACTATTTCTTAAGATATTTAATAAAAGCTTGTCCTCTCTTTTCAATAATCTTCTCCTACTATCCACATTATTTCCATCGGAGGATAGTATCATTGTTTTGTTACTGCTATATAGCATTTGCATTTATTTAAGGCAATTAATAAACACTATGTTTTCTTTGCAAGTTATCTGCTTTACCATAATCATTAATTATTTATTTAACCATCAAACATCACATGATTTTTTATGCTTACACAAGGTATTTTTTACATTGGCAAAACTCTCCATATAGTAGCATCACTCAGTGCAAGCTCTGAGTAGTCAATGGATGCAGGAAAATTTGTGCATAAAATTCCTATCTAGTGTCTACTCATCCAATATCCCCAGACTAGTTTCTAGCTTGCGGTTTTCATCAGTGAGGAACCTTGGATCTGAGAGCACTACACCTAGATCTTAGGATCTCTTACAAACCTTCAGCAATCACCTTTTACTTTTTTATCTAACTGTAAAGCTGAGTCCAAAATGAAAACATAATAATGTTTTCATGCTAAGTTCATTATCTTGTGTAGTTGTATAGATTCTAGTGCTCTCAGATTCAAGGCTCCTCACTGATAAAAGCCACAAGCTAGAAACTAGTCTGGTAATATTGGATGAGTAGGCACTAGCTAGGGATTGTGCTTTCAGATCCAAGACTCCTCATTGATGAAAGCCATAAGCTAGAAACAAGTCTGGGGATATTGGCTGTGTAGACACTAGATAGAAATTTTATGCACAACCTTCCTGCATCCATTGATTACTTTGGTTTGTAGTGAGTGGTGCTACTATAAGGAGAGTTTTGTCTCTGTAATTATTTATTTATATGTGGGGAAAAAACTTTCAAAATGTCCATTGCTTAAAATGTCCTCTTTTCCCTCTCTTGTGGAATAGGATATATGTAACAATGTTGTGCATGTGAATGTTAAATATACATGTAAATATAAAATTAAAAATAATCAATTTAAAACAAAATTGAAATAGACAACTCACTATAAATAAACAAGTTTAATACATCAGTCTAGCTTTCATTTCTTAATGAAATCTTTTCAAGATGTTTCTTTTTACACAATCACATGACCAATTATCCTACAGCAACTTCCCCAATGGGCATTTCTTACATTACCATAAATATAATTTTGCTTTAAATCAATTATTTTTAATTGTAAATATAGAAGGCAACATTATGGACAAATTTTAACATTTAAATTTGATTAACTAAAGTACATGTAAATATATATTCATGTAGATTATTGTGAGTTAATTTTATATATTCATGTAGTTGGTAGAGCACTGACTTGGAACCATGAGGTCCCATGACTGATTCTGCCACTTGCCAATCTGCTGCTTGAACTTTTTATGAACTCACTATCAATAAAGTCATATGCTTTTCTTTTTTGTATATGTAAATGTTTGAATGTTTTTACATCCTTAGGTTTGTCAAGTTGCTGTAGTTTTAAAGTGATTAATCATTGCTTTTTTATTATATCTTATTGTTAAGTATATAGTGTTTCCTATTTCTAATTTAAATATTCTTATGAGTATTTTAATATTGATATATATTTGAAAAAAATTATCATATCCTCTTATACACTTTGATGCAATCTTTTTTATATAATTTCTTTTTTATTTTGCTTACAGTTTCAACTATCGTGCAGTCTTCATCAGAGCTATCTATAATTTTATTTTCTTTCTTTACAACTCTAACTGAAGTTTTTAGTTATAGTTGTAAAGAGGGAGGTGAAACTTATAGAGATCTCTGATGAAGACTGCAGGACAGTTGAAACTGCAAGCTTTTCAGTTACAGTTGTAAAAAAGTGAAACTTACAGAGAGCTCTGATAAAGATTGCAGGATAGTCTAAACTATAAGCAAAATAAAGAAGAAATTGTAATAAAAGATTGCATTAAAGGGTATAAAAAAGATGATTAAAATAATAAGTATGGAGAGATGCATGTAGGGAGTAACAAGAAGATATTGAAAACACAATATATGGGTAAAAGAACAAACAGGTTTTACTCACCTCATTGAACAAATTAAAAGACTAAAGTGGAATTGGGCTGGACGTATTGCTAGAAAAGTGGATAATTGAAATCTTAAACCAGATTCCAAAAGATTGTAAAAGACCCAGAAAGAGACTACATGTGAGATGGATGAAATAACAAAGTGTGCAGGAGTGATGTGGAGAAAAGAAACTAAAGATTGGAGAAGATGGACTGAACTTGGAGAGACCTTCATCCTGCAGTGGATTGATAATGGTTGATGATGATGATGAAGAGAAATGCAAAAAAGTAAAGGAGAAGATATAAGAACAATATTTCAATATTGTTATAAAAATGTACTATCTAAATATAATAAAGAAAATTATAGCTAAAAGATGCAAACAACATTATGAGCAAAGCTTTATTCGTTTGGACAATTATAAAGTGCTGACATATTTTTGACTGGACTCAGCCATAGCCATATCAATAAATGTAATAGAAAGGGGCAGGCATATTAAGTAGTCTGACACAAGTGGAAATAATTTAGATATTGTTTGCACTACAAATTAAATAGTTAAAATGGATCATTTTTGGAGAGGGAAACACAGGATTCTTTTCAGTTGATAGTATGTTTAAAATGTTTAAAACTGTTATACTAATAAAAAAAATTATAAACCAATAAAAGAACTTAGCATGGGCAATAGTTTTGGATACTCGACTTTATATATGAATAATTTGAGAACAATTATTTTGATAGTAATAGATGACAAAAACCAATATTTTATGTTGGTGGTTACTTTTTAATATTTAAAGATAATAGAGAAATAAATGATTGCTGTATAAAATATATAAATAGATTATATAATAGAATTCAATTTACAATGGAAGTGGAAATTATAATAAGATTGATTACATGATATAAAATTAAAAACAATAACTAATAATAAAATATATATTGGCATAAACATTTTTAGAAAAAATATTTTCCATGCTTTAATTAGATAATTGAGTTCAACTATTGATTATATATACATGGAATAAATATTATTAATAATAAATAAATTATTAAAATAAGAAATTGGTATAAATTAAGTGAAAATAAAAATATCAAAAGAATAAAGAACATATATAACAATAATAAAAAATGCAAAGCAAATGGAAACTTATCATAATTTTAGCATATTTAAGAATACTTTTAATAATACATGTAATAAAGAACACAAAAAGACAATATAGTGTACAAATAAAACTGAAATAAGTCACTATATAAAAAGAACCTGGCTTTAAATAAATTGAGATAAATGACAAAATGGAAACATGAATGATATTTATGCAGTAAATTGTTTAGATTGTAAAAAGGATAATAAAAAATTATTTATGTAGAGTCAAAAAAAATATTAAAAACTAGATTAAAATAACATATAAAAGATAGAAATTCCAATTTATATCTGACAAAATTTTGAAATTTAGAAAATATTATCTCTAAAGAAAAGATGGTTAAAGAATATTTGTACATTAAAAGAGAAAAACCAACTTTAAATAGAAATAATCAAAAATTTAGTAAATAGAAAATTACAAGAATAAGAAAAGGATAATAATTATTTATAATTAAATATTAAAAAAAATATTTACACTGAGTTAAACATGTAAGGTAAGCTGACTGGAAGGTTTTAAAATAATAATAAAAATATTTTTTTTACTTGAACCTAGCTCAATGTATATAGAAACAAAAGGAATAAATCATTTCCCCACAAACTATGACTTAAAAGCACTCTAAATGTTGAACAAAGGAATCAAGAATGGTAGTTGTGATTGTAAATATTTTTGGAAGTAATGATGATGATGATGATGATAATAATAATAACGGTGATGATGTTGATCATCATCATCATCATCATCATCATAATAATAATAATAATATAAAAAATGAGAATGTGTACAGATATAATAGACAATTTATATAAAAAAGTATTAAATAATTTGAAGCTAAGTGGACAATTTTTGTTTTAGAAAATAGATATAAATTTATTTGAATAAATTTTTTTATAGTAATTATTGATTTTTGTAAACAAAATCTAAAATTTACGAATACAAATGTGTATATATTTATAAGAATAGCCATAGAAAATGGCAAAGTATAGATGGAAGTGTAGAATAATATGCTATATATATATAATGAAAAGAATTCTATTCATCTTGAAGTTAAAACAAGATTTATAAAGAAAAACCATATAAAGAATTATTTATATATTGAAGTTAATGGTCCATTTTTGAAAGAAAAAAGAGGAATACTTATTGATATATTGATTTATCAAACTGTAATTTTTTACATCACGATAAAATATTAAAAAGGAAAGATTACAAAAACTTTCAGTACTTGAGAAATGATTTTTCTTTTTGTTAAGGCAGTCTGAGTTAATTTATATTTTTTTCTTTGCTCTATTTCATCTTTTTTCTGTACAATATACATTTATCCTTGATAATAATGTTTTAATTTGATTATGGTTAAATGAAAAACAATTTATAATTACCATTGACAATAAATATTTTATTAATTCATCACAATAACATTTTGCTAAAGACTTTTTCGATTTAATAAACCTACTTTCTAACTAATGATTTAATATATATAAAAAAGTATTCCTCATTAAAAATCTTGTGACTATCCAAAATTCTGCAGACTTCCAACAATATTCAAAGCAGATAGCCGTCTTCCTCCAAGAGTTAGAGTCATTGAATCTTCCACACGTTTTAAAAACTCTACACATTTTATTTCTCTACTAAACAATTTAAAAATTAATATAAATGATATTCTAGTCAGCTTCCATGTTATTTCCTTATTTACAAAGTTCCAATTGATGAAGTTTTAAATATCATTTCAAAATGTTGGAATTTTCCAGACCATATTATTAATTTTTTTTTTTTTCATGTGTCTAAGCATCGGCCGGGAAGCGAACCCGGAACAACTGCTTGTAAGGCGGCTGTGCTGACCACTTGGTCACCAACGTTTGAATTAGTTAAATATTACCTTTCAAACACTTCGTTCTGTGCAATGGACAACAACATTATAAGCAGATTTTTGTTACTCCGATAAGTTCACCCATCTCAGAGGTAATAGCTGATTTATTTGTGCAATATGTATTGCTTTAGAGTCAACACCTTTAAACTTCTTGTTTCATTCAGATATATAGATGATACTTTTATCATCTGGCAACACTGTAAAAATAAATTATATGATTTTTTTCACACCTTTAAATAATATAATCATAATATTAAATTAATAAAGAAAACAGAGACGTATGGAAAACTTCCTTTTTTTTATGTACTTGTCACCAACAAACAGAATAATCTTTTATCTTTTTCTGTTTTCAAAAAATTTACACTCACAGATATCTACGGTTTTCATCCTATCATCATCATCATCCAGCTCAAATCTTTTCTGTGGCAAACACTTTTTATTAGAGCAATTAACTTTCAGATAAATTAAATCTGAAAGATAAAATAAATCCTGTAAATAATGTTTTGTTGACTAATAGCTATATTAATAAAACAATACACCAAGCCTTATTTCAAGCCCTAAACAATCAAAATAAGTTAAAGGAAAAAAATAATATTAGAGTATGTATTCCCTGTATAATATGGACTATAGACAATATTGATTATGATGAGTTAGAAGAAGTTAACAGCTACAAATATCTTGGTCAGATTATTAATACAGATGAAAACATAATGGGTGAAATTAATTATAGAATTAAGCTTTGTTGGAGTGTTTTTGGTAGAAATAACTTGATATTAAAAGGAAATATGCCTATGTGTTTGAAAAGGAAGGTTTTTAATAAATGTGTTTTGCCAGTTCTTACTTATGGATCTGAGACTTGGACACTTAATAGAAGAGCAATACAAGGACTTCAGACCACTCAAAGAAGTGTGGAGAATTGCATGTTGGGAGTAACAAGAAGAAATTGAAAACACAATATATGAGTAAGAGAACAAACAGATGTTATTCATTCTCATTGAAAAAATTAAAAGACTGAAGTGGCATTAGGATGGACATATTGCTAGAAGAGATGATAATAGATGGACAATTGAAATCTTAAACTGGATTCCAAGAAATTGTAAAAGACCCAGAAAGAGACCACATGTGAGATGGATGAATGAAATGAGAATGTGTGCAGAGGTGATATGGAGAAGAGAAGCTAAAGATCGGAGAAGATGGATTGAACTTGGAGAGACTTTCATCCTGCAGTGGATTGATAATGGTTGGTGATGATGATGATGATGATAGACAATGTTGGGCATATTCTAAAACATTCCAACATAAAAATGATATATACTATTTATTAAAAAATTAATAACATTTTATTCAAGCCTAAAAACTCAATTCCTTTTGAGGCACATGGTGTTTATGAAATTCCATATAACATTTGTAGAGCTTCTTAAGTAATCAGATTAATGCTGGAAGAGATAAACATAATAATGCAGTTAAAAATACTCATCAGCAGCAGCACTATCCTTTCATGCTACAGATATAGATCATAGTATTGATTTTTCTATTACAAGAATACTGTCCAGATGTGACATTCCCAACAATGTCAGATCTGAGAAGCCATTCAGATGTTTAAAAGGCAAGATTATACCAACAAACATGCAAATTATCTCCTATTTATAAGTTGTTGTTTTTTTAAGAAAATCTAAATAATTTCTTATATTTATTATTTCTGTTTTTTATTAGTAGAATTTTGTTATTATACTATATCAATCTATACAGCACCTCTACAACTACTTTCATAATTTTTATTATTCGGTTGATGGCTGGTGTGACTTGGCTGAAATGTTGGAATATATTTTTATTAAGATAAATTATACATGAATGTATCTGGATAATACTTCATTTATATATATATATACATAAGTGTAATAATGCTCAAGGCTAAATAGATTTATAAGTAACCATTAGAAACCAGTCAACATTTAGATAATCCTAATATAGTTAACAATTAACAATCTCAAACTGTTGTCAAGGCAACCTCTGTTTAACAGTAAAGGGATTCTATCTTTATTGTTAAAGGAGGTTGCCTTGACAACTGTTTTACATTGTTGATTGGTATCTATATTGGGATTCTCTCAGTGTTGATTCATTTCTAATGGTTATATATATACTCCATTTGTTATTAAGTTTTATCTAGTATGTTGAAGTGATTATTATAAGTTGATAGCAATAATCTATGATATTTCAAATTCATACGTAAATGACAATAAAAAAGTATCAACTAATTGCTATGATGCACCATGTTCTAGCTCTTATACAAATCTTTAATTGTTACTATTTTATCTGATATATATATATATACATTTATCATCATTTTCAACCATTATCAATTTATGGGGAGATGAAGATCTTTCTATGTTTAACTCAGTTTCTCCAAAACTTAGCCTCTCTTCCCATAATATGCTAGAAAACTTCCTTGTATCATTTCTCATCTTATATTTTGTTTCTAATACTAATAACAATTTCTTGTAATCCAAATTAAAAAGTCAATTTCACTCTCTTAATGTTGTCAATGTTTTAGCTCCAATCTCTTTTTGTTATTCTTAAAATACATTTTTCTACATTTCATAGAATGGTTTAGAATCCCACAATGCTTTTCTATTAAGTATCAAGTCTCAGATACAGAAATACAAAAAAAGTAAAACACATTGATTGAAATTCTTCCTTTCAAACACTTAAAAATTTTATCATTCAATATTCAATTCCCTTTATCAAAAGCAATTCCAACAACCTTAATTCTATCATTAATTTCAACCACTTCCATACAAATTAAAAATTCCAAGGTATTTCTAGTTGTTAATTTCTTCTAATTCGTGGTTGCCAGTTTTTTTTTCTTCTGAAAACATCTATGGAATATTATTTTAGACTTTATTTTTAGTTTTAATTTTTTCTTATTATATAATAATTCTTGCATTTCCTGAAGCTCTGAAAATATTATTTGCATAAACAATCACATGATCTGCAATATTCCAGATAATTTCAATAACCCAATATGATTTAACTTAATACACTATACAGGCTTACTCACACCTGCACATATAATGTAATATATAAGGGATTCGAACTCAGACTTTCACTTGACCCTCAACTCTCCATGCCATCTCATATTGCTGACTCATCTGATCACATGCATGTTGAAAAGATAAATAATCACCAATATATGTATTTCAAACAAAGGCAAGACTCTCCAAACAGAAATGCCACCCTGTGCCAAACAGAGTAATCAATGGATGCCAGAAGGTTTGTGCATAAAATCCCTTTCTGGCATCCATTGATTATTCTGTTTGGCACAGGGTGGCATTACTGTTTGGAGAGTCTTGCCTTTGTTTACACAATTATGTGCTAGTATAGAGATGGTGATCATGTGATGTTTAGTGATTTAATATATGTATTTCATGCTAAACCAGCACTCATCGGTTGGTCCAATCATTACCACACATACATACAATCAGCTCAGCTTTATATTAAAATATCCACTCTTTATACTTTAATGGACAGGCTTCATACCACTCCAACCCACAACTCTTCAGCCATCCATTTCATTGAAAATCTGATAATGGAACGTTCAAAGCCCATGTTAAAAAAATGGACAGATGAAGAGTTGTGCATTGAAGTGTTTTGAAGCCTGTCCATTAAAGTATAAAGATTGGCTATCTTAATATCAAGCTGAGCACTGGTTGTATATATGTGTAGAGTTGATAATCTGGACCAACTGATGAGTGCTGATTTAGCACAATATATATATATATTGGTGATTATTTATCTTTCAACATGTGTGAGATCAGGTGGATCAGCAATATGTGATGGCATGAGAGTTGAGAGTCATGTGAAAGTCTGAGTTTGAATCCCTTATATGTTAAAATATGATTTTTATAACTGCTTTAAACAGTTTTGCGATATTGATTAATCCTGTTGCACATCCTTTTCAATGTTAATCTTTTAGAAGTACCACCCTACTAATCACTGTTGGTGCATTTTGATTAAATACTCTCAGAATATTATCTATATTTTGATGATCCAAAACATTAATCATTGTGGAAAATATTCCAGAATAAATGCCTTTTCATAGTCTATAAATCCAAAGCATAATGGCAATTCTTATTCATTAGTCTTTTCTAAAACTTTTTCTAATAATTGAAGGAGATTCACTAATTGAAACCCTCTTTTAAATACAGCTTGCTCTTTTGATTGGTTAGTGTCCAAAGTTTCTTGTAGCCAATCATAATTATCTTGGTAAAGATTTTTCAAAAAACTGATTGTAAATTGGTCTATAATTTTTATCTTTATCATCTTTCTTAAATTTCAATATTACAATCACATTTTTTTAATCATGTAGTACATTTTTATCATTTAGATATTTGATATATAGCTTTGCTAACCATTCCTCTAATACTTCATATGCTTCGTTTTAAATATCAATAATAATTTCATCATATCCTGAAGCTTTTTTCCTTCTTTATATATTTAATTTCATATCTCACCTCCTCTCTTTTTTAAGATTTTATTGCATGCCTTATCTCTTTATTCAAAATATTTGGTAATTCAGAGGGTATAGTAATTGTAGATGATATTTTGTTTTCTTATTCTTATTACACTATCATTTTTATAGAAGTCATTTTTCATTTTAATAATAGTTCCATCTTTTGTTCTTTCTGCTGAAAGAATTTTCTTTCCAATATCTAGATGTTGTTTTACACTTTTATATATATATAACTGGTTGTTTTACAATAGCATGTTGAAACCGCTAGAGGGCGGGCTCGGTTTGTAAACAAAGATAAATATAATGTTGCCGGGGCCGGGTTTCTTTTCTTCTTTTTTTTTTTTTGTTGGCTTTGGTTTTTTTATTTTTTTTTGTTTATCACATTTATAAAAGTAATATCAAATCAATTTTTTTGTTTAAACATGACAAAACAAAAAAAAAATAAACAAATGCATAAACAAAAAAATTACAAATAAATGAATTTACAAAAAAAAACTACTTCATTTTTTTGGCTTTTGATTCTTTTTTTCATTATTTATATTTTCATAGGGGACGGGGTTTTTTTTTTTTTTTTGGTTTACCGTCTACATATTTTTTTTTTTTTTTTGGTTGTTGTTGTTGTTGTTTATCACATTTAAAATAAAAGTATGGCAGCTATCAAATCTATTTTGGCTACCCCGAACAAAAAAAAAAAAACAAAACCAAAAAAAAAAAAAAAACACGGATCGATTAAAACCAATGATTTTTAAAAAGTAGTTAACCGATTTTTTGTTGGTTTTAATTTAATTCTCATTAAACCCTTTTCTATTTTCGGTTCAGTATTGTACGACAAACAAAAAAATCAGCCGATTCAACTACTTCTTCTTTTTTTTTTTTTTATTCGGTTTGTTTTGTTTTTATTTTGATAAATAAATCTATTGTTCGTTTAACGGTAACATTTACAAGCCAAAGTCCAACTTTGGGAGAGGGGGGGAAGGGTGTTTGCAATTGCTAACAGAATGGAACGCCAACAACTCGAAGATTGACCAAGTTTTGATGGTAATTCCCCCTCAAAAAACATCAATCTATACGGCAATTAAAAGCAACTTTTGGGGCTCTTCAGGCAAAAAAAAACACAGCAGGCATGCAGCTTCAAGGTGTTTTGTTTGATAAACCACCGCCGGTTCCAGCAGTCAGAGAAGAATCCTTGTTCTTTCTTTGACATTCGGCAAAACAAGTTGTCCTATTTTTTCAGCTATTCGATTAATCATCTCGCAGTTGTTGTCGCACGAAACGTGACTTAGAGTGTGATTTGATGGGAAGCGCGCTTTTAACTACACTTGGCCCATTTTTTCAGCAGGAAATGGGGGCTAGGGAAGCATGAGACTCTGCTGATAATTGTTAGTAGACCTTCCTAAAACATGCAAGATAGAGGGGGAGGTGGTCTTAATGAATATTAAAATAGTTTTGACAATCGTAATTCCAGCCACCCTCAGACAATACTGTAAACAAAAGTGAAATATGATCGCTAGTCCGAAATGCTTAGCCCGAATCTGAGCTGTAAGCTGACACGATAGCTTCTGCGGCAAGATTGGCTAAATGTTCACATTTCTGTGCATTAGCATAGAAATAATACACAGTCAGCTGGTACCCTCCCCCATATCAACAGACTATTTCTAGGCTTACGCATTAGAAATAGAACGTTCGATAGCGGTGGAGGTGGCCACCTAAACGGCATATTTCTGTGCACTAGCATAGAAATAACACCCTCCGGTGGTTTCAACTCACTATTGTAAATTTTCTTGCGATTCATAATTAGGTATTCTTATATCTTTATTAACTTGTTCATATCATTTTACAAAACCCCAGATATTCGATTCTTTTTAATAAAGCATTTTTGAATATTTTTGTAAACCTTCTTTTCTTCATATATTGTTTTATCTCAATAAAAAATTTACTAGTAAAGTTGTGAGGGCAGCAACTTTGACACTTATCAAGTAATTTTGGGTCTATATATGCTGAACAATGATAAAGGCAAGTGTAAGAGATTGTGGTCTGTGCCAACTGAGGAGTGCGGGTTCAGCATGGTGTGTGCATCTTGGGCATAATACACTTTTTCCACATGATGGTCTTTTATTTATGATTAAATCTTTCCACAAGCTTTTGAATATTAATACACATCCTTTTACTAATAATTATTTTAAAATAAATTTATTAAACATAGTAAGAAAAAGAAAGGTATTTGAAAAAGGTCAATGCATATCTTAATAAGACTAGGAGGAAAATGAAACTTTCACCCAAGTATCATCATGCAGAGTTACAAGTGAAAGCACAGAGTCCCGCTGCTTGATCTGGTCAAGGAGTTTGATATAGACAGTTAAAGATGAGTCCTGAGAATGACCAAAGATGAGCCTGCAACATGTCAACCATAAAAAAAATGTAAGAAAGATTGATAATCTTGTTTCTGCTAAAAATATCATCCTAATGATTATCATTAAGTAACTTTATTGTTTATTGGATTCTGTTAGATATATGTTAGTTAAGTTAAGATGTGCATATTTATTTATCTATTATCTTAAAAGAATGGGCAATAAAATAAACTGACTAAATTAGATTCATATATTCACAATGTGAAAGCCTTTATAGAATTAGCTCTATACAACATGCATTTCATCCTAAGTTGTATTAAAAGTAAAACCATATAAACTACTTAATAACCTAGATTAGAAATTAAAATAAAATTTATAGAGATATATGTCTCTCTAAATTGAAAGAAAATCTGACTCATCTGCAAGCAATTACACATAAGCTCAAACTCAGTGGAAAATTATATTGGGAAAGATAAATTCCATATACATAATTCAAGGCCAGCCGATAAAATTTCTACAGGATCTCTACATAAAGTACACATGGATATATATATTAAATCTCCAATTTCAGACGTATGTAAAACAAACAAAATAAAATTGCCTAAAAATTTCAAGCATAATAAAATTAACTTACTACACACCTGTTATATATATGTATATCATTAAAATTCAGTCAGCATTTACACAATCTCAATATCAATAACAATCAACAATTTCAAACTGTTGTCAAGGCAACCTCCTTTTAACAATAAAGGTGGAATCCACCTTTATTAATAGTGCAATATATTTCTAAAAACACTAAAGATTGCAACTTGACTATAGAGATTGAAATTATTGCTACAAAGAAGTTTATAAACCTCTTTAACCAGGTAAATATAATCTGTCCTGAATGTAAACTAATAAATAGTCAATTATGACATTACAAACTACACCCATAGTATTAGTCAAGTAATAAGTGTAATAATGCTCAAGTCTAAATGGGTTTGTAAGTAATCAAAAACCAGTCAAAACTTAGACAATCCCAATATCAATAACAATCAACAATTTCAAACTGTTGTCAAATCTAGACCTAACATTTCTGGAGAAGACACTCTACCAGTACTTCCAAGGGAAGAACACATTTAGAATTTGTAGAACATTACTGACAAGGATAATTTTATCATATGTAGAATATTCAAATAAAAATAATTGAGAAATATAAACATTTTGATATACATATAAATGTTATTAATTATTGTGACAAAAGGGTGTCGACCTGTTTAGTTTTGTGAAATGGTATATATGAAATATATTTTGAGAGCAGAGTAATTGCCACAAAAAGTTTAAGTAAAGAAATATTCATCTTATGTTTAAATAATAAACATTTACAATCAGAAATAAAGTAATTTGGAAATTTTACATATAAATTTTATTAATATTACCAAAATCACACTTTTCTTTATTTTTGCCATAATAATCTATAAATACAATTTATCCAAACTGCTTCAAACACTTTTTAGCAAAACTCTTTATTTGTACATATATATATACCTACATTTCAACTGACCTGCAGTCTTCTTCAGAGCAAGTTTATTCTTTTTTTTTTAGAAGATCAAAATAAACTTGCTCTGACAAAGACTGCAGGTCAGTCAAAACGTAGGTATATGTATATGTACAAATAAAGAGTTTTGCTAAAAAGTGTTTGAAGTGGTTTGGATAAACTGTATTTATAAATTTTATTAATTATCATGACAGAATGATGTCAGTTTGAGTTTAGCATAATCATAAGAGTATATATGTAGTATATTTCAAACTCATGCCTAGAAATTCGAAGTTGAGTAATTGTTTAAATAAATAAGTTTAAGTAAAAAAGTATTTCTCTTATATTTCAATTAAAAATATTTACACCCAGTATGCATTTTTAATGATGAAATGATTCAAAAATTTATACAATTTTATTTACATATTGTGCCCATACAACCTGCTCATCAGCACGTGTGACCCCTTATGGCAGCACAAATGACTCACCTTAATAAATCATTTAAATCAATAGAAAATTTAAAAAAAAAAAATTTCAATCAGAAGCTTCAATAATTGATTTTGCTTTATGCTAATTGATTACTTCATTATAGGTGTTATTTATGTGTTTGTATTGCTTTACCAGTTAGACTAGACCTATGGTTATATATCTATGTTGTTTTCAAGACAGACTTCATTGTATTTGGGCTGCTTCATCAGCACTTTTCTTATACATACATATACAACCAATATTATAGTTTAATTAACAAATGTCAGAAATTTATGACGCGATGCAGTAAGACTTCTCCTTTCTTGGGTGTCAGAAATCTCTCAGCTACTATGCCCAGAGATCTGTTAGACACCTTATCTTTATTTTCCATCTCCCCAACCCTAAGTTTTCCTATATTTTTCTCTATCTTCCCCAATCCCATTTTTTACAACATCTGTGGCCTTTATATCTAAACCCCCCTTATCCTTTTCCAATCCCAGCATAAAAAGCAAGAACCACTTTCTGCATAATCACATTGTTTATATTTATTCTCTCACAACTTCATTATTTGCCCTCCTTCTTCTTGTAAGCATTTACACTCAATTAACAGATGCCTAATATTTTCTATATCTTCCTTATATAACTTGCAGATTAAATCACCCACATTTCACCATTTATGTGCAGTCCCTTGTTGCTAATGATCCTGTTCAAGCCTTAAACAGTAATTACTTTTTTTGCTATTATCATAAATTAACTTGCACCCAATATTCTGTTTACTTCTATATATATTTAAACTTTTTTTACTTTCCATACTAGTTCTCCATCTCTCCAACTGCCTTTAACACTCAAAAATTCTCCTAACACAATTAACCCATCTTTTGTATATATACACTGACATAAAGTCTTTATCCAAATCATCTGTATACCATACTACCTTTCTTACCCATCTTGTTGCCTGTCCTTTACCCGTAACCCAATTAAATACTATTTTGATTATTCTCTTATTATCCATAAATTGCAATTTACCAAACATTTCCATTTTACACTACAAAATTACTATGGAAAGCCATCTAGCGACTGATTGATTAATTAACCTAATTCTAGAATTAAATCAAATCAAATAAAAACAATCCCATAATTCAAACTTACATGCAGAGAATATATATCGCATTTAAACTTAACTAATATATATATCATTTACATTTTGTTTTTTCTTTATTAAAAATGTAATATAACAAAACAATTACATTAAGCGAACATAACGATCAAATCTGTCTTAATTTTTATAATACATATTACATGAAAATTTTGTGGCAGGGCGGCAATATAATTTTGCACCCGGGCGGCACAAACCCCCAGAACGGGCCTGAATGTTGACATATAAATATACATGCCATTAATACAAATACAGAACATAATTTTAAAAAAAGTATTTTTTTTTTTCAAAATGCAGCTATATATTTTTTTTCAAAATTATTTTAATTTAGTAAAAGATTTTATACTGTTTTAAGAATATAGAGAATTAATTATTCTTAAAACATACAAATAAGTATGAGAAATGTGCGATTTGCTGTTGGTATTAATAATCAATGTTAGAGAAAATCGCTTAGTATTTATTTTATACGAAATATTTTCCGACTTTCTTAACTTTTCTGAAACACACATCGAAAACTTTTCACTTTATTGTTATTGCGGATAATTTTACAAAAAGATTTTAATACAGAATTTCTTAAACAGCAAATGCTTAGCCATTTCCTGGCGAAGTCTTCTCCTTACCGCATAATCTTGATGTCATCGTGTCAGCTGAAAAGAACTGAAAGTTTTCAACCATGTTTCAGTGTAAATAAAAAGAGAAAAAATGTATCAAATAAATCAATAAATAACTTGGCTTATATTGCCGTCAGCTGAACAGTTATAATAAAAACATTTTTACTCAACTGATTTTTGTTTTTTATTCTACAATATTTTTAAATAAAACGAAAGAGATTTATTTAAATTTTCTTTTAACCAATTAGTTAATTTCTTTTTTAAAAATTAATTTTCTATTTTTTTTTTTCTATTTTCTCTTTAGATGTTTCAGTCTCCTCTGCTCCTTACTCATCCCAAATTTATTACTTCTCATATAAAGCAGTTTTCTTCCGTCTGTTTTTTTTATTCTCTTTTTTACATCTCTGTTTAAATAAAATGTTTTCTTTAATATTTAAATACCTCATTGAAAAAATTAAAAGACTGAAGTGGAGTTGGGCTGGACATATTGCTAGAAGAGATAATAATAGATGGACAATTGAAATCTTAAACTGGATTCTAAGAGATTGTAAAAGACCCAGAAAGAGACCACATGTGAGATGAATGGATGAAATAAGAAAGTGTGCAGGGGTGACGTGGAGAAGAGATCGGAGAAGATGGATTGAACTTGGAGAGACCTTCATCCTGCAGTAGATTGATAACGGTTGATGTTAATGATGATAATATACTGAATTTTAGATGTAATCAGAGGGAAATTTGAACACAGTCTGTCAAGTTTTCCTTCAGCTATCCACTCTATCTTATTTAACCGATAGCATAACCACATAAATGAAAAAAAGTAAAGGATGCTAAACCAACATTTATCGAGTGGTCCAGATCAACATCTTTACATATTTACATAATCAGTGCTCATTTTATATTAAGATAGCAAATCTTCAAACTTTGATGGTCAGACTTCAATTTTCACCTTCCAACTCTTCAGCTACCATATTATTGAAAATCTGAAGATGGAATGCTTTCATTTTTCAATTTTGAAAAAACAAATGTTAATGTTAAAAAGCAAGATTATATATTAAATAGAAAATAAATAGAGAAATTCTTATATATATATATTAAGTTTTTTATCTGAAGATATATAGAATGGGTGACTAATATAATATTTCAGACAAATAATAACGCTTGCAATTGTTTATCACATATTTATAAATGATTTAATTATAAGGGACTTGAACTCAAACTTTCAAGCTCCCTACAATATCCAATCTATCTTATGCAACTAATGTATGTGGGCATGTGTGTCAGTTGTATAAGATAGATTGGATAGATGTAGGTAGCTATAATTACATTAAGTTTAGTATGGACAATATACATATATTTAAATATTATATATGAGTTAACAAAGTGTGAAAGAACAACTTTTATAATAAACAATATTTAATTTATAAAGCGCAGACAGTATTTGAAATTAAACTGAGAGACTGCAAATCTCTCGCGCTTATTAGCCAATCAAATTGTAAATACAAGACAGAGAATTTAATAAGAAGAGGGCGTCCACCCTCTTCTTTACTTGTCTTTCTGAGGGTGGATGCCCTCTTTTTATTAAATTCTCTGTCTTGTATTTACGATTTGATCGATATTAATAACACCTGATTGGCTAATAAGCATGAGAGGTTTGCAGTCTCTCAGTTTAATTATAATAAACAATATAAGATGAAGATTGTACTGATTAAAATCAAAGAAGCCTAGAAAATATAAATCAATATATATATTTTTTAATAAATTAGAGAGAATTTGAACACAGACTTTCAAGCTCCTTTTAGCTATCCACTCCATCGTATGCAGTTTATACACATGACCACATACGTGTAAAAAAGTTAAATGATCTCCAATATACGTATAGCACGCTGAACCATTACTCATAAGTTAGCCAGACCATCACCTCCCACACACATCAATCATGCTCATTTTATATTAAGATAGCAAATTTCCACACTTTAGTGGACAGACTTCAATTTTCTCCACCCTTTAACTCTTCAGCCATCCATATTATTGAAAATTTGATGATGGAATGCTCAAATCCCTTGTCGATGCCAATATTGTTGTCATAACCATGTTAACTTTATCATTTTGACCCCTCATATATAGAATCTTAATATTTCCATTTAAATACACAGAAGAGAAATTTCAATATTACATATTCATCTTGAATTGTACCCATCCCTCTCCTGTGTATTTAAATGGACATATTAGAGTCCTATGTATGATGGGTCAGAAAAAAGTCAACATGTATATGATGACAATATTAGCATCAGCAAGGGATTTGTGCATTCCAGGATCAGATTTCCAATAAATATGGATGGCTGAAGAGTTGGAGGATGGAGGAGCTTGGAGTCTGGCCACTAAGGTTTGAAGATTTGCTATCTTCATATAAAAACTAAGCAATGATTATATATGTATGTGTGAGAGATGATGATCTGGACCAACTGATGAATGCTGGTTTAGCACAAAATATGTATATTGGAGATCCGTTACCTTTTTCACATATATATGGTTATGTGCATCAGTTGTGTAAAATGAAGTGGATAGCTAGTATAAGCTTGAAAATCTGTATTCAAATCCCCTCTAATTACATCTAAAGTTTAGTGTATACATTATATTGCATTTAAATACTACAAATACACTTTTGAAAATTATACGAAAAATATTGAAAGAGCTCTTATGTGAATATTAAAAAAAGTGGTGACTACAGTTAATTGTTTCTATGGTCAATAAATTTTCTCAATCTAGCTATGATTTTTTTAGAGAACTAGTAACAAAATATCTTAAATATCAAGCGTTGGTGGCCGAGTGGTCAGCACAGCCGCCTTCAAGCAGTTGTCCCGGGTTCGCTTCCCGGCCAATGCTTTGACACATGTAAAAAAAAAAATCTTAAATGAACCTCTAAAAATTCCAACAAGGAGATAGATTCATTAGTAGATTTATTAAATCTTTTTTTACTTTTGCCACTTTTGACACTCATTAGATATACAGTTTATGATTTGTGTTTGTCTAATCTCACATAAGCCAAGAGTTGCTATATTCTATTTATGAAATCAACGATTATAAATGACTACAGATTGTTCTAAATATGGCAGTGAAATCTAGTTACATTTAAGATCAAATTTAGCTGTCTTTAGTGTTGTATTTAAAAAAAAATATTTGGAAGTTCGTAAAGTTTTTATTTTTATGTCAATTTTTCAATTGTAGATTCTTGTTTAAACATCCTGAAAGAGAATTTTGATTTGAGATGAATCTTTGAACAAAATTATATTTGAGTTATTGTTGGGTCTAATGTACTTAAAAGGTATTTTTCTTGCTAATAACATCTTTACTATTATTATTTTTGTACTACTTCCGGTGCTTGAAGGATAAGAACGGGCTGGGAAGCGAACCTGCAAGCAACTGCTTGCTTGCAAGGCGGCTGCGCTGACCTCTCGGCTACCAACGCTTGACAACTAAAACTTTTGTTAAATAGCTCCTCGTTATTATTATTAATCAAGGATTAATGTGCGTATATATATATTTAAATCAGTTAAATCAAAATGTGTTTTTTTAATGTTTTTATCATTTTTTATTGAAATAATTGATAACTGTAAAACTTACTGACATCAAAGTGATATAATATACACAGCTTTTTATTCTTAATGGATTTTCAGTTTTGAAAGTTATTGTTCTTAATTTATTTTCTTCGTGTGGTCAAGTGTTTTCCAAGTTGTTTACCCGGAATATCTCAGAGTATATAATATATATTAACCGATTACTACGTCTTTAATTTGTAGTTTGAATAATTACTTTTATAGACATATTGGAAAGTGACATCATTTTATTGTTATCAGAAAAATATAAATTTTATAAAACTTTAACCGAAATAACTGATGATTGAAAACTGCATAAACTTACTGACGTCAAAATAATATAATGTTTACTGATTTTTATTCTTAATGGACTTTGAATTTTGGAAGTTATTTTTAAAGAATACTTTTAAAGTAACACGCAAAAAAGTTTATTGTTTTCTTACAGGGACAAGACTAGATTTGTGTTAAAAAGTATTATAATAATTCAGATTGGAGTCAATTAACAATTTAATATATTTAATCACATGATCGTTGATATCTTATATATGTGTATAAATATATTATTAATATTTTTAAATTATTTAAGCCAAAATTGTTTGTTTTTTAATGTTTTTAAGATTTTCTATTGTCTAGAAATAACTGGTGATTGAAAACTGCATAAACTTACTGACGTCAAAATAATATAATGTTTAGAGATTTTTATTCTTAATAGACTTTGAGTTTTGGAAGTTATTGTTCTTACTTCTTATTTATTCCTTGTCTTCGTCTAATCAATAATTTTTTAAGTTGTTTTACCTCGAGGGTATAATGCTGCAAGATAAGGAATGACAATATTTTTAAAGAATACTTTTAAAGGGGAAAAAAGTTTAATATTTTTTTTTTTTTTTAATGTCATAGCATCGGCCGGGACGCGAACCCGCAACCCGGGCAACTGCCTGCACGTGCAAGGCAGTCGCGCTGACCTCTCGACCACCAATGCAAGACAAGTTTAATATTTTCTTACTGGAAAAAGACTAAATTTGTGTTAAAAAGACTTGTAAAACTTTCGATTGGAGTCAATTAACAATTTAATGACGACATGATTGTATAAATGTATAAATACTATTAATTTTTTTTTTTTTTAGCTTTTTTTTATCATCATTGTCTTATATACATTGCTTAATATTTTCAATTGGCCATTCCTTATCCATTATGCCAATCTGTTACTTATGGAAGGCAAACATCTTGGAAATGTTCTGGGCCCTGTGATTTGAAATATCGCTTGCACTGTTTTAAATTTTGTTAATAATAAGGATTGTAGTGTTTTGTATGTGATTATTGTAAGGTTTCTCTTAATAATGATGCTGTCTTTTCTTTTCAATCAACTTTTTCAAATTCATCAATTTCTGATTTAGATTATCCCTCTGTGAATACTATAGCTAATCAGCTTATTCCTGATAAAAATAAAATTCCAGACATTACCTTTTGTCATAGTTGTTCTTTGATTATTTCTGCTGCAACCCTGAGGATTAAGTGTTCTGGTCAATGTCAAAAATATTTTCATTTGTCTTGTACTAAGCTGTTTAAATCTGATGGTATTATTTTTCAAACAGTTGGTAATGGATTTTTTATGTCAGGCTTGTAATGATATAACTTCCAGTATAAAATTTTCAGATGTTGATAATGAACTTCTTAATGAATTGGTAATGGATAATGACTCATTAAAGTCATTGACTAATAAGATCATGGGTTTAGATTCGAACGACAATGAACGTAACTTGTTTGAACCTATGATCTCTGATAGTCACATTTCAAGTACTGATTATGATATATTTACAAAACAAAACTCAGATTTGATAATGTCTTTTTGTAATAATACTTCAGTTCAAATTATTAAAGAAAATTCTAGTGATTATAATGAATTAGATTATATTTCTAAATCTAATACTAGATTAACAGATGTTGTGAAGACAGGTGCTACAAATAATGATTTTGAAAATTCTGATAATAGTTCTATACCAGTACAAAGGAGTAAAGCTAATAGTGCTGTAAATAGCTCCAATTTTGCTAATATGCAGGATGAATTGATTTATGAGGCTAACAGTAATCTTCCTTATGCAGAATAATTCTACTATTACATTTGCAGGAATGTTTGAATCTTTTTCTGTTGATTTAAACTGCATGGATTAAATGCCTTAATGATATCATTTCATATCCTGAACATTTCACTTTAGAGGTTTTACAATCTTATTCTATATCACAAATTCATTCTTTGATTATTAAGATATCTCAACTTTATTAAACAGGCAAAACTCTCCATACAGTAGTGCCATCCTGTGCCAACCAGAGTAATCAATGGATTCCAGAAGGCTTGTGCATAAAATCCCCATCTAGTGCCTACTCATCCAATATCCCCAGACTAGTTTCTGGCCTGTGACATTCATCAGTGAGGAGCCTTGGATCTGAGAGCAGTTATGTGCTAGCATAGAGATCATGATAATGTGATGTCTCAACTTTGTAATAAACCATTGAATTGTTCTTCTAGTTTTAGCAAAGGTATTCAATGCTCTCTTCCTTCTGTCAAATCAACTTGTTTTCCAAAGTGGGTTCAAATAAAACCAGGATATTTTACAATAAAAACTTTCATAATACATATCATGAAAATCATGATACTGGTAATATTATTAGTTTACATGATAGCAAGAGTTATAATAATATATTAAAAAAAAAAATTAACTTAAAAATGAAGTTAAAAAAGAGAAGTTATAAATAATATAATAAAAATAAGCTAAACGTTTTCGAGGATTCATGCCTCATAATCATAGCTTTCTTAAAAATACATAATAAAATATATACAAAGATATATAAAATTAAAAACATTCAACTTATGAATACATCCACTATGGCTACTACGGATGTGAAAGAATTATATGGATCTATTTATAGAAAATTATCCATTCAAATAGTGCATGAAAAACTTTTGAGGACACGTTGCCCTTCTGATAGAGTTAAATTTATTGTTGCTTTTCTTTCTTGGCTTGATTTGCACATTTTTACAATCTTTGAAAACAAGTGGTATACTATGAAAGATGGATGGCCAATGGGCTTACCTGTCAGTGGCATTTTATCTAATGTCTATTTAAATGAATTTGAGAGCTCTATAATACCGAAATATTACAATTCCACTCTTGATTTTACATATATTCGGTATGTGGATGATATATTTATTATTTCCTCTATGGATAATATTTTACATATACGAGAAGAACTTCAAAGTTTATCTAATTTATCACTTAGCATTGTATATGAAAATAACAATAAAGAAATCAAATATCTTGACCTTTCATTATCAAGAAATAATAACTGTATTGATTACAAGATGATAATTAAGCCTTTTGAAATTAGAAGCTGTATTCACCCTAAATCTAACTCACTTGCATCACATAAATTTGCTGGTTTAAATTCTTTCTTATTTAGAAATTTGCATCTTTGTAAATATGAAGCAGACAGAAAAGAAAATCTGAATAATTTTATTAAAGATTTGATGAAAGCAGGTTTTAAACTTTGGACTATTAAAAATTATATTTCTAAATTCCATAATAAAATAAATAGTGTTGTACCATGTGTTCAACTTCCTAGAATTACTATTCCTTACATTTCCAAAATATCTAACAAATTAACTAAAGCATTATTCAATAAGTTTAAAATTGGATTTAGAACTCCTCCTAATTCTAATAGATTGATCAACAACTCAAAAGATCATATTGATCGTTCATTCACCCCACATGTAGTTTATTCCATTTCATGTCCTCAAGAAAAATGTCTTGCTGTATATTATGGTGAAACTAAAGCTACTGTTAATACTAGGCTTGCTCAACACATGTACACTTACAAGAGAGCTCAGAAGAACAACAATATATCTTCTGTATTTTTGGAGCATTCCATGAAATCTGGACACAATTTTATTCCTTCCAATCCTGTAATTTTATGCACTGAATCAAATGATCATAAGAGGAAAATAAAAGAAGCATTCTATATTAATGGAAATATTAATGCTATAAATAGAAAAGACACTTGCTTTGATATATCGAAGAAATGGTCCACGTAACACGTGCTAATTTTATATATCTTTGTATATATTTTATTATGTATTTTTAAGAAAGCTATGATTATGAGGCATGGATCCTCGAAAACGTTTAGCTTATTTTTATTATATTTATTTATAACTTCTCTTTTTTAACTTCATTTTTAAGTTAATATTTTTTTTATTTATATTTTACGGGAAGTAATTTATTTTATTACATTAATAATATAAAAAGTGTTGCAAACAATTATACTAGTTCAGAGTCTCTGTCATTTGTTGGAAAGATAAAACTTGTTATGAGACTGGAGTAAAAGGTCTAATTTCTCATATAAATCATAGGGATGTTTTATTTTGCAAAAAACATTAAAACAAAAAATGATTCTATGGATAAAACACAACTTTATCACAACAAGAGAAATTCTAATGTATCCTATAAACGATGACCTTCTAATTCTGTTTCATCAATATATTCTTCTAACATCTCTTCTTCTTTTCAGCAATTTTATAATAGAAAATTATCAGATAAACAGTTTAGCAAAGAGTATAGTTTACCCCATAATTTAGACTATATTCAAATAAATTTTATAATACAAAATTTAGTAAATATTATTCTAAATTTAGACAAAATATTTCTAAAGATAATGATGAACTTAAGTTTAAATGTCCAATTTCTTGTAGAAGTCCTAATAATAGTAATTGTTCATTATTAATTAAGGATAATGATAAATATTTGATTTCAAATATGGCAGTAGATTTTAAATCTATTGATATAAAGAGATTTTTGGAAGACAAACTTCAGGTTAAAGTCATATATATTCAGATTAATATGTTTAATTCTAATACTAGTAGTTTTTTTTGTTTCAATTCCCAAACATAAATATTGGGAATTTATTTCAAATCATTTATGGCCTTGCGGTACTGCATTAAAAAAATTTTATGGCTCATTGGCTAGTTCATTAATACTTTCTGATTAATTTCTTTTGCTAACATCATCCTTTATTAACATTGTTTTCTCTTGATTATTATTTGTTATTATATATTTTTTGATATTATGTTTGGACTTCATTCATGGGATGAGAACTAAGACTGCAAAAATTAAGCAATTCTTCAGTTCTGAAAATTTTGGTATTGTTTTTATTTCAGAAACTTGGCTTACTCAACACATCTCAGATGATATTTTTATGGACAATAGGTATAAAGTACTTTGAATAAACAGATCTTCTGATGTTGCTTCCAAAGGTGAAGGCACGCTCATTGCCTTTAAATGTAATTTTATACATAAGTATATTTCTATTTCATCATCATCTTGTGAGGCTACATGGTGTAAAATATGTTTGAAAAATAATGTCAAATTTCTTTTTGTTAACTGTCTACATAAAGCCAACATTATCCGTTTAGAGTTTAATGAGTTTCATTGTATTCTTGAAGACTTTTGAATCAAATGCAAATCATATATAGTTATTACTGGTGATTTTAATATTTCTGATTTATATTCAGGTAATACTATCATAGATTCAGTCTCATTTTTACCTAAATCATTGAGAATGATTCAGTTTTGCAATTTGTTAAATCCAAAACAATTTAATCCATATGCCAATTTCAATGATCACACATTGGATTATATCCTTAGTAATTTTCCTACAATTGAATTTTTAACTACTTCTTTTCCTTTTTCCATTGATTTGCATCATCCTCCCTTAGAATTTTATATTAATATTAAATTTAATAGACTTTATTTTTCATGGATCAAAGTATCGTCTGGGAAGGGAACCTGCAAACCCGGGACAACTGCTTGTAAGGCGGCTGTGCTGATCACTTGACCACCAACGCTTGACAAATTTAATAGACTTTGTCCCTTTAAAACTATGAAAAGAAACTACAAAAAGGGAAATTATTTGAATCTTTGTTTAGAATTATCTAACGTTAACTGGAAAAATTTGTATTCTTCGTCAGATGTAGATTTCTGTATGAAGTTTTTTGAACAATCATTTAGTGAACTAATTGACAAATACATTCCTAAGAAAAAAATTTTAACTAACCATTTTCCATATCTGGTTTTCAGTCTCTCTTAAAGAAATTATTAAAAGGAAATTATCTCACCATCGTAAATATTGGAGAACTAAAAACTTAAATTATTATAACAATTTTGTTAATTATAGAAGATTGTCAAAGGTTATATGTCATAGAGATTTTCAAAAATTTATACAAAATACTGAAATTCATACCTCTGATAATCCTTTGCAATTTTGGTCTCTAGTCAAGGATTTAGGTATTACAAAAAAAAAATTACAAAGTAATAATTCAAATCTAGTTGCAGATGATTTTTCTCATTATTTCTCAGAACTTTTTAAACAATCTAAATCTTTTACTAATTTAACTGGAAATAATGATCTAATTGAAAAAAGGATAGCATTTAATTCATTTATTGAATTATATTATTTTTGCTATTAAGCAGCTTAAATTACATTCTAGTGTAAGCCTTGACAATATTCCAGCTTTGATTTATAAAGAATGTGCTGAATATATTGTGTCTCCTCTTTTGTGTATTTTTAATTACTCTTTAGCAAATGGTACTTTTCCTACATCCATTAATATTGCTAAAGTTGTTCCTATTTTTAAAAAAGGATCTAGAGATTTTGTAAGTGACGATGGGCCTATTTCAGTTCTACACACTGTTGTTCGAATATTTGAAAGATGTTTATATAATAAAATTATCTTAAATATCAATAAGGTTTTGGCACCAGAGCAGCATGGCTTTTTGCCTAATAGGTCCATTGAAACAAATTTGCTAACTATTTTTGATCACATTTCAAATCCAATTGGGAATCAATCTAGGTTGGATGTTAATTATTTTGATATGTCCAAGAGTTAATCATAAAATTCTTTTTCAAAAGCTTTGTACATTAGGTTTTTCCAAATTATTAATTAATTGGTTTGACTCTTTTCTTAAAAATAGAATGTCTTGGGTGAAGTTTAACAATAAATTGTCATTACCATATTATTGCTTCACTGGAGTGGCTCAAGGCAGTGTTCTTGCACCATTATTATTTAATGTATACATTGATGACCTAAAAAAATGCATTAAATTTTCACATCTTCTATGTTATGCAGATGATTGCAAAAATTTTTAGGCATATTTATTCTATTAATGACTTTTTTACTTCAAAGTGATATAGATAATTTCTTGAATTGATATGAATATAATTATATAAATATAAATATGGATAAGTGCTCCATTGTCTCTTACTCTAGAAAATCTGAAATCTTAAGGTTTTCCTACTATATTGGTGACTCTAAAATCATAACAAATGATCATCAAAGAGATCTGGGAATAATATTTTCCAATAATGGGTCTTTTCATAACCACATTAATTTTATGATGACAAAATCTTTTAAAATTGTATGAGCTATTTACAGATATGGAAAAGCATTTAATAACTTTACAAAAATTAAACTTTTTATATCCTTGGTACTTCCAATCTTGGAGTATATTTCAATTATATGGAATCCTCATAACAAGACAGATATCATAAAAATTCAGTCTGTTTTTGGACAATATTTAAAATTAAATAGTTTAAATAATGAACACTATATTGACTTAATGCTGAGATGAAAAACAAGAGATCTTAAATTTCTTCATAAATTTATTTCCCAGAATCTTTCTGTATCTAATTTGCTTTCTAGATTAGGTATCAAGAAACAGAATTATAACACTCATAATCACTATATTTTTGAACTTAAAATTTTTAACTCTGATGTATTAAGATTTTCCCCTTTATTTCGTTTACCTAGAACTGATAACAAAGATTTTGCTAATGAAGATATTTTTAATTTGGATTTTAAACAATTCACTAAAATCATCTTAAAAAAATATTATCCTTAATTTCATTTGATATATTACCTCTTTACTTATTTGTTCATTTTATTGTTTTTCTATTTTATTATTTTGGTTTTTGTGTGTGATTGTGTGTTTTTTAATGCTTATTAATATATGTATATAATAATTGTCTTACTGTGCAATCTATAATTGGCTTAATGCTGTAGTTTTGTATGGTAAATAAATTGAATTATTATTATTATTATTATTATTATTATTATCATCATTATCATCATCATCATCATTCTTTTGCTGAAAGCAAATGCAATGGGTTTATCCACTAATCTCCTAAAACTTTTAAATTTATTTCTTACAAATAGAAAGAACTATATACATATTAATGAAGAATCTTCAACTATGGCTTCCTATAAACATGGAATTCCACAGAGGAATATTGTTAGTCAAATTCTTTTTGCCATTTATACATCTGATTTAACATCTATGATAAATGAAAAAAGTATTTTATGTTATGCTGATGATATCAAGATATTTATAGAAATCAGAAATGGAAATGATCCTAATATATTGCAAAGTTATGTTAATGGATTTGTAATAAACTAATGATCAGCTTTTCAAGCTAATGCACATGCACTTTATGAATCTTAATAATAAATGAATACTCTCACTTCCAACACAAGATAAAGTCTTTGTGAAAGAATAGAATGAATCCATCTATTCTTTCAACCCAAATGCTTAAGTATGGGCAAATCTTAAGTACTGGAAATGAGAGCATGAAAATATTAACCAATCACTTTAAATTACTTTTACTATGTCTGAATGAATGACGCCTACGAAATTTACTAGAATTTACGATACATCATAGTAAAAGTAATTTAAAGTGATTGGTTAATATCTTCACGCTCTCATTTTCAGTACTTAAGATTTGACTATACTTAAGCATTTGGGTTGAAAGATTAGGTGGATTCATTCTATTCTTTCACAAAAACTTTATCTTGTGTTGGAAGTGAGAGTATTCATTTATTATTAAGATTCATAAAGCGCATGTGCATTAGCTTGAAAAGCTGATCATTAGTTTATTACAATTTATAAACATCATGCTATATAAAAATAAATAACTCAGTTAATGGATTTGCTAAATAGTGTGAAGCTAATAACATGAAAATAAATCTAATTAAATGTAATATAATATCTTATTCCAAGAAAACCATGATTAATATGGCTTATTATGATACTAATGGGAGTAGAATACCTAGGAATAATATACAAAAAGATTTGGGTATTACCTTTACTAATAATTTCTCTTTTAATAATCATATTCAGATAGCAATAAATAAATTCTGTAAGATTATGGGTTTTATATTGAGACTAAATAAACTCAAACTAGGAACCTACAAAATACTTTTTAATACACTGATAATACCAATCCTCCACTATGGATCTGTAATATGGAATAATGACAAATATTCAACAATAAACAAAATTCAAAAAATTCAAGATAAATATTATAGATACATTCTTGATGATACATATTTAAATAAAGCATATAGTATGTACAATAGAATATTAATAGCAGGTATGATGTTTTGCTTACATTAATAAATGATGAAATATCACCAGAATATATGACAAATAAGATTTATCTCAGAATTTCAACTTTTGAATCTGGAAATAAAGATTTACTTTATTTACAAACATTGAAAAGAATAACTTATTCCCCAATTTATAGGTTACAGATGGAATATAACAATAACTTTAAGGAGGTGGATATTTTCCATTTAAATGAAAGACAATTTAAAAATAAAATTAAAGACATATTATACAAGAAACACCTATAGATAAATATATATTATTGTATTATTACTGTAAATACTTGTGGCTACTAAGCTGTTATTTACAAATAAATTGATTTGAATTATTAATAATAATAATAATAATTTATTATTATTATTATTATTATTATTAAACCACTAAACATCACATGATCACCATCTCATACTAGCACATAATTGTATGGAGAGTTTTGCTTTATTATTATTATTATTATCATCATCATTATTATTATTATCATCATTGTTGTTGTTGTGTTGGTGGTGGTAAGGGTGGATATATTGGTATTGTTGTTGGTGGTGGTGATAGTTGTGGTATTATTGTTGGTGTTAGTGGTGTTGTTGTTATTGCCGTTCACGTTTATTCTTATATTTATGGCATGGCCTTAAATGTTTATCAAAATTATCTATAGTCATACAATTAGTCAATTTTCAATAATCCTTTATAGAAGTTATAAAAAATTTTAAATGTTCTTGAATTTTTCTGACATGAGAGATCTCACAAATACCTGATCAGTAACTTTGAATAAATGTTTACTATATTTAAAAAATTGATAAATTATTATAAATTAGTTAATTCAATGTCTTCTATTTGGAAAAAAATATTAATTTATTTGATTTTCATACAAATTTACTGAAAGCAGTCAACACTTAAACGAGACCAATATCAATAACAATCAACAATCTCAATATGTTGTCAAGGCAACCTCAGTCAACACTTAAGCCATTCCAATATCAATAACAATCAACAATATCAATCTGTTGTCAAGGTAACCTCCTTTAAAAAATAAAGATGGAATCCCATCTTTATTTATTTGTGATTAAAATTGTTGATATTGGTCTAGTTTAAGTGTTGATTGCTTTCAATGAATGTACATTTATGGATCTATCTAGCTTTGAGCGATATTAGATTTATTAATGTTCATAGTATAGAACATCCCTTATGGTTCTCTCCTTGATTTACTGATTCATTACCATAGCATATAAAAGACATATTTAGTTTTCCATTACCAGAAAAGGTTTTGCACCTTAAAATTATCAAATGCACTCATATCTAAAATGAGACAATTGGAGTGGAATATTTGACAACTTACTATTCTGCATCCCTCATCAAAAACAAATTATATGATATATTTAATTTTTTTACTCCATACAAAAACTAAGCATGTATTATGGATTATATATGTGTGTTGGAGATGATGATCCAAACCAAAAATGTATACTGGTTGAGCATGAAATATGTATATTGGATATCATTTATCTTTTTCACATATATGTAGGCATTTGTGTTAGTTGTATAAGATTGAATGGATAACTGAGGGTAGCTTGAAAGTCTGGTTCAAATCCCTTCTAATTATATCTACCTTGAATATATATACTATACTCATATTTCAATATCATAGATTATATAATCACTCCTAAATATGTAGCAATTTACACCTTTTAATGAAATTAACAATTCGTATAGAACTATGATATTATTTGACGATTTTTGCACTGGTATACATGCTTATCACCATCATAATGTGAAAAATGAAACACATCTTCATCTTCATAATTTTTTTCCTCATATGTCATAGCATCGGCCAGGACACGAACCCACACCCATCTGCAACCAACTACTTGATTGCAAGGCAGTTGCGATGACCTCTCAGCTAACAACGCTTGACTTCATCTTCATAATTAAGATTAGACAAGGAATAATTATCAATTTCACTTTCTTTTAATTGATGTGGACATACATCTGTGTTCTTTGATTATCTTCATTTCTTTTTCAATTTTTCATATTTTCTAATATAGCAATATGTTCTATCAATAACTAATTTATAAGCCCATGAAGACTTAAAAAAGTGTTGTGTGCAATTCAGTATTTCAAAGGTGTTTCTTATTAATAATCTTTTCACCTTGTAAATAATCTCCATACATCACAGTTTATTTTCCCATAATTCAGAAGCATTTGTAAGTATTCATTCTTTAGATCCCATTTGTAATCCTTACACTGAGTTAAAATTTGGAGTCTGCCTTTAATTTGAGTATTTTATAATTCACATATATACATAGATCATCTTTTCGTAATTTGCAATGTGACAACATTCTCCAAGTGACACAAATTTTGATTAAATTGTGATATCCTCTATTGCAAATTAACAATGGTTTATTCATTTTCCAATTCCATATTACGATATTCATATCATATAATACTAAACCATCCATGCACTTTACTACTGCTACACAATGCTTTATTTACCATCCTCTTTTACAATTTATAGTTTCGATTGCCCCAGCAGTCTTCTTCAGAACTTTATATATCCTAACTTCACATCATTATAATTATTTTGAATGATTACAATGTAAAGTACTTGTCCAATCTTTATAACATTTTTTTGTACATTCATCAAAACTTTTACTTCTATGAGGATTTCTTAAAATTGTAGGATCAAACTAGCCGTATGAATGATTTTGCATTTCATGACAATAAAATCAATTATGTTTTTCAGTTTTCTTGCTATAAAATTTTTTATATACTTATCTTTTTATGAGCTCATAGCAAGATTTTGCTTACAATAAACTTCAATCTGTTTGGATTCTTTGTTTAAAGTTTCTATCTTGTTTTCCGTGGATTTATGACTCACTTCTATTTTCATTTCTAAATCAGTTTTGTCTCACAATTCTTTGTCAATGTTCCCAATTTTTTTACCATTTTATTTACCACATTTGCTCTACCCTAATTTATTCTTTTATTAAGTGTATTTATACTTCATTTCAAATATTCAATATAATTCTTATTATTTTGTTCCATACTTTCAAATACTCTATTTATTCTTTAAAATTCTTTCATCCATACTTTCTTTAAGACATAAAATTATTTTATTCCATGCATTTGTACCAATTCATCCACAATTCATAAAATGTTTACCACTTTGCTTTAAATTTATGTTTTCTTTCTGATAATTGTAAAAACAATGTTACTAAATCTAACTTTTATTGCATCTATAATAATAATATTTCTCAGGAATTGCCTCACACTTCAAAAGTATCTGTTATTGTATTTATATAATGGACTATTTCTGTCATCTAATCAACTTTTCTCTTAGGAAAAAGTGGAGAAATCAGGACAAACCTCATAGAGAAGTACATGAAATTTCTACTGTCTGTTGCCTTTGGCAGGATGGATCAGTTGGTTAGAGCATTATCTTAAAATTCAGTAATCAAAAATCTAAGGGTCCAGGTTCGATTCCCATGCTAGTACTGTCACTGGTCAGGTCCCCAACACCTAAAGAAAAAGGGAGAATAATACCTTTCAAAATGGTGTGCATATACTAACCTGTTTGTTGTGCTATTATTAATAGTTGAATGTATTTGGAATATCTAAGTTAAATTTTTCTAAAGACATTCAATGCTCATATAAGATGATGAAAATAATATATAAATACAACTAAAACACAATCATCACAAACCTTCAGGAAAAGCCTATCTATTATTATTGTTTTATTATTATAATGTCTCGACCTTTTTATACCATTTGATCAATGAATTAATTTTCCTGATTAATCTGAATGTGGTTCCCATATTACATTGAATCCTTTCATGTTATCCATTATATTTCTTTGCCAATTTTTATATATAGTATTCCTACATAAAATTAGTTTATTGTGTCCAGTTCTAATGACAGATCATGTTTCTGTTTCGGAACCTTAATTGTGCCAATTTTTATATATAGTATTCCTACATAAAATTAGTTTATTGTGTCCAGTTCTAATGACAGATCATGTTTCTGTTTCGGAACCTTAATTGTAATAGAATGGATGAGGATTATTTGCTTCCTTTGAGCAACCAAATTATAACACAGTAGAAGGCCTTCATATGTGACTGTTCTTTGCACCAAAATGTAACAGAATGTGCGACTATTTGGATTCCTATCCAGTTGCCAAATTAATGGAATGAGGAGAGATATTTGTGTTCTTATCTGAACAGCAAAATACTACCAAACAGATGATTATTACATCTCTGATGAAGCAGCCCAAAATGTAACAGATGTGGTGATTAAGGCTATATTGGTATTGTATATGCATGTGAAATCATTTAATGAAAATGTAACAAAATAATTAGAGCTTTTATTTAGGTCTTATTTTCAAAGTAAATTTGTAATAAATAAATAACTAATGCATATGAATGACTCACCATTTATTCAGATTTTGGGTAGGATAATATTTTACTTCACCATCAACTATAATGTCCAAACGTCATTAAATTGTATTAGTAAATTTATTAACTATTAAAATACATGACTGGTTATGTACCTCTTTACCCAGGTGCCATTAAGTAAAAATATAAAATGATAATTTTAATTCTTTCTTATGATATACCTTTAGATCTAATTAATCAATAACCTTTATAAGGATCCATGCTTTATGTGAGACATCACTAAGATGTAATATCAAATATCTTATTTACAAAAATTATTTTATAATGTAACATGAAAAAAAACATCAAGCTTAAATTTGTATAAAACACAAAATATTTTAATAAATAATTAATTTACCCAACCAAACAAATATATTGCACAATTAGCAAATATTGTTTTAACCTGTTGTATTTATATGTTGGACTATTTCCATCATCTAATATGAGTATTGAATATCTTTAGAAAAATTTAACTTTATTTAAATATTTCAAATACATTCAACTGTTAGTAATAGCACACAGGTTATTATGTGGGCAATGTTTTGACAGGTACTATTCTCTTTTCTTCAGGTGTTGCTGATCTGACTAATGACAGTACTAGCATGGAAATCAAACATGGACCCTTAGATTCTTGAGTATTGAATTGTAAAGTAATACTCTAACCAACTGAGCAATCCTGCCAAAGAAGCTACTCATGTGACAATGGCAAACAATCACATAAGTCAACCTAATGTGACTATACATAATGTATGGAAATCACTAATCAACTTTGCTCTTAGGAAAAAGTGGACGAACCAGGAGGTACCTCATAGATAAGTATATGAAAATTCTACTGATTGTTACCTTTGGCAGGATGGCTCAGCTGGCCAGAGCTTTACCTTAAAATTTTAATACTCAAGAATATAATGGTTCAGATTTGATTCCCATGCTAATACTGTCACTGGTCGGGCCAGCAACACCTGAAGAAGAGGGGAGAATAATACCTCAAAACATTGTGCATATACCAACCTGTGTGTTATTACTAACCATTGAATGTATTTGGAATATTTAAATAAAGTTAAATTTTTCTAAAGACATTCAATACTAATATCATTTATAGTCAAAATAAGAGTCATAGATCACATGACCCTATCTCTTAAGCTTGTAAGTTATAAAACAATGAGGATTGCCATTTCCTCTACAAGCTTTGTGATAAATGCTTAGCCAGAGCCAGCACTTAAAATACCTCTGTCAGGAACCCCTCCCCAAACCCCTGACCATGGTTTCGTGCTTTGGCACTCCTCAGAGAGGTGTCAGGGTAGGTTCAGACACTAGATCTAAAAATACCAACCCAAAGCCAGCATTTAACTACAAGTTATCTATTGAGTGGAAAATCTGAAATTTTCAGACATCTGCATGTCTTCAAACCCAGCTATCCAACTCAAATAGCTATATGGGGCTGATAGATCTTCAGCCATACCATATAGTAGTTGTTAAGTGCTGGCTTTGGGTTGGTATTTTTAGATCTAGTGTCTCAACCCTACCCTGACACCCCTCTCTGAGGAGTGCCAAAGCATGAAACCATGGTCAGGGGTTTGGGGAGGGCGTCCTGACAGAGATATTTTAAGTGCTGGCTCTGGCTAAGCATTTATCACAAAGCTTGTAGAGGAATTGGCAATCCTCATTGTTTTAATATCATTTATGTTCTTTATTACTTTTTACAATGTTTTTTTACAACACACTATTGACAGTTTTGATTGCTCTAAAAGCCTTCTTCAGAACTTCTAATTATATTCTCAATAATAAGATTTGAAAATATAAGTAGCAACCATCAATAGTGGGTTATAAAAAAGCATTGCAAAAAGTAATAAAGAACATAAATGATATTAATATTATAGGGATTGGCAATACAATAAAAAAGATAAAGTTACAAGACATTCACTACTCATATTAGATGGTGGAAATAATCCAAAATATAAATGCAACTAAAACACCATCACAAACTTTCGGGGAAACACTATTTTAACTAGTACATTAATTAATTAATCTTTTTTAAATAATATTTTAGTAAACTAACAAGTAATGTTAATGAAGCTTTAATTGTTCTAATTTTTAAAAGCAATGGAGTATACACAAGATTTCAGTAATTATCATGGAACATCATTTATATCTCTACAAAGAGGTACTGTCAATGATTTTGTTGAGTGAATTACTTTGAGTCATAGAGGAATGGTTATCAGAGATTCAGTAGTCTCAGAAAATCATGAACTGTTACTAAGAACATATAAAAAAAAAGAAAAAAAAATCAGTGATTTGTATATTGCTTTTATTGATATAATCAAGGCATATTCCTCAGTTACTGTAACAAAATTAAAATTAATTGAATGTCCATCAAATTTTATTCTTATACAGCTTTTACATGATGGAATGAGAGGGAAGTGTAATTATTACAGGTGTAAAGTCTGAGACATTTGAAATGAAATTGGTGTTGCATAAGAATGTGTACTTGTTCCAATACTACTACAGGTGTAAAATCTGAGACATTTGAAATGAAACTGGTGCTCCATAAGAATGTGTACTTGTTCCAACACTACTACAGGTGTAAAATCTGAGACATTTGAAATGAAACTGGTGCTCCATAAGAATGTGTACTTGTTCCAACACTACTACAGGTGTAAAATCTGAGACATTTGAAATGAAACTGGTGCTCCATAAGAATGTGTACTTGTTCCAACACTTGTACAGGTGTAAAATGTGAGACATTTGAACTGAAATTGATGTTCCATAAGAATGTGTACTTGTTCCAACACTTCTACAGGTGTAAAGTCTGAGACATTTAAAATGAAATTGGTGTTGCATAAGAATAGGTATTTTTTTCTCATGTGTCATAGCATCAGCCGGGAAGTGAACCTGCCAACCTGGGACAAATGCTTGTCTGTGACATTTAAAATAAAATTGGTGTTGCATAATAATGTGTACTGTTCCAACATTACTACAGGTGTAAAATCTAAGACACAAATAATATTAGTGTTGCATAAAAATGTGTACTTGTTCCAACATTATTATAGGGGTAAAGTCTGAGATATTTGAAAAGAAATTGATATTGCATAAGAATGTGTATTTCTTCCAGCATTGTTTACAATTTTTATGACAATGTCTTTGGATTTATATTGGATTAATCAAACACAGATTAAGATACAATACATGTTTGATGGTGCAATTTTTAATTTGAATCAATTAAAAGTGAAAATGAAAAGAACTTGAATTGTAGACTCCCAGTATGCTGGTGATGCTACAATTTTTTGCCAGAACAAAAGATGATTTATAGAATATGTCAAAAAACTCAAGCTTTTTATTAGACAGTAGTGGAAGAAAAATTCTCCGTAAGGTTTAGCTATGATAATTATCACCCAGAGAATAAATGCCTGCTAATAACCACATAAATAGAAAAGGTACGTTTTTAAATTTTCAGCTGTATTACTACCTAACATGCTTTCAATATAACAAGTATATCATATTCATAGCTTGTAGTAATGTGACTATAAGCTAGGCAGTAAGAAAGCTGTGTATTTAAAAAACCTTTTTTTTTTGCATATGTGCAGTCAGAAAGAAATCACATGATCACCATTTCATATGCTTACACGTTATGTTAATAAGAATACAAACTCTCCATACAGTAGTGCCACCAAGTCCAAGGTTTCATAATCAATGAATACAAAAAGGTTCAGCAGTCTGGGGATGTTGAATGAGTAGACACTAGATAATGATTTTATGCCCAAACCTTCCTGCATCCATTGATTATGAAGGCTTGCACTTGGTGGCACTACCTATGAAAAATGTAATACTCTTATTAAATAATTTATAGTTGAATTACAACTAGAGAATGTAAACCAATCTAAATATGATGATAGTTTTATAAATAGAAAGGTAGACTTGAATGTTAAGATACAGGCCACACTTTAGTGTGCTGCCATTGATTTTAACAAGTTTTTTAAAAAAAGGCATTTCCTCAAAAAAAATTAACTACTGTAACTAACATATATCTATATAAACTAATATATGACATGATGTGAGACTCAAATACTATGTTGGTGCAAAATAAAAGCATTAACAAGTTTCATGTAAAGATGTTCTATAAAATTTTAAAACATAAAAGCAAGATCCTTAGAGCAATCAATATATTCTTTATCTGACTAGATGTGATAGCACAATGTCCATTATTGTAAAATGGCACCTTTATTGTTGGTTTGGACACATAAAACAAATGAACTATGCATAACACTTTAAAAGGGAATTTTATAGTGAACTTGAACATGTTTTTCATGGGAGGTGTAAACCATACCTACATTATGCAGATTATTTCAAAGATTTTCAAAAAAAGTGTAATATCAATTGTCTCAAGCCATTAAACATCACATGAACACCATTTTTTATGCTTACACAAGCTATTTACACAGAGGTGAAACTCTCCATACAGTAGCACCACTCAGTGCAAGCCAGAATAATTAATAGATGCAGGAAGGTTTGTGCATAAAATCCCTATCTAGTGCCTACTCATGCAATATCCCCAGACTAGTTTTTAGCTTGTGGTTTTCATGAGTGAGGAGTCTTGGATCTGAGAGCACTGCACCTTGATAGGGATTTATGCACAAACCTTTCTGCATGTATTGATTACTCTGGCTTGCACTGAGTGGCATTACTGTGTGAAGAGTTTTGCCTCTGTGAAAACAGCTTGTGTAAGAATAAAGAACAGTGATCATATAATGTTTAGTGGTTTAATACCAATCCTGCTCAATAGGATTATGGTGACTATGGTCATTAAAAAACCAAAGACACTAAAAAGTATGGATGCTGAACTGAGTTCAGATCTATATGACTATACAAGATAATGAACTAGAATTGAAAGCATAGTTGTATTTTCATTTTGGACTCAAAGCTTTATAGGTAGCTAATAAGCTAAAAGATGGCTGCTGGAAGGTTGCACTAGGTCCTAAGATCTAGTTGCAATGCTCTCAGATTCAAGGCTTCTCATTGATAAAAGTCACTAAGTTTGAAACTAGTTTGGGGTTATTGGATGAGTAGGCACTAGATAGGAATTTTATGCAGAAATCTTCCTGCAGCCATTGATTTCTCTGGCTTGCATTGAGATGTGCTAGTGTATGGAGAGTTGTGCCTCTGTATAATCAATTGTTTCATTGAAAGACATGGAGGGAATAAAATACATTGGAAAATTTGACATGGTTTTGATTTTTTCAGAATGAAAGTTTTCTGCTGAAGAAATTAAAAAATAACGTACAATATGAAAGAAATAGAAAAATGGACTAATAGGTTTTATATATGTGGACATATTTGTGGCTCACACATTGCTTTGGATGTCTTTGTGGTTCACATTTTGGTTTCTCTGCTTTCTTGGGGGAAGGGGGGGTTCGTTAGAATAACCATACTCGTTTATTTAAGAAGGGCTGTTTAATATTATTCTTTAAAGGGCTGTTGGAATAAAAGATGGCTTAGTTCTGAAGTGGACTGCCTAAAATTATATTTCTTTTGACTATACAATCACTCAAATTTATGCTCGTATTTGTACAAGCACACCCATTTTTATACTAATAGGCGTATATAAATGTAGAAATATTTTTTTTAATTCCTAATTTTTCTTACTTACTTCAAATCAAATTCTTTAGAGATTAGTCATTATTTTTGTTCTCTCTTTCCGATTACTCACAGTGAAAATAATTGATAAAAATATTTCTTATGAAATAAAAAAAATATTTTTTTTACCTTCCTTAATTGTTCAATATTTTTTATAAATATTTTAGATGATTTTATACGCCAATAATCAAACTCCAGCTGCTAACTTAGAATAAGGGACTATATCGAAGATCTTAAAATTAATCAAATCTCAATATTTAATTTCCCTTTAACTAATTATATGCAGGTTCAAAAGAAATCGACAGCTCTGAGTTCTTTCAATTGAAGAAGATTGAAGCTAGGATCCATTCAAATGCACAACAGTGGAACTCAGTAGGATCTTAACAATTGTAAGATTAATTAAAGCAAGTTATAAAACTCTCCAGTTTGTTGGTAGGGTGGTATCTTACAGATTGTCATTCACACACTTTTATCAGGTCTTCCCTGTAGATAAGTATTTGAAGACATTAAAATATCTCATACTTTAGGCCTGCTGCTGGGGATTACCCAGAATGCCTGCTTCTCAGCAGTAGATAACGTTAAAAAAGCCTTCCTAAAGTTAATTTATCGTAATGAAAGATTTTAACAAAGTAAACTGAAAGAATGCGTAAGTTGTGTCATTTCTTTTCAAATAGAAAATTCTTGTTCAAACCACACGCAAAGATCATGTGACCGCTGAAAGAAAATCAAAGACCTTAGAAAGAAGATTTACTAATCTGATATTTATTCTTTTTTTTTAATATAAAAACAAAATGAAGAATAAAAGGTAATGAATGTTACAACTTTACTACGAATAAAATGACTAACTTTTAAAATTAATTTGATAAAAACTGATTTTTAATAAATCATTTATTTATATAATTTTAAAAGTCAAATTGATTAAACTATCTTTACTGCACTCGCCATCTCGGTCTTTGCTCTTGGTAAATATAAACTACGTTCCAATCATCGCGAATATATAATTATTTTTATCTTTAATTTTGAGTTTCTATTTTTACGATGCCGTTAGCCCACTGAAGGATAATATTTGCTCCAATATCTTCCTAAAAATAAACTGTGAAGAAGATATAGTTGCATGGCTTGCATCAAGAAGTGAGGGTAATTAATGTTTTTACCCTTTTCTTTACCTTCTAGCTAAGAATAGCTAGATATCTATTTACTTTTAAGTAGATGACATCAAACCGATATAGCAACCCAAAAGTTGTACGAATAGCATCTGTTAAAATTTTTAGTCTGCTGAAAGGCAAGTTTAAATTCTTTAAAATTTCTTCCACTCCATTTCGTGATTAACCACCTACCCACTCAACCATTGATTTTTTTTTTTTTTTGCTATACATAAAATACTCAAAAATTATTGCCACCATAAAAATACAAGAGTGTAAGTATTCTTATGTGTTTGCTTTCTTTTAGTGTCCAACTTTCACTTTCAAAAAGAAATTGCAGTTAAACACATAGCTTGAACAATTTTGATACGGCCTTTACATATGAAATATGTTTTTAGATTTTTTTTATGTGTCAAAGCATTGGCCGGGAAGCGAACCCGGGACAACTGCTTGTAAGGCAGCTGTGCTGACCACTCGTCCACCAACGCTTGACAAATATGGTTTTAGATTTCTCATTACATTTCTGTCTAGAATTCATCTGTGATTAGGATTTTCAGTCTATATTTATCATCCGCTCTATCTCAAATAACAGACACATAACCACACATAGGTGAAAAATATAAATGATCCCCAATACACATATTTCACGCAGAACCAGCACTCACAATTTGGGTCATATCATAATCTCTTCACATATGCACAATCAGTGCTCAGCTTATATTAAGATGGCAATCCCTTAAACTTTAATGGATATGCTTCAATCTTCTTACCCAGCAATTCAATGGGCCATCATGCTTCAATCTTCTCACCCAACAATTCAATGGGCCATTTCGTTGAAAAACCAATGATAGAATGCCCAAAGCCCTTGTGGATTTGATATTGTAATCATACCCATGTTGACATTATGTCCAATCTAGTCCCTCATTATTGGACCATTACATATCCTTTTATATTATTAATAGGAGAGGGATGGGTTTACTTTTGATTATTTATTTTTTATGAATAATTCAAACAGGCAAAATTTACCAGTCATTTTTTTTCATTAGTAAATTTTAAAATCAACTGTTACCTTGTTTGTAACTTCTTCATAATTATATATTTTCATTCTCTTTTACATTGTAATAAAATAACTATTTAAAACATTTTAAAACAGGCAAAACTCACTATACGTATTGCCACACACAGCAAGCTAGAGTAATCAATGGATGCCAGAAGGCTTGTGCATAAAATCCCCATCCAGTGCCTACTCATCCAATATCCCCAGACTAGTTTCTGGCTTGTGGCCTTCGTCAGTGAGGAGCCTTGGATCTGAGAGCACTGAAGGCCACAAGCCAGAAACTAGTCTGGGGATATTGGATGAGTAGACACTAGATGGGGATTTTATGCCCAAGCCTTCTGGTATCCATTGATTGCTCTAGCTTGCTGTGTGTGGCAATACATATAATGAGTTTTGCCTGTTTTAAAACAGTTATACACAAGCATAAGAAGTGATAGTCATGTGACATTTAAAACCTTCTATGAATTTGTTTTTATTAATACTAAATTCTCCTGAACAATATTATTCATTTGCAACTATATGTTTTTTTTAAGAAATACTGATTCTATTACTATGTCACATGGTTAGTAGTAGTTGTAGATTCAAACCAGCCTAAAATATGAATGTGGCCATACAATTTATCATCATACAATCTTATATAAATGCAATTTATCAGCTCTATTTTGAACACTTTTTATTACAAACCTTTTTCTTGCACATATAAGCATACATATACATATATAAATTGCATTTATATGAGATATTACAGCAAAATAAAGGAAGTCTGAATTTGGTAATATCATCATCATAATCAACCATTATCAATCCACTGCAGGATGAAGGTCTTTCAAAGTCCAATCCATCTCCCATCTTTAGCTTCTCTTCACATCACTCCTGCACACTTTCTTATTTCGTCCATCCATCTCACATGTGGTCTCTTTCTGGGTCTTTTGCAATCTCTTGGAATCCAGTTTAAAATTTCAAATTGTCTATCTATTATCATCTCTTCTAGCAATATGTCCAGCCCAATTCCACTTCAGTCTTTTAATTTTTTCAATGAGGTCAGTAACACCTGTTTGTTCTCTTACCCATATATTGTGTTTTTGATCTCTTCTTGTTACTCTTATCGTGCATCTCTCCATACTTCTTTGAGTGGTCTGAAGTCTCTTTATTGCTTTTCTATTAAGTGTCCATATAATCATAAGTATATTTTAAAATATAATCATCAAAAAAAAATATTTTAATAGGAAAGGACCTGTGTGCAACATGAGTGCATTTGTCTGATCTAGAATGATTTTGAATATTTTTTCAGATAACTAGATCATAGTCAACCGAGCTAAATATTCAATATTGCTTTTTTAATAAAGAAAAAGTAATCTTAGGTAGAGGATAACAGAAGAATGGAAAATCACTCAAAACTTTTTCATCTGGCAATCGTCAAATTTAATGAGTACTATCTTTTTCTTTGCTCTTCTATGAGAGCCTTTTAAAAAGACCACTCTGAAACAACTATTTAACGTCCATGTTACTTTTATCTATCCACCATAGCTATTAATACATGGATACTATCATTACTTCAATAATGAATATTGAGTAACTTTTTTTAATTTCAAACATGATTACAAGTTGAAAGATGTGACGAAATACAAATTTGTACAATAGTTATTATATCTTTGTTTATATGAATATAAAAAGAATGGGGAAGTATGGAGGTGTTTATTATATCTATAAAGATATTACATACAAGACAGAAAAAATATGAATAACTCCGTGTGTGTGTGTAAAGTTAAAAAATCAGATATATTAATCGTTAACTGAGGTTTAAAGTTTATATCTGTGCTAGAGACGGTCTCTAGTTTCGAAAATGATTGGTAATAATCATTAGTGTATTTATCTGAAATGGATGGCGTCAAAGTTGTGAGTGGAGGGAGTTTGACAATGATAAATGAAAATGTAACAATTAATATGCACATTTTCAAAAAAGAAATAAACAGTACAGTAAAGAAATACACTCATTTTAATATAACGTTTAGTCTGTAAATATTGTGTAAATATTAACAAATACTCCATAGTTACCATATACCATAGATTCACTATATCTGGAAACAATACCCACTGGTATTATAAATAAAGTATATTTGGATGTAAACTAAATAGTTTCCAAGCGTTAGTGGTCGAGAGGTCAGCACAGCTGCCTTACAAGCAGTTGTCCCGGGTTAGCGGGTTTGCTTCCCGGCTGATGCTATGACACATGAAAAAAAAAAGGAAAAAAAAAACTAAATAGTTGGGTCACAAAAATTCAGACCTTAATTTTATAAAATAAGCACACATTTAAAAAACAGAAAACCAAACATAATCTATTTTCAAATACAAATACTTTTAATGTATAATTAATTCATCTGATTAAGAAAACCAACAAATAATATACCTGTGGCAAATACAATTTCATAACAATAATTTCCAGGAATAGATCTTAATTAACAATGTTATTTAACCCCAAATAATAAAGCTACTGTGAATACTGGTTATAATTTGGTAAAACTTATTTTATTTCTCTTTGGCACAAACAAGTAAAATAAATAAATGAACTTATAGCTTAGACACAAATGTAAATTATTAGTCTGAAGAAATATTAATTAAATATTAGAAAAGTATATAGACTCATCCATATTTCGAATATTTAATTCTTGCCCACAATTTTCTGTTATAAAAAATACTGATAATAAAACATAATAATAATACTTTCTTTAAAATATTATGTCATTATTTTATATACAAAATCTGTATAATTCTCTGTGGTCTCGTTCATGTATGTATACATATTTGTTCACTGTCATGAGTCAATTTCACAATTAATATATTTCTGCACCGAAGTAATTCCTCCATTAAATAAAAAATGCTGGGGTAAAAATTGGTATGAGTGCTTTTAACTACAGAGATATAGTATATATTTTATGATAATGATTCCCAGCCAGCTGCAAAAACAGTCTCAAATACCCATTCAGAATTCATCATTAAGGTGGCCCATGATTTCATAGTTTATCAATCCCCTAATATATTTAATTAACAATGTTTAATAATAAAAAAACATATTTACATTAAATTGTAAAGTGGGCTTTGAACATTCCATCATCAGATTTTCAATGAAATGGACTGCTAAAAAGTTGTGGGTTGGAGTAGTTTGAAGCCTGTACATTAAAGTATGAAGATTGAATATCTTAATATAAAGCTGAGCACTGATTATATATCTGTGTAAGGATAGTAATCTGGACCAACTGATGATTGCTGGTTTAGCATGAAATACGTATATTGGTGATTAATTATCTTTTCAACATGTGTGTGATGAGGTGGGTCAGCAAGATGAGATGGCATGGAGAATTAAAGGTTGTGTAAAAGTCTGAGTTTGAATCCCTTATATATTAAATTTTAAAGAAAATTGTTAAAGAAATGAATTACAAAAAAAATTACAAATATTATATTTAATAAAAAAAATATTACACAAACAACTGGTGTTTTTGTATTCTGACATTAATAAACAGTAACTATTAATAAAGCTAATAAAAACTATTATGATTAGTTGTGACAATATAAAAAAAAATTTATTTTTTTTTAATTTTTATTCTGAGGGTGCTACTGTAAATATCAAATATAACAGATATATTTAAAAATATAAATTTTAATTTAGCTTTATTAAAATTCAGAAATTTATATATTATTAAAATGCTTTAATTTACATTAAATCTTTAAAAAAAATTGATAAAGCAACCAATTATTACAAAAATGATGGACAGAGTTTTTGAATTCCACCATGGTCTTTCAGACCATGTACAATTCTCACATTTAAAATCTTTTGTTTAACTTACATTAAATCTTTAAAAAAAATTGTAAAAGCAACTAATTAAAAAAAGTTATGGCCCTTTACAAGACCGAGTATATCTGGTTCTATATAAAATGCAAACATAAATACACCTATATATTTTTCCAGAGGCAAAACTCTCCATATAGTAGCACCAGTCAGTGCAAGCCAGAGTAATCAATGGATGCAAGGAGATTTGTACTTAAAAATTCCTATATAGCGCCTACTCATTCAATATCCCCAGACTAGTTTCTAGCTTGTGGCTTTCATCAGTGAAAAGCCTTGGATCTGAGAGCACTGCACCTAGATCATAGAATTTAATGCAACCCTCCAGCAGTCACCTTTTAACTTTTTATCTAACTATAAAGTTTTGAGTCCAAAATGAAAGCACAAGAATGTTTTAAGCTAAGCTCATTAGCTTGTATAGTTGTATAGATCTGAACTCAGTTCAGTATCCATACATTTTGGTGTCTTTGATTCTTTAATAACCACAGTCACCATAATCCTATTGGGCGATTAGTATTAAACCCACATGATCACCATTCTTTACGCTTACACAAGCATCCACTGATTACTCTGGCTTGCACTGAGTGATGCTATTGTATGGAGAGTTTTGTCTCTGTGAAAAACAGCTTGGGTAAGCATAAAGAATGGTGATCATGTGATTTTTGATGGTTTAACACTTATATGTTGTAAGATAACAGATGTATGATATAAAAATGATAAAAGAAAATATTAAATTTTCCATATTGTTTAAAAATAAAATTACAGATATTAAAATGCTCCATTACTAGCAAACATTTTTTGAAATTACCCATAGAATAAAAGATTTTAAGTGTAGAGTTCATGGAAAAGACTATTTAAGAAAAACTACTTTCACAACCTTTATTTCTAAGATTTGAAATACATGTATTCTTATACCTGGAATTTAATTGTAAATATAGAGGATTTGAAACTCAGACTTTCAAGCAACTTTCAACTATCCATGCTATCTCATACTACTGATACACATGGCCACACACCTGTAGAAAAGATAAATAGTCACCAATATACATATTTCATGCTAAATCAGCACTCATCAGTTGATCCAGATGATCATCTCCCACACACATATATAATCACTGCTCAGTTTATATTAAGATAGAAAATCTTTATACTTTAATGGACAAGTTTCAATCTACTCCAATCTCCAACTCTTCAGCCATTTATATCATTGAAAATCTGATGATAGAATGCCCAAATCCCATGTTGATGCCAATATTGTTGTTATGTTCATGTTGATCTCAAGTCACTCTGATTCCTCATATATAAAACAGGATCCATTTAAATACATAGAAGATGGATGGGCAGAATGCATACTTAATGTGTAAGATTTAAAATACAGGCATTATGCCTGGATTTTAAATCTGGATTTTAAATCTTACACATTAAGCATGCATTCTGCCCATCCATCTTCTATGTATTTAAATGGATCCTGTTTTATACATGAGGAATCAGAGTGACTTGAGGTCAACATGAGCATAATAACAATATTGGCATCAACATGGGATTTGGGCATTCTATTATCAGATATTTATACTTTAATGGACAGGCTTCAATTGAAGCCTGTCCATTAAAGTAAAAAGATTTGTTATCTTAATATAAACTGAGCACTGATTATATCTGTGTGTGGGAGATGATAATCTGGACCAACTGATGAGTGCTGGTTCAGCATGAAATATGTATATTGGTGATTATTTACCTTTTCTACATGTGTGTGGTCATATGTGTCAGTAGTATGAGATAGTGTGGATAGTTGAAGGTTGCTTGAAAGTCTTAGTTCAAATCCCCTATAACCTTTATTTCTGTAAATTTTAGTTGAAGTATTTCTTTTTAAATATTCCACTGTAAAATCCATTTAGGTTTTACTACATTTGTTTATGTCCAATGTATTTTAATGTAAACATTCTCTGAATATATCACTTTTATTTTAATGAAGACTGGTATATAGCTTGTTTGAATATTTCATTTCAAACATGAGAGAAATAAATCCGACACTATAGTAAGTAAAATTTATTGGTATTCTTATTTAACATAAATGTGTTATAGTGTAACTTATCACCTAATTACGCAATTTTAAGCTATTTATATAGATTTTCCATCTGATACATTTGCTTTTATAAGTACTAACTGAAACACAGGCTTATTATATACCTGTGCCTATATATGTAATATATAGGGTATGTGAGCACAGACTTTTATACCACCCTCCGCTCTCCACTCTATCTCATAACACTGATACACTTGAACACATGTATGTTGAAAAGATAAATAATCACCAATATATGTATTTCATGCTAAACTAGCAATCATCAGTTGGTCCAGATTACCATCTCTACACATATATGCTATAAGTGCTCAGATATATATTAAGATAGTCAATCTTCATACTTTAATGGACAGGCTTCAATCTATTCCACACTCCAACTATTCAACTATCCGTCCAATTGAAAATCTGATGATGGAATGCTCAAAGACCACTCTGAATACTGTAATTAGAAAAGGCATGAACTTACTTATAAAATATCATGTACCAATATTATTTTTTTCAATAAGAAGTTAAACCCAAAAGAACTTCTTTCGATTGATGTTACAATAATAATTAAGAAATAAGTATTCTTTAAAAATCGAAATTTACAACGTTATTCCTCCCATATTTTGTAATATAAAATTGGTATTTTAGAATTTATGATTAAATTTATGAAAGTTATGATAAAATTTTTAATTTTTACAATTAGTATATTATTAATTGAGATTGCGCTTTACGCAAAAAAGTGAAGCTTGTCTAACTCTTACAAAGTTATATGGCTTAGCGCTTTCGGAGACCTTGAGTCTCCATAATCATAGCCTAGCTTGTCTAACTCTTACAAAGTTATATGGCTTAGCGCTTTCGGAGACCTTGAGTCTCCATAATCATAGCAATATTTTAAAATCTAATGAAATGATATTAATAAATGTAAATATATTAAATATATTGAAGGTGTTTAGCTTTCACGTTATTATAATATTACCTGTTTACGCTTAAATTTAATATATTGACATTTATTAATATCATTTCATTAGATTTTAAAATATTGCTTCGTTGTAAATCGGATGATTTCGCGTTGTTAATTTATATATATAATATTTAGTGGATTAAATGTGAAGGTGTTTAAGCTTCACACTCTTAGTTCAAAATGCTTTAGTCTGGCTTAGTTAAATATAATTGAGGCATAGATTAAGATGGGGTCCCATCTTTTTCTAATAGTTCTGGCTTGTGTTTTAGAATTTAGAGTCCCATGTGATGCCATTATTCCATCTGATTGGCTGTCACTTAAGCATTTTTAAAGCGTATCTATTTGAAGGTGTTTAGCTTTCACGTTATTATAATATTATCTGTTTACGCTTAAATTTAATATATTTTGTTGTTTTCATATACATGTGAATTAAATAGAATATGTATCATTTTATAATATTTTTCAGTACAACGATATTAAGAAACGTTTTTTAAAAATAGTCTACCCTTAGATTACACTGATTATGAAAATAACGTAAATCAAAAAACATTCAAAAACTCTTAACTGTTCTAAAATTTCTTTCTGCTTTTTCTGGAACTTTTCATTAAGACTATTTAATCATTTCTAAAAGCTGTACTTCAAGACTCAAATGACCAGATAAGAATCAACGTTCTGTCTGTAAAAACAAAAAATATGATTATACTATGATATGGCCATTATTATAGTATGCTTTAGCTATATTTTATAATCAGAGCTAGATTCGAACTCAGACTTTCATACGACCCATTACTCTCAGTGCCATCTCACATTGCTGACCCACCTTATCTCACACATGTTGAAAAGATAAATAATCACCAATATGAGATGGCACTGAGAGTAATGGGTCGTATGCAAGTCTGAGTTCGAATTCCGGATATATTACATATATAAATGCAGGTTTAAGCCTGTACAATGTATCAGAGCTAAAGAAAAGTAATATTTTAAAAATGCACACACATATTGTGTAGCACAAAAGCAAAGAAAAAAAAAACAAATAATTAATGTAGCATAATGTTTTATGAATGCATTCAATAATGATAAGAAAAAAACAATTGTCGTGTCAACTAATGAAGGGTTAATACAGTTTGATGACTTCCCCCCTCCAAACTTATTTTGAAATGGAAAAACTAAACTTTCTTTGAATATTTTAATAATGGGGTCAACAAATTCCATTACAAGTTCAATCAAATACTAATTTTAAATGTTTCCATAAGTTTTAAATTATTTTGAACTGAATGTTATAAAAGTTGGTTTGATCGTTGAATTAGTAGGGCAAAGAGCATCCCAAAGTTATTTTCTAAATTGAAATTTTCATCTATTATTCTCATCTTAATTTTAAATAAGGTTTTTTTTCTAGATTTTAAATTTTTGAAAGTAAAATAAAAAACATTTACATCAAAAGTAGATAATAAACTATTAAAATGTTATTATAAGATTCTATAGTGGCAATATGAACTCCTTTCCGGAGACATTTTTCAGTGTGCTTAATGATATTAATTATTGTGGTGATGGATGTTCTATCTATTTTTTCCTACACTATTAACTTTTTTTAAGAATTGTATATATTTCCAATGAATTAGATCATCTCATAGTATAACCAAAATATAATTTAAAAATCCAGTTTTATATCTTCAGGTATTCGTTTTTTAATTACGCTTCTTATTTATAGAATGCTCTTCGCTAAAATTCTTTATCATCATTACAATAGCTAGAATAAATTTACTTTCTTATTTTTATATGCGATATTCGAACTCAGACTTTCACACAAACCACACAACTCTCAGTGCCATCTCATATTGCTGACCCACCTGATCACACACATGTTGAAAAGATAAATAATCACCAATACACATATTTTGTGCTAAACCAGCACTCATTGGTTGGTCCAGATTACCATCTCCACACCTATATACAATCATTACTCAGCTTTATATTAAAATAGCCAATCTTCATACTTTAATGGACAGGCTTCAAACTACTCCAACCCACAACTCTTCAGCCTTCCATTTCATTGAAAATGTGATGATGGAATGTTCAAAGCCCATGTTAGTACCAAGGTTGTCACAACTTTTCAACATGTGTATAATCAGGTGGGTCAGCAATACAAAATGGCACTGAGAGTTGTGGTTCGTGTGAAAGTCTGAGTTCGAATCCCGCATATATTACATATATAAATGCAGGTGTTAAGCCTGTGCAATGTATTTCTTATTTTTAATAACACATTTCTATATCTAAAAATGTGTTTGATCTTTATTGAATGATTGCCTTCTATTATTATGTAATGAATCTTGAAATTAGTTGAATCTTTTGTTGCTGATGAAATATAATGAAAATAAAAACGTCATGCATTATTAGCCGAGAGGTCAGCGCAGCCGCCTTGCAATCAAGCAGTTGGTTGTAGACGGTAGTTGCGAGTTCGCCTCCCGGCCGATGCTATGACATATGGAAAAAAAAACTGTCAACTTTGTGGATGCCCTCTTTATTAATTTTAAAAATAACTGCTGACTCTATAATATAGGGATGGTCAAACTTTTAGACCTTAGGGGTGACTTTTTTGGTGAAAGTGTACCTGAGAGTGACTGGTTTTTTTTCAGAGCTTTGAACCGGAAATCATAAAAAAAAAAACAATAATTTTGCTGGAACGGACAAAAATATTGGTTCGAAGTTCTGTTTTTTTTTTTAGAATGTATTGCTGTTTTTTTAATACGGAGTTTTTAGGTATTCACAAATATTCATGATGTTTTTAGAAGACACTTATGAATTGGTGAATATTTTTTCTATCGATAACATTTTACTATGACTACTATTAAATTAGGTCAGCTCCCTCTAGTATTACAATTTGTCATGTCGCTTTATAAAATATTTATTAAATTGCAATTATTAAATTACAGTTGGCCCTGAATTTTAAAAAAAAAATTCAAGAAAATATAAAGAAAAAAAAATATTGTTTTAGAATTGTATTTAATTCTTTTTCAGCTTTTTCTAACCTGGGTTTATTTTTGAGATCAACAATAACAACAGGAATTATTTTAAATTTAACTTTTTTTTTTCATGTGTCATAGCATCGGCCGGGAAGTGAACCCGAACTCGCTAACCCGTGACAACTGCTTGTAAGGCTGCTGTGTTGACCTCTCGATTACCAACGCTTGAATAATTTAACTATTTTTAAATGAGAATAATTTTGAATTTTTACTTTATAACTGTAATTTGTTAATGTTCATGTCAGCTTTGTGGTCAATTTCCAGAGATCTTGCAGTAGACATCTTGGCCACCCCAGCTATAATCATGAAATTATATTAAAATTCAAATATCAGATCATCATTTCACATGCTTACACATGCTGTTAATAAGAGTATAAAACTCTCCATATAGTAGTGCCACCTAGTGTAAGGCTCTGGAGTCAATGGATGCAGAAAGATTTTGCATAAAATCTCTATCTAGTGCCTATTCATCCAACATCCCCAGACTTTTCTTGCTTTTGGCTTTCAACAGTGAAGAGCTTTGGATTTGAAAGCACTACAACTAAATCTTAGGATCTAAGGTAATCCTCCAGTAGCCACCTTTTATCTATTTGGTTAACTTTAAAGCTAGGAGTCCAAGATGAAAACACCATGTTTCCAACCCAAAAATATTATGGTGTTTTCATCTTGGGCTCCTAGCTTTATAGTTAACCAAATAGGTAAAAGGTGGCAGCTGGAGGATTGCATTAGATCCTAAGATCTAGGTGTAGTGCTCTCAAATCCAAGGCTCCTGACTGATGAAAGCCTCAATCTAGAAACTAATCTGGTGATGTTGGATGAGTAGGCACTAAATAAGGATTTTATGTGCAAACCTTCCTGCATCTATCGATTGCAAAGTCTTGCAGTGAGAGTTTGGTACTCTTATACTAAATTATGATGACTTTGATGTCATAATTATTATTATTTTTTATTATTATTAAAATATATTTTACTGTATAATATTACTTTAAACAATATTCTTCAAATTTGGTATATTATAACATACATTAAAAAATGCATTTTACATTGGGCCTAGTATACATATGTACATTTTTATGTGCCAAATCACAATGATAAGTATAGTTTTTATTGTTCATATTACATTATATAACCAATGAATTGACATATTCCCAAGTAACTACTGTGTAGATATAGTTCAAAAACAATAAATAAATTTTAAATTATAATCCATTACCTAACTCACATATATGTATTATGTAATAAGCATGCCAATAACTATTAACAAGCTTTTCAGAAAATCCCTACCCCCAAAAACAGTTTCTAGCTCTGGCTTTTATCAGTGAGACACTAGGATATTCAAGCATTAAATTTAAAATACCAGGTCATTCATTAGACTAGAGATTATTCAATAGTGAATAATATTTCTGTAGTGCAATTTTTACTACACCACTCTCAAGCAAGGTAGAGACTGGTTTCTATCCACTGTTAACACCTTGTGAAGGGATGTAATTGCAAGCATATGACCAAAAACATGAAAAAGATCTATGCACATTTTTTACTGAACCAGCCCTCATTAGTTGGCCCAGACCACAATCTCTTCCAGATATTTTTATTATTATTCAGAATATAAATAGATATCAAATTACTACAGTTTAATTGTTAAGTGTCAAATTTGCTGTCCTCATAACTTAGTCACCACTTACTTCATAGAAATATATTAATAATTTTTATTAGTCATTAATTAGACTAGGGATTATCCAATAATGAATAATATTTCTGTAGTGTAATTTTCATTAAACCATTCTCCCAGGATAGGGACTGATTTCTATCCATTTTTAACACCTTGCATGAGAGTGGTGTAGAGAAAATTACACTACAGAAATATTATTGGATAATCTTTAGTCTAATGAATGACTAATAAAAATTATTAATATATTTCCATTTGGTAATTGGTGTCAAAGTTGTGAGGGCAGCAAATTTTATACTTAACAATTAAACTGTAATAATTTTCTATCCATATATATTGAACAATGATAAAGATTAGTGTAAGAAATTATAGTCTGGGCCAATTTATTAGTGCTAGTTTGGCATAAAATGTGCATCTTGGAGATCATAGATCTTTTTCACATGTCTTGGGCATATGTTTACAATTACTTCCTCCACAAGGTGTTAAACATGGATAGAACCCAGTCCTTATCTTGTATAAGAATGGTGTCATAAAAATTACATTGCAGAAATATTATTCAATACCCTTTTTAATACAAGTGTTTTTGTTATTTTGTCTAATACAGTTAAAAAAAATTGTAATTTTCAAACAAAAACCACAAATGTCATGTAAATAAGCATAATCACATGGCCAAAACCCAAATAACTCTTGCAATCAAATATCAAAAATATTAGTAATTATGAAATGACAAATACATAGCCAGGAAAAAGCAAATATCAAAAAAGAATGTTTACCAAGTATTAAATAAATATAATACTTCCGTCAATACAACTTATAAATCATGATATAACAATTCATCAATTGCTAAAACAGAGAATCTTTAATAAATAAAACCACTATTGCAAGCGCTTTCAACTCTAACGAGTCCTTATCAAGGCAGTATAAAAATCCTATTTTTCTCCTAAGCAATAAATTCAATGTTTCATTGCATTGGCCAGGAACAACTAATTGGAAAGCTGGTTAATTTTGAATTCATAGTCCAAAGGATTTTACAATATTAATGCATGAAACACATGTAAAAAGCACAAGATTAAAGAATCATATCTTATACACAATTCATATTATGCTATGAATTCAAAATTAACTAACTTTCCAATTAGTTGTTCCTGGTCAATGCAATGAAATGTTGTATTTATCGTTTAAAAATAGGATTTTTTATACTACCTTGATAAGGACTCATACGGAATTGAAAGCACTTGACAATAGTGGTTTTATTTATTAAAGATTCTCTGTTTTAGCAATTGCTGAATTGTTATATTGTGATTTATTAGCAAGTATTAGTAAAACCACTAAACATTACATGATCACCATCTCTTATACTAGCGCATAATTGTTATTAAACAAGGCAAAACTCTCCATACAGTAGTGCCACCCTGTGCCAACCAGAGTAATCAATGGACACCAGAAGGCCTGTGCATAAAATCCCTATCTAGTGCCTACTCATCCAATATCCCTAGACTAGTTTCTGGCTTGTGGCCTTCATCAGTGAGGAGCCTTGGATCTGAGAGCACTGCACCTAGATCTTAGGATCTAATGCAACCCTCCAGCATTGATTACTCTGGTTGGCACAGGGTGGCACTACTGTACGGAGAGAGTTTAGCCTTGTTCAAGTATTAGTAATTAAAAAATAAGAAAAATTAGTGTAAAAAAAGTTAAAAACAATATTGTATTTTATTTTTAAAATATGGCATATCAAAGAACAATATTTTGCAGATTTTAGTGATTAGGAAATGACCAAAAATTAGCATAAGAATGTAACTAAAAACAAAACATCAAATAATTTCTGAAATCAAAGACCAAATATATTAGTAATAAGGAAATGCCCAAACAAATTAGCATAATAAAAACTTTAAAACAATACTAAAATATTATACTTTTAAAATAGCATATCAATTATACAACAGCAGAATAAATTAAGATTTTAAAAAAATATTAGCTCAATCAATAAAATACAAATTATCAAATATAACAATGTAAACAACTGCTCACATGGAAAAATATATCAAAATTACTTCTACAGTTAAATAAATGTAGTTAAAAATTTACTAATTTGATATTTCATCACAACGATTTTGTTAAATGGTATGTAAATAAATATGTTACCCATAATTGTTAAATATTACATGATTACCATTTCTTATGATTGCTCTTAACTGTTTTTAAAACAGACAAAACTCTCTATACATATTCCACTCTATGCATTAAGATCCTAAGATATAGGTGCAGTGCTCTCAGATCCAAGGCTCCTCACTGACAAAGGCCACAAGCCCGAAACTAGTCTGGAGATGTTGGATGAGTAGGCACTAGATGGGGATTTTATGCATAAGTCTTCTGGCATCCATTGATTACTCTGGCTTGCACATAGTGGCACTACTGTATAGGGAGGTTTGCCTGTTTTAATTATTAAATATTAAAATCTAAACATTTACAAATATGTTCTTAACAGCAGAAAAAAAAAATCAGGAACTTCTACAAAATAAAAAAAAATTACAGGGAGTAAAAAATTTCAAAAACAATAAGATAACAAATAATATTTAATCAAAACACTAAACAAATTAAAAATATGTAAGCTGTGCATAAATATAATTAATAAAGTATGTGGTTACATAGTTTTATATTAGTTTTGGTTTATAGTATCTATTACCTATATATATGTTTATACTTTTGTTTCTATTAAAGGTGTTAATATTGCATATCTTTATACATATTTGTTTTTTATATCAGATTCAAAGAGATTTATATACAAATAGTGAGAATTAATTAGGGTATGAACTTTGCTGTTAGATTTAAACTAGTTTTACTAGTTAGTGTTTGGTTTTAAAAACTGTAAAAGCACATCACACGTGATTAAAAATAACAATTTCAAAAACAATGTATTAATATTTGACCCCCCCCCCCAAAAAAAAAAAACAACAACAAATTACTAACATCTATTAAATAAACCACTAAACATCACATGATCACCATTTCTTACACTGAGTGGCGCTACTGTATGGAGAGTTTTGCCTGTTTTATCTATTAAAGAATTTAAGTCATGCATAAACAATGTATTAATATATGACCAAATAAAGAAAAACAAATTACTAGCATGTATTAAAGAACATGAGTTATGCATAATGAAAAAACTATAAAAACACATTACAAACTTGTTTAAAACATTTTTTAATTATTTCAAAGTATACAAAGTTGTACAGAGCACATAGATAAAATAAGATTCAAAAGCATCATCTTAACATTGACAAGAGGTTCACCTTTGATTTAAATAATATCAGTTGGGGAACAAAAAATTTTTTGGCCAAAGCCTTTATATTAAGGCACTAAAAAAAATTAAACTGAGTAAGGGGGATAACACCATTCCATAATTTTTTTGTATAAATATACAATTTGTTTCAAATTTTCATTTTAAATCGTTTGTGTTTACTACTAAAATATTAGGAAATATATATACATATTTATATATTTATCAAAGCTACTATCATTTTCTCATGAATATTTTTATATACTCATACTTATAATTTAGGATAATAAAAATAAATAATGGTTCACACCAAATTTTTGTCCGAGGAAGTGATGACAAGTGGCAAAAGGTTGTGTAAGTACTGGGGTAGACATTATATTTCTAAGGATTTCAAATAAGAATGGAATTTGGAAATTTTTAAGCATGCCCACGATTTTTTCCCCCATGTAGATAGTTGTTAGTCAAGACTTCCATAGATCATAGAGTTTTAATTTTATAATTTTTTCTTCACTGTGTTTTATTTAATTCTATATATAGATGGACAATTGAAATCTTAAACTGGATTCCAAGAGATTGTAAAAGATCCAGAAAGAGACCACATGTGAGATGGATGGATGAAATAAGAAAGTGTGCGGGAGTGATGTGGAGAAGAGAAGCTAGAGATCGAAGATGGATTGAACTTGGAGAGACCTTCATCCTGCAGTGGATTGATAATGGTTGATGATGATGATGATGATGATGTCTAAATGCACTAAAATACAGGCAATGGCAAAGCTCAGTACAAATTGTACTATTAATTGTCTGAATCTTCTCATAATTGTAGCAAGTGGATTGTGTGAACACAATAGGAAATGTATGTGACAAATATTTAAATATATGCAAAGTAGATTAGAGAGTCCACTTTTTGGGGGGAGAGAAGCATGCTTCCATCTAGTTTATAAGATAGGGGTTGTTAGCTATAAGCCATACTTTTTTGATTTTATGTTTCCAGTCATGGTGTTCTATGCATGTGTTAGAAGCAGAAAATGATTCAAATTTATGGCCAGTGGACCTGGTTTGAGGGCATTGGATCTTATACTCTGTGTGAGAAGTCTGATCAGAGGGTAGGCAGTTTTTTTAATTATTAATTAATCTATTGATTGAAGGGGGGGTACAAAAACTTAGCTTAAAAGAACCAGAGCATTGAATAAACCAGAATATAATTCCATATTTTTAGAATTCCTAAGGTCCATTGGCCATATATTTAAACTACCCCCTGCCCCCATCACATGCATAGAACACCATGACTGTAAGTGGAAACTTAAAAAAGCATGGCTTATAGCTAACACCTGCATTATAAATCTGATGGAAGCATGCTTTGATCCCAAAAAATGGACTCTCCAATCTAATTTGCATATATTTAAATATTTGTCACATACATTATCTATTGTACTCATATAACCCATTTGCCATGATTATGAGAAGATAAAACTTCTTGAAAGTGTTCAACCATATAATATTACAATTTGTACGTCCATGTCACCATTGCCTGCGTTTTAGTGCATTTGGACATATTACTTGTTTAACTCGAAAGTCTACGTTTTTCTTAGTCTTAATTCTCTATAATAAATTTGATCTAGTCTTGTTTATTTGTTTCATTAGACTTAATCCCAATAGCATTGTTACTTTGAAATATTATAATTAATTAGTTTTTCTAATATGGAAAGATAATTAGCATTCCCTCTAATTTCTACTTGTTGTCTTAAAAATAATACAATGATATAAAAAAGATAGCAGATGAGCAAATATTATATGCTCAGGTTAAAATGTCTATTTAATGTATAAATAGAATTAATTAAACTAAGATAAAGCTATTATCAGTTAATAGGAAAATTAAACAGGCAAAACTCTCCATACACTAGTGCCACTCAGTGCCAACCAGAGTAATCAATGGATGGCAGAAGTTTGTGCATAAAATCCCCATCTAGTGCCTACTCATCCAATATTCCCAGACTAGTTTCTGGCTTGTGGCCTCTCAGATATAAAGCTCCTCACTGACAAAGGCCACAAGCCAGAAACTAGTCTGGTAATATTAAATGAGTAGGCACTAGATGGGGATTTTATGCACAAGCTTCTGGCATCCACTGATTACTCTGGTTGGCACTGAGTGGCACTACTGTATGGAGAGTTTTGCCTGTTTAATAACAATTATGTGCTAGCATAAGAAATAGTGATCGTGTGATTAATAGGAAAATAACAGAAATTTCTAACGGATAATTCCCCAGAGATAGTGGGTCTATTATATCTAATCAGTCATAAAATCAGAAAATACAAATATGAAATAAATTAAATGAGAGAACAACCTTACACTGATTTCAAATCTTTTGTCTACACCAATACAATTTACGCAAAATAATAAAGATATTAACTCTCCTTGTTATGCCTCAAATTATAGATAACCTCTAAACCATGTTAAGATACGAGCATGCATAATAATGACTAGCTTTTTTGACTACAAAGGTCACTTATCTATGCCCCTCAAAAGCAAGCTATGATTATTATCTCTATAGGAACAAAGGAAATGAAGCCCACAATATTGAATTTAGTAAGTAATAATGGCAGCTTTATTTATGTTCAATAACTGCATGTTTTATATCATTAGTGATCCCAAACAATGTACTTATTTCAAAATTATCAGAAGATCTATATTTAAGATGATCTTGCTAAAATTGTATTAATAAATAAACTTTAACCTATTATGATCTGTTACTAAGATGTAAATAAGCTATTCCAATGAGGTTCACTTAGTGGTCGCTTACAATTTCAACTAGTTATTTCCTTGTCCTCTAATTTCATTGTCTAATTATTGTTTTTATGCTAACATATATACATGAAATTACGATCCACATACAAATCACATGGTCGCCATTTTCTATGCTTACTTATGACTGTTATTAAAACAGGCAATGTGCCACTCAGTGCTAGGCAGAATAATCAATAAAAGGTGGCTACTGGAGGGTTGCATTAGATCCTAAGATTTAGATGCAATGCTCTCAGATCCAAGGCTCCTCACTAATGAAGACCACAAGCCAGAAACTAGTCTGGAGATATTGAATGAGTAGGCACTAGATGGGGATTTTATGCACAAGTCTTCTAGCATCCATTGATTACTCTGTCTTGCACTGAGTGGCAATACGTATAGAAAGTTTTGCCATTTTTAATTTAGATCCAAATACATATAATAAGGACTTTAAATAAAATCAGACACTTTACTACAGTAATGAAACATTTTAAGATCCAGAATTTTGATCCTACTTAATGTGGCAATAGAGTTCATATACCATCCCTTTGATGTCCAATAACTGTAGAGCAAAATTAATATTAAATAATATCTTGAAATTGCTTCTCCAAGTTATTTGATTTGATTTCAGCAATAAAACACTGGATATTTTAATTTATTTTGATGGTCATGCACCACATACTATTCCACAAATTAAATAATACCAACATATATGGATGGGTTAATTTCTGCAGGATTCTTCCAATGTGATTGTCATGGTGTTCTCTTAAAATTAATCATCACTTTATTTTCCCATTTGTAACATACCTCACAAGCTACATATATATTTTGAAAATCACATTACAGATTTAATATAAGGCTTTCACCAACAGGGGTAAAATATATTGCTTCTGATCAATGGTGTCAGAGATATGGGGCCAATAATGTGATAATGAACATTTTAACATTATACATGAATAATTAGTTCAATAGTATATTGAAGTTATACTTTGATATCTTCTACAAACAGTGTTAGTTTTATCCACAAGTGTTAATATTGCATTCCAAATGTATATGTATATATTTGTTGTTTTTATTAATATTAATGGGCATTTAACAATCCTTAGTGAAAATAAGAATAAATTTCCAGAATGATGTTGGAGATATATTTGTTGTTATTTCAACCTCAATTCATACTTTGTAGTTTTCAAAAGTAAATGTCAACATTGTTTTTTAATGTAATGGCACTGAGAGTAGTGGGTCGTGTGAAAGTCTGAGTTAGAATCCCGCATATATTACACATATATAAATGCAGGTTTAAGCCTGTAAAATGTATTAATAATGATTCATGTGATATAGTTTCATATTAAACAATTTTATGAATTCCCACATTATGTTGTTTGTCCTTTTATAATAAAACATTGGTTAAAAGTATGGCTATTCCTATTGATGTAGGTAATATATATATATATATACAAATACAATCCAACAATAATAAAAAGGGTTCCCACTTGGCAACATGGATTCCTCTCCTAGTTTGTTTACTTATATAGTTGTTAGTTATCACACTCAAGAATTCTCATTGTAGCTTACATTAAATGATTATCAAATTAAATCGAGAGGCTGCTTACTTCACACGCTTATTACTTATCTGACAGCCAATCAAATGTTATGATAGCTGTCTTGAATAGCGATCAAACCGTAAATACAAGACAGAGAATTTTACAAGAAAAGGGTGATCCACCCTCTTTTTTACTTGTCTTTTTATATATCTCAACCAGTTTGAAGCATTAAGATTTGAAAGCGTGAAGCTTTAAATATCTTCACATTTAACTCACTGAGTCTAAATTACAAACATACAGCATCAAATCCTACAATTTACTACACAGTAGTTTTTAGATGTTATAACTTGCAGTAACGTATGTAAATTATATTTATTTTATAAAGTGCAAACAGTATTGAAATTACATTGAGAGGCTGCAAACCTCATGTGTGCTTATTACTTATCTGACAGCCAATCAGATGTTATGGTGGCTGTTTTGAATAGCAATCAAATGTAAATACACGACAGGATTTTGTGCTGTATGTTTGTAATTTAGACTCAGTGAGTTAAATGTGAAGATATTTAAGGCTTCACGCTTTCACATCTAAATACTTCAGACTGGCTTAGATATATAGAAAGACAAAGAAAAGGTTGGCTGCCCTTTTCTTGTAAAATTCTCTGTCTTGTATTTACAGCTATTCAAAACAGCCATTATAACATCTGATTTGCTGTCAGATAAGTAATAAGCGTGTGAAATTTGCAGCCTGTCAATTTAATTTCAATACTGTTTGCGCTTTATAAAATAAATATTATTTAAATGATTATCATCAACAAAGGATTTCTAAACTTCCAACAAGAGACATACATATACATAAACTCATACAGGTGAAAATATAAAATATCATTTATTAATTGAAGTATATAAATCAATATAATTATTATAACAAAATAAGGTCTTTAAAATTAAAATATTGTAACCACTTTCTCTTCGATAATAAAAAATGTCAAATTTTACTGGCTCGTAGTTTGTTTTTGAATTAATATAAAATAAGGCAATATTGTTGCTTTGATTTTAAAATGTCATATACTATTAATCCACATTATTATTTATATTAAAAATAAAATATATGTATATTCTCCTCTCTAAGATTATGAGTAATTCTTAAACTACTAAGGAAAATAATATTTTATTTTCCTAAAGATAAAAGCTAGTGACAATTGTAAATTGCTTTATGTTTAAAATGTTTGTAAAAATAGACAAAATCTCATTCTAAATCTTATTAGAGATAATACGTCCCTATACTAAAGTTAAGGAAGATGTTGCATTAACCATTCCAATAACTACTGATCCCAAAGTAAAATCACAAACCTCAAAATTAAAAAAAAAAGATTAAATACCACATACATATGACTGATTGGGATACATACCTATCATCATCATCAACCATTATCAATCCACTGCAGGATGAAGGTCTCTCCAAGTTCAAACTATTTCCGATCTTTAGCTTCTCTTCTCCACATCACCCCTGCACACTTTCTTATTTCACCCATCCACTTCACATGTGGTCACTTTCTGGGTCTTTTGCAATCTCTTGAAATCCAGTTTAAGATTTCAATTGTCCATCTATTATCTTCTCTTCTAGCAATATGTCCATTCCAACTCCAGTTCAGTCTTTTAATTTTTTCAATGAGGTCAATAACACCTGTTTGTTCTCTTACCCATTTATTGTGTTGTGCAATACAGAGACTTCAGACCACTCAAAGAAGTATGGAGAGATGCATGTTAGGAGTAAAAAGAAGAGATCGAAAACCCAATATACATACCTATATGGTACAATAATTTTTTTTTTACTAGTTTCATAACTTATGCACATATTCTAATTTATTTCTCTCACTAAATAATTTATTATCTAAGAGAAATAATTCAATTTCTTACTTCCTTTTAATTAATATTGTGTATATACAATTATTATGTGTTGATTTACAAATGTCAAAATTCAGCATTCACAATTTTATCACGAACTTTTTTAAATAAATAAATTATTGATTATTAATCATTTATTAAACTAAAAATTATCTCAGATATAAATTTTGAGCCTCAGTTAAATGTTAATATAACTATTTGTTTTTAAACATAAACACATGAAATAATTTCATCTTTCTGTTTTCATGTAGAATACAATTATCTTACATGGTTGTTATTAATAAATATTGAAAATATGATGACAACATGTGTCAGAGGTTGTTACCTGGGCAACAGAAAAGTTTTGCTTCAACATGAAATGCATCTTGGAAGACATTCATTGTATTCACATATCTTTATATGTTTAAAAAGTGTGTGCTGGACTAAAAATTTAAATTTTTACCTATCTATCTCCATATATGGTTATTTTTTTATCATTTAATAATTTAATTCTTATTATTATTATTAAAATTTATTTCTTCAGTATATGAAGTTAAGCAGCTTATCTGTTAATAAAATGTCATAAAAAAACCATAGAGGCTGCAATCAGAAAATAGATTCACTAATGGCTTTATTAAGTTCATTAATTCTATCACTGTAGCCATACATCCCATCCAGGAGATTAAATTCTTCAATTCTATTACTGTAGTTATAAATCTCTTCTGCCCAGGAGATTAAGTTCTTCAATCCGGTCACTGTAGCCATGAATCCATTCCATCCAGGAGGTATATTTACTAGTGATGTTATTAGGTTCTTCAATTCTATCACTTTAGTCATAAATCCATTTCATCTAGAAGATAGATACACTAGTAGATTTCTTAAATTCTTTAATTGTGTTATGTTAACCATAAATCCATTCCTCTAGATGATAGATTTGCTAGTGACTTTATTGGGTTCTTTAATTCTATCACTCTAGTCATACATTCTATCCAAAAGATTAAATTCTTCAATTTGGTCACTGTAGCCATAAATCCATTTCATCCAGGAGACATATTTACTAGTGACTTTATTAGGTTCTTCAATTCTATTACTTTAGTCATAAATCCATTCCATCTAAGTTCTTTAATTCTGTCATGTTCATCATAAATCCATTTCATCTAAAAGATAGATTTGTTAATGACTTTATTAGATTTGTTAATTCTGTCACTCTAGCCATACATTCTATTCAGAAGATTAAATTATTTGATTCAGTCACTGTGGCCATAAATTCATTCGATCCAAGAGACATATTCACTAGTGGCTTTATTAGGTTCCTCTTTTCTATCACTTTAGTCATAAATACATCTCATCTAGAATATAGATTCACTAGTAGATTTTTTTTAATTCTTTAATTCTGTCATGTTCACCATAAATCCATTTCTCTAGAAGATGGATTCACTAGTGGCTTTATTAAGTTCTTCAATTCTATCACTATAGCCATAAATCCATTCCATCCAGAAGATTAAGTTCTTCAATTCTATCACTGAAGCAATAAATCCATTCCATGCAGGAGATTAAGTTCCCTCAATTCTGTCACTGGAGCCATAAATCCATTTTATCCAGGAGATTAAATTCTCCAATTCTATCACTGGAGCCATAAATCCATTCCATCCAGAAGATTAGGTTCTTCAATTCTATCACTGGAACCATAAATCCATTTCATCCAGGAGATTAAGTTCTTCAATTCTATCACTGTAGCCATAAATCCAATAGTTATTAATATTATAAAAAAATTGAAATAAGATGGATTATAAACAAAATAAAAAATAGATTTAGACTGACAAGCTGGATTGCTATTCTTGACTGCCCCCCCCCCCAGGGATCGAAGGCAATGCTCAGCAAATTATTTATTTAATCGTCTAACAGAGTGTAATCTTTTCTTAGATTAGCGTATTAATGTTATACATAGGAAAAAATAGATTTGTTTTTTAAATAAATAAAAGTTGTAAATTGTAACATAAAATTAATTACAGTTATTGCTAACTTTTGCAATTAAACTATAATTATTTGTTCTCCATTCTCTACCCATTTTTTTACCTTATTGTATTTAGACATTGTCAATCTCACATGCCATCAGTCATTTTCCTGAACTAATTGTAACCATTTGATTGGTTGTGCAATTATATTTTCATTCTTTTAATCAACTTCTAACAAACGTGACTTCAATTTTTCTTTTATTTTTATTTTTACTCTTTGCTTGTAACTCTTTATTCTCTGCCCCTGTCCGAATTTAGTCTTTGCTTCTTTGTAAGTATTGGATATGATATTATCTATTAATATCAAATTTGTCTCATAGTATAACATATCAAAACCCAAATATAATTAAATAATATATATATTTGATGAGTATTTTTGCTCCACTTTCCTCCTCACTGTATGGTGTGTTGTTTCTTTAATATGTGGTCCAGTAATTGTTCTCTGACAGATAATAAAAATGCCAAAAATATTATATATAGTAAAAGTTTCTTATAACTCAAACTGCTTACCCGGAGGCAAATCTCTTCATAGAGTAGCACAACTTAGTGTGAGCCAGAGTAATCAATGGATGAAATAAGGTTTGTGCATAAAATCACTACCTAGTGCCTACTCATCTAATATCCCAGACTAAGATCTAGGTGCAGTGCTCTCAGATCCAAGGCTTTTCACTGATGAAAACCATGAGCTAGAAACTAGTCTAGGGATGTTAGATGAGTAGACAATAGATAGGGATTTTATGCACAAACCTTCGTGCATTTTTTGATTATTTTGGCCTGCACTGAGTTGCACTACTGTATGGAGAGTTTTGTCCCTAAGTAAATAGCTTGTGTCAGCATAAAGAATGACAATCATGTAATGTTTAGTGGTTTAATAACTCAAATTGAAGGTTGCATTTAAATATTTGAATTAATGTCATAACTATTCCAATATCTATCACTAAATTCTTACCCTAATCTAATCAAATAGATATAATAGTATCACCTAGGAGATATAGCAGTATAACCTAGGCTTTCCCGTGTGTAAATTCTTCTGCTGTGTTATATAAATAATATTGTTGCTACATTATTTTTATATAAAACTTAAAAGCTTCACTCTCTCTCAGGTTTTATCTAACCTACTTCTGCATCATATTATTCATTGTTATTATATTGCTATTTTTACATTATTTTCAAGTATCTCTTATGACTCTTCAACTTATTCTAACAAATCTCATTTTCAGTTATTTCACTTCTGTTTCTCACTTCCATATAAAATTAATTTTAATCACATGCTATACATTGATGTAATTTATTAGAAATGTAAATAATGCTAATTTAGGTTTCATAAATAAATTATATAGTCAAATTACTGGTTGAGGTGATCATGCGAGCTTCAAGCACCAAAATAACAAATTGGGCATGACAATTCTATTCAATAGACCAAATTAAGGATTCGTTTTTAAAAAAAAAAATTAGGTGAAAATCAATCTAAAAATTTTTAGGGACTAATTCTGACCCTTTATCACATATCATGATCTCACTTAGGTTGAAAATATATATATATATAAAGTAGAGACTGACTATGCAAACTAAAATCACATCACATGATCATCTTTTTTTTGCTTACACAAGCTGTTTTTCACAGAGGCAAAACTTTCCATATAGCAGCGCCACTCAGTGCAAACCAGAGTAATTAATGGATGCAGGAAGGTTCATACATAAAATTCCTCTTTAGTGCATACTTATCTAATATCCCCAGACTAGTTTTTAGCTTGTGGCTGTCATCAGTGAGGAGCCTTGGATTTGAGAGCACTGCACCTAGATTTTAAGATCTCTTCCAACTCTCCAGCAACCACCTTTTATTTTTTAGCTAACTATAAAGCTTTGGGTTCAAAATGAAAATACAATAATGTTTTCAAGCTAAGCTCATTATCTTGTATAGTTGTATAGATCCTAAGATCTAGATGCGGTGCTCTCAAATCCAAGGCTCTTCACTGATGAAAGCCACAAGGTAGAAACTATTCTGTAGATATTGAATGATTAGGCACTAGATAATAATTAATGCACAAACCTTCCTGCATACAATGATTACTCTGGCTTGCACTAAGTGGAGCCACTGTATGGACTTCTGCCTCTGTGATAAACTGAAATCAGGTGTAATGTAAATTACAAGATCGAAACAATTAACATCTCTATTCTAGAAAAATATTATTCTCATTATTTACAGAACTTAATGCCAACATTTTACAGTATCTAAGTATAATAATAATAACTATACAAAAATACTTCACTAGATTTGTAGTATATTTTAATTAGATTTTTAATTTTCCAAAAAAAAAAAAAAACCATCAAATATAGTACAAATTTCGATCTATGCTCAAAATTAATGCTTTGAAGACAAAGTTACATAAATTATTCAAAAATAATTTTAAAAAACGAAATCAAATTTTATTTTATTGAAAAACAACTATTCTTTCAGATTTGTAATTCTTACCAAATTTTAAAATTAACATATAAATAAGAGAGAGATTATATAATATTTTATTTATCATTTAAATATTTTGCAAATTATAATAAATTTAATTATACAGAAAATAAGTCAAATTTTAATACTATTTGAAATTGTACAATTTACATGCCCAATATATTTTTTTTTTTATAGATGTATCCCTAATCTTTAAAGTTGGAAATATTTACATATATTTTTAAAAAACATTAATATTTATTATTTTATACATTAATTAAAATGTGCACTGATTAATGAAATTCATATAATTAATTGTGTAAATCAGTTAAAACCTTTTACATTATCAAATTTAAGATAAATGAACATATGTTCAATTGGGAAAATACAAAAATATTGGATAGAGAAGAAAGGGTACAAAGAAGAAAATTTAAAGAAGCTGCTCACATAATAATGGCAAGAAATACCATAAGCCAACCTAGTGTGACTATACATAATGTATGAAAACTACTAATCAACTTCGCTCTTAGGAAAAAGTGGAGAAATCAGGAGGAACCTCATAGATAAGCATATGAAATTTACTACAGACTGTTGCCTTTAGCAGCATGGCTTAGTTGGTTAGAGGTTACCTTAAAATTCAATACTCAAAAATCTAAGAATCCAGGTTCGAGTCCCATGCTAGTACAGGCCAGCAACACCTGAAGAAGAGGGAAGAATAATACCTCTCGAAACATTGTGCATATACTAACCTGTTTGATGTGATATTACTAACAGTTGAATGTATTTGGAATATTTAAATGAAGTAAAATTTTTCTAAAAGACAATATAAAAATACAAATGTACTTTTAGTATTAAAAAATCATATATATATATATAGTGATAATGTAATGATGTGACGTATAAAGAATAAATGGTCATTTTATTAAATAAAATAAATCTATAAAATATAAGCTTAAATAACACATGATAAATATTTTATTTTCATTTTTTAGTAAGAAGGAAAACTTGAGGTGATACTATGCTATGAACAAAATTAAAAAACTCCCAGTTGGTAATTTTATTCAGTTATTAAATTCATCAATCACAATATTGTCAGAAGAGGATAATTTAGAAAATAAATTAATTTTTCACATTGAACTCTGATTTAGATTATTAAAAAAAGTCAGAAATAAAATTCTTTTCTTTTAAATTATTTTAATAAATGGTTGTTAATGTAACTAATAATAAATGCTGTTAATCATATTAGGTGTTTTAATCATTTTTAAAAAACGCACTTCTTTAAAGTTGGAATCCTAAAAATGTAAAAGGAATATTTAATATATATATATAAGATGTATCTAGCCTACTGTAAAGGTCTCTTTGTCTTTTTAATTGGTTGCTTTAATAACTTTTTTTAAGATTTAATGTAAATTAAACAAAAGATTTTAATATTATAGAAATAAATGTGAGAATAAAGGCTGTCTTCTTTTTTGATTGGTTGCTTTAACATTTTTTTAAAGATTTAATGCGGGATTTAAACTCAGCTTTCATACAACCCACAACTCTCAGTGCCATTATATATTGCTGACCCCCTGATCACATACATATTGAAAAGATAAATAATCACCAATATACATATTTCGTGCTAAACCAGCACTCATCAGTTGGTCCAGATTACCATCTCTGCACATATATACAATTAGTGCTCAGCTTTATATTAAGATAGCAAATCTTCATACTTTAATGGACAGGCTTCAAACTACTCCAACTCACAACTCTTCAGCCTTCCATTTTATTGAAAATCTCATGATGGAACGTTCAAAGCCCATATTAGTGCCAAGGTTGTATCCTACCCAGGTGGGTCAGCAATATAAGTTGGCACTGAAAGTTGTGGGTCATATGACAGTCTGAGTTCGAGCCCACATATATTACATATATAAATGCAGGTGTAAGCCTGTACAATGTATTAATTTAAGATTTAATGTAAATTAAACAAAAGATTTTAATATTATAGAAGTAAATGTGAAAATGAAAGCCATCTTTTTTTTAAATTGGTTTCTTTAACAACTTTTTTTGCTTTGTGAAATTATTTGCTTTGAATAAAATCCTTGTCATCAAATTAAGCTTCTAAATTAAAGTTTAAATTTTTAAATGTATTTGTTATATTTGATATGTAAATTTTACAACATTATGGACAACTATTAATGGCGAAATTAACGTGAACTACATGATATCAAACTACACAACTCCAATTGTACGCTAATCAAAACTAAATGTAAACATGGTTCTATAGCATCTATTTATTTTTTCCCTTACTAAATATCACATTTCAAACATGAATTTATGTACTGGAATCACTTTTTCTTCATGATTTAATTACTATATCTATTCAATTCTTTACTGTAGTTAAAAGCACATGTATTGATGTTTTTTCCGAGTATTTTTTTACTAATGGTAGAATTACTTCCTTCACATAAAATTTGCTTCATAGTAAAAACAATTATTAAATATAAAGGGTGAAATAACTTCCTTTGCATAAAATTCTCATAATATGATGTAGCTAGGTCATCATCATCATCAACCATTATCAATCCACTGCAGGATGAAGGTCTCTCCAAGTTTATTCCATCTTCTTCGATCTTTATCTTATCTTCTCCACATCACCCCTGCACACTTTCTTATTTCATCCATCTATCTCACATGCGGTCTCTTTCTGGGTCTTTTACAATCTCTTGGAATACATTTTAAGATTTCAATTGTCCATCTATTATCATCTCTTCTAGCAATATGTCCAGCCCAACTCCACTTCAATCTTTTAATTTTTTCAATGAGGTCAGTAACACCTGTTTGTTCTCTTACCCATACATTGCATTTTCAATCTCTTCTTGTTACTAGGTATAGTTATTTAAATATAGGGAATTTGAACTCAGACTTTCAAGCACCCACAAACTATCCTAACTATCTCATACAACTGATATACATGACCACACACATGTAGAAAAGATAAATAATCACCAATATACATATTTCATGCTAAAACAGCACTCATCAGTTATTTATTAATTTTTTTTCAACACTGTCAAATTCATTCTTTTTGTAATTTTATATATGAAATAGAAAATGTTTAATGGTATATATATATGCATGGAAACACATAAATATTAATTACTAAACTTTAAAAAATTATGAGATGATTAATAAATAATAATAGCTGAATGGATTGTCACTTAAGAGATCATGGCACATTGGGTACCAGATGTGTCAGAGTTGCATTTTGATCTTAAATCTGTTACTCTATCACTGCCTAAACCAAGCCACCCATAAAATGATTTATATATATAAATAAATGATTAATGTTAAATTGTTTTTTTTAAATCTTAATTACAAATAAGATTTATTTACTATCTAATATTTTTTACTATTTTTAAATTATATATAAATGTTTAAAATAAAGAATGTAAAATATAAATATTCTATTACTCATAATAATTATTAGAGGTGACATCATGTTAACCCAGAAGGTGAAAAGAGAAAAAAACTGAAGGTTCAAAATGAGTTTTGCAACTATACGAATTAATCTGTGATGAACTAATATGTTCACGTGTCACATGACTTTTCAATAATCCATTTATTTAATAAGTTGTCATTTGGACTTAATTTTTCAGAAAAATCTTCGCTACAATCTTTAGTCAATAAACGCAATTAATACATCTTTTTAAGCTGCTTTTAATATAATTTTTACATAAAATAAATTAGTCCATTTTTCCAGGATGCTTTGGCTCACGTTTATTATAAAATATGTTTTTAGGATATTTTTTACAATTTGTTTATTTTATATGCCTCAACATACATAACAATTGTAAATTTAATGCTATCACACTCATCAAGATAAATATATCAGTTGACAGTATAATTTTGCCAGCAAATTTTCAGAAAATTATGGTACATCTTTAAATCAGCTTTTCTAATGCTTCTATATTACCCCAAATTCACACTAATAATTTTGATGAAGCTAAGGTTGTCTTCTTTGAGAGAAATAAAATAAAAAGAATTAAAGAATCTTTATTATTAAAAATTGATGATTCTGAAGCAATTAATTTATTTAATAGCTCTTTTAATATTAAGGGTGTGTGGGAGGCAAGTGGAATTGTAGGTAATGTTTAGCAGAAATATGTTGTTATTTTTGTAGTTTTTTACACTTGAGAAATCTGCTTGTAGCAATGAAACCATTGGTAGTATTTAAGAGTTTATTTCTTGAATAGTCTGATTGATTCTGAAGCAATTAACTTAATTATACATTTTAAAAAAAATCTGAATCACCCCAAATCCACAACTCAACCAGACTAGCCAAGAAAATAAATTCTAAAACACTTCCAATGGGTTCACTGCTACAAGCAGACTTCTCAAGTGTAAAGAACTACAAAAATAACAACATAATTATGCTAAGCGTTACCCACAATTCCACTTGCCTCCCACAAACCCTTAATATTAAAAGAACTTGAACCCATTGGAAGTGTTTTAGAATTTATTTTCTTGGCTAGTCTGGTTGAGTTGTGAATTTGGGGTGATTCAGATTTTTTTTAAATGTATAATTATCTCTATTTATTAAAAAAACAATAGCACTCACTTTTATGCACCTACATACTTTTCTATATATTTTACACAAAACGAAAACAATATTTTATTATTCCATATTTATAAAAATAACTAAGGGTTTTGACCGTTTAACAATCTTCTGTTAATTAAAAAAAGACTATTAGACAATCAAAAAGGACATCTATTTTTGGATGTCAAAAATAAATAAGTATTATCTTCGCATTTAATAAAATGCATAAAGAATATTGTGTTATTATTATCAGTTTATATTGAGGGTCATTTGTCTTTTATCGTATCTTTATTTATATGAATTTAAAAAGAATGGGGAAGTATGAAGGTTATTTAATATATCTATAAAGATATTACACATGGTAAGAAAAAAGTGAATAACTCCATGTGTGTGTATGTTTAATATTAAAAAAGTCAGATATATTAATCTTTAACTGAGGTTTAAAGTTTATATCTGTGCTAGAAATAATGTCTAGTTTAGTAAATGATTAGTAATAATCATTACAGTATTTATCTGAGGTGGATGCTGTCAAAGTTGTGAGTGGAGCGAATTTGACACTTGTAAATAAAAATGTAACAATTTATATTAGTATTAGCTGTCAATCAGAAAAGTTAGTGTAAGAAAAGGATAACATTTAACCATCTATTTCTTCAGTTAAATTTATTCCCTGCAAAAAAAAAAAAGTTTCACTAAGAGGTTTTATGTCAAACTTACATCTTGGCAACTACTAATACTTAAATTTTAATAATTTCTTTAAGAAATAATGTGTAAATTTCCAAACTGTGTCTCTCAATAGCATTGTATATAGTATGTGATAATATGTAGGACTATTTCTATTATCTATCATTAAAAGTTGAATGTCTAGAAAATTTTAAACAGTACTTATGTAATAAACATCACATGACCACCACTTCTTATGCTTGAACTGAGTTCAGACCCATATGACTATATAGGCTAATGGGTTTGGATTGGAAACATTAAAGTGTTTTCAGTTTAAGTCTCATAGTCCTGTAGTTAAGTGGAGATAAAAGGTGGCTGCTGGAGAATTGCATTAGATCCTAAGATCTAGGTGCAGTGCTCTCAGATCCAAGGCTCCTCACTGACAAAGGCCACAAGTCAGAAACTAGTCTGGCAATATTGGATGAGTATGCACTAGATGGGGATTTCATGCACAAGCCTTCTGGCACATTGATTACTCTAGCTTGCTGTGTGTGGCAATATATATAGTGAGTTTTGCCTGTTTTAACAACAGTACTTATGTACTAGATTTGCAATGTATTATATCTGCTATGCCTTTTCACATTCATACCAATCCATGAATCACTTTATAATCTTGTGATCTGACCAAATAAAATGTACACTTGAATCTTGTACAAACTTAAAATGATAAATTCATCAAAAATGGACCATGTGTACATATTTTTACAAGATTTACAAAGTTATTGGCAGTCTGAATATGTATGTGAAAAGACATAACAGTGCTAATACATGACAGTAATTGCACAAAACTAAATCTAACAATACTAAAAATACTAATTTTTAACAATTCTAAAAATACGAATTTTACACAAAAATAAATTTGAAAAAGTTTTATGGAATTCCTAAATGTTACTTTAAATATGGATAAAACAATCACTAAATTACAAAATGCTTAAAATATGTACATATGGTGCTTACAGTGTAATATATAACAGAAATAGTCAAGATGAAACAATCAATTTATCTGTTATCTACTTTATTTTAAGTGAATAAAATTTTGTTTCAAAATGGAATCTAAAAGTAAAATTTTTAATTTTTCCCGAAATAGAGACGTACTTAACAAGTCATTGTGCAACCTAACACCTGCACAGGATCTACACACAAATGTTAATAAGTAGGAAATGTATTTTTTTTTTCAAAACCAAAGGGTAAAAAAATTAAAATTACTACACTTTTATTATTTTTTTCAATGTGGTGGACTAATTTTTTGATGTCATCCAGTATGATTCATATGAAAATGGTCAGTAACTGGCAGCTCATAATTCAGAAGTTTTATAAGCTTTCCAACTGTCCAAATAAATGGTCAATTCCTCAATGTTTTGTTTAATGGCTTCCATCAGAGTTACCACTGTTCTGCCATGAATTCTCATGATGAAACACTTGTCTGTCTCCCTGCACAAGCCATCAAATATCCACTGTTTTGGAAAAATCCGTCCAGTTTGGGTTTATTTTCTTTTTATGCTAAAGGCTCTCATCAATTTTAACGATTTTTTTAGGGCCTTCAATGTTACATTCTTCTCTGCTAAACCAAGCTCTGTTTTCCTCCATTATATGGATGTTAATTTGTGAGACCAGCTGTTTATAAATCAAATCACTGTCAAATCCTCAAATGTTACAACACCATTGCCTGTCCAAAGTATGGATGTACTCGACGGCATTGATCTCAGTAGTAGGTAAACTCCAAATTTTTATAATTTTGTACTGTTTTTAAAAAAAAAGTAAAAAATTATAATAATCAGAAAATTAAAAAATAAATTAGCACTGAAGTAAAAAACACTTTGAGAAGAACTTGTCCGAATGAAATGTGAATAATAAATGAAAGTGTGAATTTATTACATTATTGGATGAGATCAGATGAGACAGGGTTAATTTGATAGGATCGCAAGGTTAGACATTTATCACAAATGTGAAAAGGTGTACCATCTCTCCTACATGGTGTGATTAATACATAAGCACCTTTTAAACTTTATATAAACTTTTCTAAATTCAAACAATAATTGGTAATAACACACAAATTGGTACATAATCAGGTCAGAAAAAACAGGTTAATAGATTACATAACATTTTGAGTGATATCATTCTCCACTCTTCTCCAGGTATTGCTGGTCTGTCCAGTGACATCAGACTAGGAAGTGGAGGAATCAGAAAGATTTGAATCAATCTTCATAGATAAGTATATAAAATTTCTATTGACTATTGTCTTTACTAGAATATCACAGTTGGTTAGAGCAGTGCCTTAAAATTTGATATTCAAGAATCTAAAGGTGCAATTTGATTCTAGGCTAAGATTGTCACTTATGAGACCAGCAACACCCGAAGACTAAAGAATAATACCACTTGAAATGTTGGATAATATATTAACCTGTGTTATCTACTAACTTATATGTTATTATTAATAGTTGTTTGTATTTGGAAAAGTTTAAATAAAGTTTAAAATTGTCTAGACATTCAATATTTAATATTGGCTGATGCAAATAGTCCAACATATTATCACATCTAAGATACCATCATCACAAACCTTCAGGCAAACACAGTATACAGCATAATTACTTCAAACTAGAATAGTAATTGCTATATTGGTATTATACTTTGGCTACGGTGAGCTTAACCACTTTAATCTTAATACTATATTGCAAATATTTTGTAATGTTTCAAATAATAATAGTAGTAGTAGTAATAGTAATAGTAGTAGTAGTAGTATTGGTAGTAGTAATGGTAGTAGTAGTAGTAGTAGTAGTGGTAGTAGTAATAGTAGTAGTGGTAGTAGAAGTAGTAGTAGTAGTGGTAATAGAAGTAGTTGTAGTATTAGTAGTAGTAATAGTAGTAGTAGTAGTAGTAGTAGTAGAAGCAGCAATAGCAGTAGTAACTGTAGCAGTAACAACAATAATAAGTAATAATAATAACTAATGATAATAATAATAATAATAATAATAATAATAATAATAATAATAATAATAATAATAATAATAATAATAATAATAATAATAATAATAATAATAATAATAATAATAATAATAATAATAATAATAATAATAATAATAATAATAATATCTGATGAATGTGCTACTGTATAGAGAGTTTTGCCTCTGTGAATAATAATAATAATTTATCGTATTTTTTTTATTATGAAACAAACAATAAATGTATAATACAGTGATATAAATTCCATATAAGAAAAATCTTGAGTGAGGAATTTAAATATAAACAGCTAAAACCACTAATAAAATACATAAAATTTGAATATAACATAAAATATTAAAATCTTACAGATATTGCATTTGGCAATTCAACCACAGTAGTAAATAACTACAACATAACAAATAATATAAACGACAAATAAAAACTAATGTTTAGTATAATATAACCAACACCATAAATGTTTTTTAAAGATCAAATAACTGGTGTTCATTAAATCCACAGAACAATCTTGTATAAACAAATTAAATAATTTGGGGCCATTATAACTAAATGGCTTCCTACTGGAAGTCTTAAAAAAATTGCATAAAGTCTGTTGATATTTAGTAGTATTTACAAAAGAAGATATAGTATCCAAGTGAATTTTCCTACAATAAATATCCAAGAAATATTCTATACTGATATAAATGAAAAACACCTAGTATAAGTCCCAAAAATATCTCTAACAGATGTGGCACATGATCTACCAAAAATATAGCATTGTATAATTCTGTAAAACAGGTGACGTAATTATTGCAAAAGTAAAACAGTTCCCCAAACTGATATATTATAACATAATAAGCTTTGATTACAAGAAATATATAAAAGTAATCAAAGCTGATCTAGGAAAAAAATTAGATAAGTAAAAAATATAGGGGATTTGAACTCAGTCTTTCAAGTAACCATCAACTATCCACACTAACTTATACCACTCATACACATTACAACACACATGATAATCTGGACCAACTGATGAATGCTAATATGTATATTGGTGATTATTTATCTTTTCTACATGTGTGTGGTCATGTGTATCAGTGGTATGAGATAGTATGGATAGTTGATGGATACTTGAAAGTCTGAGTTCAAATCTCCTATATTTACAATTAGACTCCAGGTATGTGAAGAGTTCCCATATTCCAAATATTCACACATTAAGCGTACATCTTGCCCATCCCTCTTTTATGTATTTAAATGGATAAGGTCCTATACATGAGGTGTCAGAGTGACTTGAGGTCAACATGGGCATGGCAATAATATTGGCATCAGCATGGGATTTGGGCTTTTCATCATCAGATTATCAGTAGTATGGGTGGCTGAAGAGTTAGCGGTTGGAGTAGATTAAAGGTTGTTTATTAAAGTATGAAGATTTACTATCTTAATATAAACTGAGCACTGATTATATATATGTGTGGGAAATGATAATCTGGACCAACTGATGAGTGCTGGTTTAGCATGAAATACATATATTGGTGATTATTTATCTTTTCTACATCTCTGTGATCATGTGTATCAATGTATAAGATATTGTGGATAGTTGGCAGCTATTTAAAGTCTGAGTTCAAATCCCTCCAGGCATGTGAAGAGTGCCTGTACTTCAAATATTTATAAGTAGAAAAACATAATTTAATTTACGCAAACGTGAACAAAGAACGTCAATTATGGTATGTTTAGGATTATTATTATTATTATTATTATTATTATTATTATTATTATTATTATTATTATTATTATTATTATTATTATTATTATTATTATTATTATTATTATTATTATTATTATTATTATTATTATATCAACAATAATAATAATAATACTAATAATAATAATAATAATAATAAAAATGCTGATGATGATGATGAATAAATATTTCAAAGTGGCTGTATGTGATTTAACTGACTGAGCCGTCGTCATATATGTTTTGGTCTGAAGGATTATACATTTAATGTGGCAAAATGCATTTTCTTTTCACAATATGAATTAATTTCATATAAGATAAAATAAATCCATGCAATCTGTGTTGTGCGTTAACATCAGCGGAGCAGAAATGCCAAATCCAATCTGAACAAAAAAAATCTCATTAAATTATCAATTCAGCTTAATAATTATCACTCCGTCATCGAAACGTTTCATTAAATTTTACATCAATTATATTGTTTAAAAATGGAAAAAGAAAACACTGTTTTTCGATTTAATTGGTTGATTATTATTATTAAATCGCGTGTGTGTGGGCTTGCAGATGTAAATACGGTTGTATCGTTTGTTGTTTTTTTTTTAAAAAAAAAAGAATCTTTTTTCAATGCTAATTTTTACAATGAAATAACATAGTGGATGATATACAATCTATATTTACAATTTTAACCCCGAAAAATAATCGTCCTCGACAGTCAAAATGCATTGTCTGTTTTCCTATAACATGTTTTCAAAAAAAATTCAGATCGAACACGGTCCAATAGAAAAGGCAATTACGCTTCATGTTGCCACGTGAATATCTGGTGACGCCAGTGTTCTACTCTAAGCTTATATCTTTTGAGCATATTATAGAATAAGTTCACAGTGTTCTTTGTCGTTGGGTTAAACATGATGTTACATCTGATAGACCATAAAATATACAACAGAAATATCGACATCCTGATAGAGGGAAAATATCCACTTTTAATACAATACAATAATGAGAGAAGGGAAGGTTTTGATTGTTTTGTTTTGGATAGTGCTTCAATTCTATGTATATTGAGCACCCAACAATGGAACAGAACATGAGGAGTGGTTTCTTTTTCCCTCAGATAAAGTTGACATATGGGATTAATTTTGATAATCCCTCATATCCACTTTTAATACAATACAATAATGAGAGAAGGGAAGGTTTTGATTGTTTTGTTTTGGATAGTGCTTCAATTCTATGTATATTGAGCACCCAACAATGGAACAGAACATGAGGAGTGGTTTCTTTTTCCCTCAGATAAAGTTGACATATGGGATTAATTTTGGTAATCCCTCTTTTAAATGACAAAAAAAAATTGGTTGGCAAAGCTTCCGGGTTGACTTTCAAAACAAAGTCTATTTGGGCTCTAAAGTCCATAGTTTAAATTTTCTTATTATTATTTTATTTGTCACCCCCAAGAGGGTCGACTCCGGGTATACAAATTAAACTAAAAATGACAATATGTGCATATCAGCCAATAAAAAAACTAAATCGTCACAGAAATAGAACTGTCTTATTCTCCATACATTTATGCACTGATGAAAAGCAAAAAAAAACTCGAAAACATATATCTAGAATGCGATGATTATTCACCTTCAATCACAAGGTATTAAAAAGTGGATAGAAACCAATCATATGTACATAGAGATTTATATGTTTAATAGCTCTAGTTCAAATAAATATGAAGATTGTTCATGATATGCATACATTGTGAGACTCATGAACAATTGGATATCTAGAGTATTGTTACTCTTCCATAAAGTGTTAAAAATAGACACATGCTAGTTCCTACTTTGTGTGAGAATGATAAAGTAAAGGGTATTGAGCTAACAACATGAGTGTGGTGATTCAAATATTTTATATCTCTAGTTTACCTTGGTAATGAAGATCGAAATCCATGCATAGTGAGACAAGGTACTCAGATCTTTTGAACCTGTGAATGGTATGATATGGTGAAGTACAGCTAAGAAATGACCCTGATAAAAATCAAAAAACAAATTATTAAGTCTTATATTCCCTAAAAGGACTATTGCAACTCTCTCCAACTTAAGACTAGCAATCTTCAAGAGTTAAATTAAACCACTAAACATCACATGATCACCATTTTTTTATGCTTGCACAAGCTATTTTCACACAGGCAAACCTCTCCATATAGTAGCACCACTCAGTATAAGTCAGGGTAATCAATAGATGCAGGAAGCCACAAGCTAGAAACTAGTCTGGAGATATTGGATGAGTAGGCACTAGATAAGAATTTTATGCACAAATTTTCCTGAATCCATTGATTACTTTGGCTTGCACTGAGTGGTGCTACTGTATGGAGAGTTTTGCCTCTGTGAAGTGTTAAATTTTATATAATGTGTCAAGAAAATGTCCCAGTTCTTATACTATATCATTTTGCACCTTATATTCAATGAATTGTTTTAAAAAATATTATTCTTGATCTCAGTAAGTTTTAATGTACTCTCCTAAGGTCTGGATTGTCATAGGTTTCATATTTTATCTATTGTACCTGTTAAATATATTAATCAGTTGAGGTATCACAAAATAGTTTTGATTGAATATCAAATTTTACTCTGCCACCATAAGTATGTGTTTTATTCTTAGGTTAGTCTAGTAATTTTTAAATGCTATTTTGTATAAGGGGTTATTTATTTGTCTAATATTTTTTATTTGTGTTGTGTTGATTGCACTAGTAGTTTTTTCATGTTAATTTTTCTTGTTGTTTTCTAATTATTGATATTTGCTACATATTCTTCTTTGATTTGGCCATGTAAATTGTTAATATGTTTGTCACATTACTTTTGCTCCCCCTCCCAGTCATTTCTAATTACTATCTAATATTTTGATTTCTAGAGACATTGATTTTTTTTTCATTGAGGATGATTTTTGATGTAAATTGTGATTATTTATTTAATGGTCAAAATAATCGGAACCCTTTGTAATAATGCCCATTAGTATTATCTGACAGGTTTAGCACTTGGTTGTGTTAGTGGTAGTTTTGGGGCTCCCCTTAGAAACCAAAGGCTGGAGAGCACACTCTAAACCAATCAACAGTCTTTCATTATATCAACCCTGAAGGTGTGTGGACAGTCTTAAGATTACCTTCAATAATGAGTTTGACCCATTTAGATCAGATTCAGAATGTAATATGATTGATGAATTGAAAACAATAAGTGCACAATCTGATAGAATAACTAAATCAATAAAGATCACAATAAGAGAACTGTATTCTTTTATTCTTCTCTTTCACTTTCTTTGTATATCTTCATATATTCATATATATATATTGCTTATAATACTTCTTTCATATACACTTCAATGCAAACAAATTTTCTTAAAAAACTTTTTTATTTTCCTTACAGTTTCAACTGCCCAACAGTCTTCATCAGAGCTACAATATTTAAATAATTTGATATATATGTGTGTGTGTATTTTTATATGTGTGTGAAATGATGGTTATGTATTTATATTATTCAAATATTGTAGCTCTGATGAAGACTACTGGACAGTCAAAACCGTAAAGAAAATAAAGAAGTTTTTTTAAAAAATGTTTGCATTGAAGTGTATATGAAAGAAATGTTATAAGCAATATATATAAATAAAAGAACTGGCTATAAAACTGAGATCCATTTGAGAGATAGTTTAATATTACAGAGTCATAATAAAAACAGTAATTCATTAGCTTGGAATTACTTTGACAAAACACACATTGCTCATTTCTTGCAGAATGCAGACAAACATATTCAGATTCACAGTAGAAAGCTGCTAGTAACACATCACATAAGTCCATGGTTAACATGGCCAAATATATTAGGTTTATTAGAACAAGTTATATCATTCCTAGAAAAAACTATGCTTTTGTAATTTTACTAACTGTAATGGGTGGAGAACATTCATAACCATCGCAAATAGATGTAATACATGTTTTGATGTTACTTTAGTTATATCTCAATTATTTATTTACCAGAAAATATTGTTTTCCAGTAGTAAAATATATATATATATGCAACAGTATTCTAACTGAAGATTCTGGTTGTTGTATCAGAGATAAATATCAAAATCTTCCTGCTATGTTAACATCATTATTCTAACAATTCTGATTTATCTTTCCAATCTTTATTTGAAGATTAGCAATTGGAAGCAAAATTCTATTGAAAAGATAATTCTTTCCTAGCTTTCCTAGGCACTCCTCTGAGGAGTGCCAAAGCACGAAACCATGGTCAGGGGTTTGGGGGGGGGTTCTGACAGAGATATTTTAAATGCTCTCTCTGGCTAAGCATTTAACACAAAGCTTGTTGAGGAATTGGCAATCCTCACTGTTTATAACTTACAAGTTTAAGAGAATAGGGTCATGTGATCTATGACTCTTATTTTGACTATTATTAAACACTTCCAAACAATAATAAATAATATTTATATAATGTAATAACATTTAAAGATGTTATCCTTTTTCTTATCTTATTTATAGTTAATTTCAGAAAACATTTCTAACATTGGCTAAGGAAAAGATTTATTGTGTATAGCTATTTATTAACAGTAGTTGAATGCGCTTGTGACTAGAGAAGCCTGATTTCATAAGCACTCATGAGGCGGCTGGTATGTTGCAATGAATTTGACTTCTCTAGCTGAAAGCGTACTCAGCTACTGTTAATAATAAAGATACAGAATAAACCTCTTTCTAAGGTTTTCCAATAAACCAACATGGCAGCCCATGTTTTTGATAAATATACAGTTTCAAGGGCCTACAATCTACTGAAGATGTATTAGTTGTTAAATTAAAACAAAATTAATAAATCAATTGTTAAATTTAAAAAAGGAATAAATTTTAAATTTCAAAAATCTCACATATTTCACTTTTCAGCAAAAAAACTTTTATTATTGATTACAGTTTCGACTGTACCATGCAGTCTTCATCAGATCTTATTCTCTTCTCTTAACCTTCTCTATCCCCCATAATTTTGATAAATTTTATTAAAATGCTTAATTTCAATTTTTTTCTTTTACTTATACTTTAATGTGGGCAGCGATGAACTGCTCTTAACATTGTTGTACTTTGGTTCACTTCAGTGTATTTTTTGTCAGCAGTTTTGTTTGTAAATTAACATAATGATAAAAATTTTGGGCCTTCCTATCGCAGAATATGATGCAGTGTATTTCCAAAAGTATGAAATCCTGCCTCTCAAAAAGTGTGCGTTAATGGTCACAATATGACTGCATGCTGCTAACATGATAAAGCATAAATATTATATTTATATTTTTTCTTCATTTTTCTTAATCCAAAACAAAATAAACTGCAAATATTAATTAATTTTTCCACAATGATTTCTTTTTTTAAAATAGCAGTAATAAAAAATAAAATATAAATATTAAATATGATTATCTCCTAGAAGCCATTATTTTGTAAACATTGGGGGGGGGGGCAATAGATTTATTAAAAATACTGACTGCCATCTTGGTTTACTGGAAAACTCACAAAAATGTAAAAATTTAAGTCTAAATATTTCTTATTTTAATAAGCATTCTGAGACTATTTTACTTTCCTCAGACTTTTAGAGTTTGGAGTTAAGTAAAATATTTTTCAAATTTGAATCAGTTGAATGTTTTATTTTTTTATCAATTTCATGATGAAAATAATTTCCATAAATATTAAACCTTAAAACAGGCAAAAACTCACTGTACGTATTGCCACACAGCAAGCTAGAGTAATCAGTGGATGCCAGAAGGCTTGTGCATAAAATCCCCATCTAGTGCCTACTCATCCAATATCCTGACTAGTTTCTGGCTTGTGGCCTTGGTCAGTGAGTAGGCACTAGATGGGGATTTTATGCACAAGCCTTCATCCATTGATTACTCTAGCTTGCTGTGTGGCAATACGTATAGTGAGTCTTTGCCTGTTTTAATAACAGTTGCAAACAAGCATAAGAAATGGTTATCATGTGATGTTTATTGGCTTAATATTAAAACTTCAAAGCTTACAAAAGAAGAACAATTACAAAGTGAATGTTAATTCTAAATATTTAATTATCTTTTCTTTAATTAATGTAATTCTTATTAACTCATTGTAAACGAGTATTATGAAAATGTAAACGTTGTTTTTTTATTTGCGGTTTAAATTATTTTTTCATTTACAACTTACCAATTTAAAATGATATATGTTATCTTGACAATAATTAAATTTTCTTTTTTTTTTTGTCTGCCAACTTGGTCTCCTCAATAACACCTACTTTGTTTCCATTTATTCCAGTTAAATAATGGTTATTAAAATGTCTTTAAATGTTTTAAAATTATGTATCAGGCACAAAGCCATTAGAATGCTTTGTGAAATATTATCTTACTTTGCTTTATTGAGGGGACATGAGTTAACATGGGAAAGTAATATTTGAACTGCAAAATGTTATGTAATTGCCCTCCGCCTTATTGTAATGTCATATATATAATCAATCGGGTAATAGTGAAGAAACTTAAAACTTTTCAAATATTTATAATTTACATTTTATTAAATTATATTATTGAATCTTAAAGCTTAAGTTTTCTAATTTTATTTCAATTTCTTATTAGCTTAATCTTTTACTTTACTTATCAATGATCCAGGCACACACAAACACATATTTCATATGTTTTTATGCACATTTAACTTAGTTAGTCCTGTAAGTGTTCTCGTCCATGTCTCTCCCTGATGCTGAGCTTTGGGCCGGTAAGAAAATAATTTATGTGTGTCTCAGATAATGTTGTTGGTTTGTAATTAGACTCGAGAATAGGTGAATAGGGCAGAGGTCATAATATTCTTGATTTAATATCTCGCATATGGGTGGCCTCGAGGTACTTTTGCCTAGTATTCGAACTGTGTTAAATCAACATACATCATCTGACCGGTACAATATATATTATTATTATTATCATCACTTTCAACTATTTTCAATCCACATCAGGATGAGTCTTCTACAATCTTTAGCTTCTATTCTCCACATTACTCCAACACATTTTCGTATTTTATCCAGCCATTTCACATGTGGTCTCTTTCTAGGTCTTTTACAAATTCTTAAAATACAATGTTTTCCTGAAGGTTTATGATGATGGTGTTCTAGTTGTATTTTTATATTGGACTATTTCCATCATGTAATATGCGTATTGAATGTTTTTAGAAAAATCTAACTTTATTTGAATAATCCAAATACATTCAACTGTTAGTAATAGCACATCAAACAGGTTAGTATATGCACAATGTTTCAAGAGGTATAATTCTCCCCTCTTCTTCAGGTGTTGCTGGCCTGACCAGTGACAGTACTAGCATGAGATTCGAACCTGGACCCTTAGATTCTTGAGTATTGAATTTTTAAGGTAACGCTCTAACCAACTGAGCCATCCAGCCAAAGGCAACAGTCTGTAGAAATTTCATATACTTATCTATGAGGTTCTTCCTGATTTCTCCATTTTTTCCTAAGGGCAAAGTTGATTAGTGGTCTCCACACATTGTGTATAGTCACACTAGGTTGACTTATGGGATTTTTTTGTCATTGTCATGTGAGCAGCTTCTTTACATTTTCTTTTTTGTAGTCTTCTCTATCCAATATTTTTGTATTTCCCCAATTTGACATATGTTCATTGGCATTCGATTTTAACTTCCGTCTATTATCATCTTTTTAGCAAAGATCAGTCTCAATGTTTTCCAATAATATCAATAAACCTTTTTGTTCTCTCATGCATGTATTTCGTTTACGATTTCTTCTTGTTACTCCTAACATGCATCTCTCTACACTTTTGAGTAGTCTGAAGAATCTGTATCACTCTTCTGTTAAGTGTCCAAGTCTCAGATCCATATATATATATATATATATATATTGTATTAATTGAAATGTGATGATCTTTTTATTTTTAATTTATAAAAATATGCTACTTTAATTTTAAAAGAATGTTTTATAAAACTTCAGTATTCTTCATGAACGAACTAGGCATTGTCTTAATAATTGTGTGCAAAATGTCAAAAATAGTTTTTATAAATAATAACGTAGCTTAAACCATGGCACATGCGCTTTACAGATAGAACACTATTTAAACTGAATATCCTTTCCAAACACAACATAAAGTCTTTTTAAAAGATAGAATGGATCCATTCTATCTTTTTTCACCCAAGCTATATGTATGGGATAATCTGAAGCATTTGAAACTAAGAGCGTGAAGATTTTGATTAATCATTTTAAATTACTAATGATGTGATTTTTATTAATGACGCTTACGAAATTTTAACTATTTATGCTACATCAGTTACATCATTATTATATGGAAACTTAAGCGTATGTAAATATTTTATTTATATAAAAAAATAGTTTTGTAAATTGATAAACTTTAATACATAAAAAAAACATTTCATATATTTGCTTATTTATTATTGAAACGATTATTATATAAGGGATTCGAACTCAGACTTTCACACGACCTCAACTCTCCATGCCATCTCATATTACTGATCTACCTGATCACACACATATTGAAAAGATAAATAATCACCGATATACATATTTCATGCTAAACGAGCAATCATGAGTTGGTCCAGATTACTATCTCCACATATATATACAATCAGTGCTCAGCTTTATATTAAGATAGCCAATCTTCATAGTTTAATGGACAGGATTCAAACTACTCCAACCCACAACTCTTCAGCCATCTATTTCATTGAAAATCTGATGATGAAATGATTATTGAAAATATAGAGTGAGAACTCTTTTTAAAAAAATTTTTTATGTAATTCATTGATTGTATAATTAGGTTTTGATGGCTAGGTAATTATAACTCGGTGTTGTCTACCAATACACTGCTCAATAAATAATATTTATTTGTTGTTGTTTTTAATCAAATATTTGTTGAAAATAAAAAAAATATTTAAATGTTTGTTGTTGTTTTTACTATCTATCTATCCATTTATCTATATTTCTTTCCATCCATCAACATGTATAAAGCTCAGAGAAGATATGCAAACTTTCACTTTTAATTTATAGGAAATATTTAGGTTTAATTATCTGTTCCATCCCACTTTTCCAATATTTAACTAAGCTATTAGCAAGATTCATCCATCGTGCTAATAAGGACTTATTTATGACTAGATCATAAGTCATTTTGACTGCAGAATAATAACCCAATTATTCACGATATTTTCACTCTTAATTATCATTAAACCTGTCGTCATAAAAATGATTGCGAAAGAATATTTTTTAAACTATTTCTAATAAATATTTGTAATTTAGATATGTTGAGTTTACTTTATTCGACATAAGGCATTCTCAAGTTACATAATTCCAGACACGCAATTTTTCAGTTTATATATACAGGTACACAGTAACAAAAATGTAGGGATATAAAATGAGTTTTATATTATTTGGCAATTGCATTTTATGAAACACCCTCAGAAATGTAGATCTTATTCAGGGAGCTTTTTTAAAAAAATGCGGAAGGATTTTATGCAAATATATATATAATTTTAGTCTTAAGCAAATATCGAATCATCTTATCTCATATATGCATTAATTGTGTAATTTGGGAATTCCCTGTATATAAAAGGGATTTTAGAGATCACCCCCTCAGATAAAAATAGACTGCGCCACGAAGTGCCACTATATATATATAAATGAGTTGTCGCCTCATAATCAGTTAAATTGATAAAAAAAAATATTTAAAAATTAATAAGAGAAAAATAAATGAAATAAAGATAATATATATATATGATTATAAGAAATATTGATTGATAAATATAAAAAAGATTAAAATGTATAATATATAAAAGATAATAATTATATAGAGAGGTATATGGGTATATAAATAATGATTATAAAATAGAACGTGTATATATGTAAAATTATATATTCATGTATATTTGTATGTATTGTGTTTGTTATAGTTCTGAAGATTGCTGGGGCAATCGAAACCGTCAATATTAGGTTATAAAAAAGCATTGTAAAAAATAATAAAGAACATAGATGATATTATATGGATTTTGCAATGCAATAAAAGAAATAAAGTTAGCAGTTAAATTGTTTAGGAGATTTATCTAATTTAATAATTTAACGTTTTCTTTAATAAACTTTCTATTTAATCATTTTAAATGAGCATCTGAGAAAATATGATGCGTTTATATATATAATAGCAGATAAACTCAAATAAAGAATTGTCAGTCGTGGCTTAGGTGTCTAATTATTTTATTCAAATTCTATTACTTCAAAATTTCCCCCTATAATTCTTAACAGCTTGAAACTCGGAACAATGGAAAATTTCATTTCTTCTCTTTTAAAAGAAAAAAAATTCAAAAAGAATTTTAGTTACAAAAAAAAAGGAAAAACCGCAAGATAAGTAGTTTGACAAGATATTCAATAAAGGAACATTCATTAGGTAATAGATTCTTATTTTAAAAACATGTTTATACACATTTAACATAATCTGACTAGTGATTTTTTTACATATAGGATCGAATTTATGTATATGTAGACATATGACTAAACATAAATTTTAGATACAGCAAATAATTAAAAATTAGTTTTATGCAATTAGCATAAGCGAAGCAATTAATAAATTATAAATATTTATATCGAAGAAATAATAGTATTTGCTTTTTAATCCTTAAGTAAATCACTCTAGAGAAATATCAAAGGAGAGGAAACGGTACCATCTTTGTATCCAAGGGCAACAACAGGTGAAATCGTCATAATAGCAGATACATCACATATTATCTGCCATAAACAGACAATTCAACTCTCCAAACCATTTTCTCCAAGTCTGTATTATTTTATTTGCTTATTTTTTATAATTTTTTTATTATTAAGATTTTTAAGCAAATCTTTAATTTTCTGTTTAAATAAAATAACCGTTTAGTACATTAGTTTGTGATCCCCTTCCCTCTTTTTATAAAGTTTTGCCAATGAAATACATTGGATTGATAATATGTGACTCTGTCGTTAAGAATATAGTTTATAACAGTAGCAAATTCTCTGTACAATAGTTTTTGGATTGAAAACATAATTATGTGTTCTTCTTAGGCCCGGAACTTTATAGTTAACTAAACAGATAAAATATAGGGTATATGAGCACAGACTTTCACACGACCCACCACTCTCCACACTATCTCATAACACTGATACACTTGAACACATATAAGTTGAAAAGATAAATAATCATCAATATACATATTTCATGCTAAAACCAGCAATCATCAATTGGTCCAGATTACCATCCCTACACATATATGCTATAAGTGCTCAGATATATGTATAGAGATGGTAATCTGGACCAACTGATGATTGCTGGTTTAGCATGAAATACGTATATTGGTGATTATTTATCTTTTCAACATATATGTATTCAAGTGTATCAGGGTTATGAGATAGTGTGGAGAGTGGTGGGTTATGTGAAAGTCTGTGCTCATATACCCTATATATTACATATATAAACACAGGTATATAACAAGCCTGTGTGTTTCAGTTATTTCATAATACAGATGTCTGCCCATCCCTTGTATATGTATTAAATGGATTATGTCCTGTACATGAGGGGTCAGATTGACTTTAGGTCAACATGGGTGTGACAAGAATCTCGGCCTCAGCGTGGCCTTTGAGCATTCCATCATCAGATTTTCAATTGGATGGATGGTTGAAGAGTTGGAGTGTGGAATAGATTGAAGCCTGTCCATTAAAGTATAAGGTTTGGCTATCTTAATATATATCTGAGTGCTTATAGCATAGATGTGTGGAGATGGTAATCTGGACCAACTGATAATTGCTGGTATAGCATGAAATATGTATATTGGTGATTATTTATCTTTTCAACATATATGTGTTCAAGTGTATCAGTGTTATGAGATAGTGTGGAGAGTGGTGGGTCATGTGAAAGTCTGTGCTCATATACCCTATATATTACATATATAAACCCAGGTATATAATAAGCCTGTGTGTTTAAGTTACTTCTGGAGGGTTGTGTTAGATCCTAAGCTCTAATGGCAGTCCTAAAAGTCATATACTAGAAACTATTACATGAGTAAGCATTAGATGGGATTTTATACAGAAACCTTCTTGCATCCATTGATTATTATGGCTTGCACTAGATGGCACTACTGTATGAAGAGTTTGCTACCATTAATAACAGCTTTTGTAAGCATGGGAACTAATGATATTTTGATATGTTTTGATGATTTTATACCAATATTGCTCACAGGATAATAGTGACAGTGGTTTTTGAAAACCAAAGATATCAAAATGCCATATGATGGATTGAACTCAGATTTATATGGCTATACAAGTGAATGTGCTTAAATTGAAAACCTTATTATGTTTTCACCTGGGCTCATAGCTTTACAATTAACCAAATAGGTAAAAGGTGGCTTCTGGAGGGTTGAATTAAGTCCTAAGATCTAGGCGCAGTGATCTCAGATCCAAGGTACCTCCCTGATGATGAAATCCACAAGCTAGAAATTGGTCTGGGGATATTGGATGAATAGGCACTAGATAGAGATTTCATGCACAACCCTTCTTGCATCCATTGATTACCGAAGCTTGCACTAGGTGGCACTACTGTATGGAAAATTTGCTATGTTATGAAACAGCTTGTGTAAGCATAGAAAATGGTGATCATGTGACAAGAGTATAGTTTTTTATAGTTTTTTCATCTTTTGAGTGACAAAATCAGGATTTGAAATTTGCCCAGATTGTAAGATTCCACTTGAAGCTAACTTAACTACTTCTCCTGACTATTATAGTGCATTTGTTTAATTAAAATAGAATATACAAGTGATAAACAATAAAAAAATAAAGCATATGCTCAATTGTTTTCAAAATTGGCAATTTGATCTCAGCAGCAGTTTTATTCCTCTTCTCAAATTGTTATTTTGCTTTACAGTGACAAGCTATCACTAATCATTTTGCCATAACACTTTAGGGTCGAGACATCTCTTATCTTTTTGATCAAATATTTAGTACATACACATTTTCATAAGGAAATTTTATTGTCTCAATCAAAAACTGAACGAAACATTTTGCTAATAAGTACTTTAACTGCTGAGACATTTACTTATTTTATAATTACTTTATATTATTCTTATTATTCCTACCTGATAGCCAATCTGTTATTGACAGTTGGAGTCTGATTTTACTTCAAATTCTATAAAAATAATCAGTGAAAAATTCTAATCTTTTCTTGTTCAATAACGAAGGTTAGAGACTTAATATTTAGATTACATCATTTAAAGAGTTATGGAAGATGAGTCATGTCATTTACATATTTGTAGGCTGTTAAATTGAAGTGTTGCCATTTTCAATTATTATACTTAACGTAGAACAACCTGAAACCTTAAAATATTCAAATAACCTGCAACCACTGTAATTTCAAGAATAGTAATATTTGAAGCCCAAAAAAACATCATTAAATGGACACCCAAATCAAAAACAGTTGTAACTCATGTGTTACTGTTAGAGAAAGTAGTTTTATAATAGGCTTCTGTTTTGGTGATCATATGGCATAAACCTTTACAATTACTGTGAAAAATATAAACAATATGACATTCTTCATATTATCCATTGCTCAGCTTTCTTACTCCTAATACTACTGTTACTTCGTAAATTTACATCAAAGCAAGTGGTTTCTTGGTCATATCAGCTTGCTTCTAAAGCTCAAATGAATTTTGCACAGGTGTCTTTTATGATGGAGCCCAGGTGTAATTAATTTTGGTGACCTAACAAAGTTTCAAACAGACTCAGATTTATGTAGGGATACTAATACCAGTTAACATATAAATTACAAAAATGCTTTGAGGATTTAAACCCAGACTTTCTATCTCCCTTCAGTTATCTGATCTATCTCATGAAATTGCTACACATGACCATACACATGTGAAAAAGATTGATCTCTAATATGTATTCCATGCTGAACTAGCATTCATCAGTTGGTCCAGACCACCATCTCCCACACACACATATATAATCAATGCTCAGTTTATGTTAAGATAGCAAGTCTATTCCACCATTCCACTCTTTAGCCTTTCATACCATTGAAAATCTGATGATAGAAGCCCAAACCCCATGCCCATGTTAACCTTAAGTCATTCTGACCTTCATGTATAGGACAAGTACTAATTATATATATATATGTGAGTGGGATATTATGATCTGGATCAACTGATGAATGCTTGTTGAGCATAAAATACATATATTGGAGATCATTTATCCTTTTTCCATGTGTGAACATGTGTATCAGTTATATGAGATAGATTGGATAGCTGAGGGGAGCTTAAAGTCTAAATTCAAATCCCCTGTAATTACATCTAAACCCCAGGGATATAAAGTAAACCTGTATTTAAATATATTTTTTCTCATGTGTCATAGCATCAGCCGGGAAGCGAACCCGCTAACCCGGGACAACTGCTTGTAAAGCAGCTGTCACTGACCTAAGTCACATTTTTTTTAAAATGAGTTTTGTATAAGTACCGTGCGCTAACCAATTGCGCCACTGGGCCCTCACTAAAATGTGCTTTTCTATTGCTATTTCGCGGATTCTATTTGAAGATAAAAATTATCTTTTCATGCAACGTTAAAGAGTTTAATCAATCTTCACACGGTATAGAGCAAAGATAATTTTAATTATCCTCATAATTTATCCCGGAAATAATTTGTACCATTTCAAATCAATATTTCTTAAATAAGAACAACATCTATTTTTTTTAAGGAATCGAATTCGAAATGTTACTTTTTTGTTAGGAATTAAATCCTGGGTAATTGGATTTTTTATTTTAATAAATAGTTACAATGGATGGACGGTTGAAGAGTTGGAGTGTGGAGTGGATTGAAACCTGTCCATTAAAGTATGAAGATTGGCTATCTTAATATATATCTGAGAACTTATTGCATATATGTGTGAGATGATAATCTGGACCAACTGATGATTGCTGGTTTAGCATGAAATACATATATTGGTGATTATTTACCTTTTCGACATATATGTGTTCAAGTATATCAGTGATATGAGATTGAGTGGTAAGTGATGAGTCGTGTGAAGATCTGTGCTCATATACCTTATATATTACATATATAGACCCAGGTATATAATAAGCCTGTGTGTTTCAGTTATTACATAGTAGAGATGTCTGCCCATCCCTTGTATATGTATTAAATGGATTATGTCCTGTACATGAGGGGTCAGATTGACCTTAGGTCAACATGGGTGTGATGAGGCTCTCAACCTCAGGGTGGCCTTTGAGCATTCCATCATCAGATTTTCAATTGGATGGATGGTTGAAAAGTTGGAGTGTGGAGTGGATTGAAGCCTGTCCATTAAAGTATGAAGATTGGCGGCTATCTTAATGTATATCTGAGCACTTACAGCATATATGTGTAGAGATGGTAATCTGGACCAACTGATGATTGCTGGTTTAGCATGAAATACGTATATTGGTGATTATTTATCTTTTCAACGTATATGTGTTCAAGGGTGGTGATTATTTATCTTTTCAACGTATATGTGTTCAAGTGTATCCGTGTTATGAGATAGAGTGGAGAGTGGTGGTTAGTGTGAAAGTCTGTGCTCATATATTCCATATATTACATATATTGATACAGATGTATAACAAGCCGATATTTCAGTTATTTATTTAATAGTAATTTTAAAGATTTTAGCCAGGATTACGAAGTGTCCAAATTCCTGTTTCTGCACGATTACCTGCAAGTAGGGCCGCAACAACTTCTACATCAGCTTTAGTACATTCATCAACGTTCGTGTCTGCTGGAATTTATTTGAAAATTAAATTTTCAAGATTTTTTTACAGAAATTATGTTTAAAGTTTGGTTGTTATTTATATCAGGTGTAACTATATTAGTGACTAGGATTGTTGGTAATTTTGGAGTTTGATATTGAAAAAAAACTACTGTTTATTAATTCTGAGGCAACTTGATGTAATAATAAGAATGTTTTTTTTAGGATTTTCGGTTTTAGCTTGTCAAGCGTTGGTGGTCAAGTGGTCAGCACAGCCGCCTCACAAACAGTTGTTCCAGGTTTGCGGGTTCGCTTCCCAGTTGATGCTTTGACACATGAAAAAGCTTCGTGTGTTCATTTATTAACTCATGCATTGTTTAAGGCATTATTATTAATTTGTTCAGACAGTATTATTTATAATTTAATCATATTCAAGATATTCATATATTGGAATTTGTTACAAATTAAATTACCAAAAAGTTAGAATATGTTTAAATACAGCTAGTTTAGTATTGAGTGGATGTCTTTTTTAGCAGGATTTTATTTATAAAATATATTAAATAAAGTCAATTTTACCACATATTCTTTTAAATTCACATAAATAAAGATACAATAAAAGACATATGACCCCCCAAGCTGCATTTCGTGCTGAATCAGCACTCATCATCTCTCACATATATCTTTATTATATGAAAAATATTTATCTATATTAAATAATTACATTGTGAATTACAAGTGTCAAATTAACTCAGTTTACATCTTTAACAACATCCATTTTAGTTAAATATCGTAATGACTATTATTAATCATTTACTAAATTAGAGATTGTCTCTAACACAGATATGAACTTTAAAACTCAATCAAAGACAATCTCTAGTTTAGTAAATAATTAATAATAATCATTACTATATTTATCCAAAGTGGATGGTGTCAAAGACGTGAGTTGAGTTAGTTTGACATTTGTAATTCAAAATGTAATTATTTAATATAGATAAATATTTTTCCTATAATAAGGATGCAGATGAGAAATAGTGACCTGGACCTACTGATGGGTGCTGGTTCAACACAAAATGCATCTTGGGAGTCATTTGTCTTTTATTGTATCTTTATTCATATGAATTTTAAAGAATATGTGGTAAATATTAAGGTTACTTAATATATTTATAAAGATATTATCCGTGGGAAAAAGAAATGTAAATAACTCCACGTGTCTGTGAATTTAATTTTAAAAAATCAGATACATTAATCTTTAATTAAGTTTTATAGTTTATATCTGTGCTAGAGATAATCTCTAGTTTAGTAAATGATTATTATTAGTCATTACTATATTTATCTAAAGTAGATGGTGTCAAAGATGTGGGTTGAGTTAATTTGACATTCTAAAGATAATTTTAGAGATGTATAGTTATACAAATTGAAATAGTATTTCATTTATTATATTATTTATTGCTTCAACAATAAATGCATGTTTTCTGTTACTCATTATTCATTTTGAAAAAGAATCCAGTCAAAAAGTGTTAATTCAATTTTGGGGAAGGGGAATGAGATTAGGAATTCAGCAATAAGGATAAAATGAGGAGCTATGATTTGGCAGATCATTAATTAGTGGAATGATTTTTAGGAGACCAATAATAGTTGAATTGAAGATTTTGATACTTAACACTCTTAGTAACATTACTTAGGGTTATATTAAGAATAAAAGAAATTTATTTTTCAAAAATAAATATAATTTTTTCTCTCTCTCAAATGTTATTTTTTCCAAAAATTAGATCTCAAATCTTTAGAACACGAGTATAGTTGGAAAAAATTTTCATTTATAAAAATATATATAGCATGATTTGAGTTATTTGAATATCAGGGAAATTTAAAATTTATGATAATTAGATCAATAATATATATCATACCATTTCCAACTTTCTTATACTCTTCAACAATATTATTTTTTATACTAAAACTTTATCATTACAGTTTCAACTGTCCTGCAGTCATCATCAGATCTCTTTAAAATCTACTTCAAAGTAGTACTATATAAGATATTATAGCAAAATAAAGGAAGTGGTTAATTTGGTAGTATAAAGCATGTTTATATACTATTTCATAATTTCCCATCTTTTCATAGAAGTAATAAAGTCCAACAATTTTTTTTCATTGTATACTTCTGGAAGAAACATTATAAATTAGCAACTTAAAAGAATATGATCAATAATGCATATAAACTGTATAATGATTTAAACTAATTATTTTGGTCTCCAACTTTTATGTTTATTTTTTATATTATTTTCTGTTACCATACACCTGCCCTTTTACAGTTCAGAACATCTAAACTTAATTTAGTTAAAATTTTCAAAATCGTGTTTGCTAAACTTTTATCAACTGGATTAGATACTTCAAGAAACCCTAAAAATGATTGATTCATAATAATTACTTATCAGTAAAATAATTATTATTGGTAATTGTTTTACAGGAGAAATATAAGGTAAGCAATTCATTTGGAGGCTGTATTATCTAAATGATTATATATCAGTTCTAATTGCATTAAATACTTCATTACTTAAAGTCACAGTAAATTCCTTCTCTGATCTTTGAGGCAAATAATGCACCATTTTCCCCTTTGTGTACTCAATCTTATTTAAACATTTTGTTAGCATCGGATCACATTTACTTAATAATTTGATTAAACTTAAAAGTTTTCAATTCTACAAAATAGTCATCTTACCATTTGTTTATTTTACTATTTATGTGAATTATATTAGTAAGAGTGCAGTTAAATTAATTTTTTTTAATAATTTTTGAAATATGATTTTTTTTTTTTTTTTTTTTGCTACAGTACAGGCTTTTTCATACCTGGCACTTATATATGTAATATATAGGGGCTTTGAATTCAACCTGGCACTTATATATGTAATATATAGGGGCTTTGAATTCAAGACTTTCATATGACCCTCAACCATCCATGCTATCTCATACTTCTGATACCCTTGATCACACACATGTCATAAAGATAATTAATCACCAATATATGCCTTTTGTGCTAAACCAGTTGATCCAGATTATTATCTCCACACATATATACATCCAAAGCTCAGCATATATTAAGATAGCCAATCTTCATACTTTAATGGACAGGCTTCAAACCAATCCACCCCACAACTCTTCAGTTATCCATTTCATTGAAAATCTGATGATGGAATGCTCAAAGCCCACCTTAGTGCCAACCTTCTCATCCTATCCATGTTGACCACAAGTCACTTTGACTTCTCATATACAGGACATAATCCATTTACATACATATACAAGGGATGAGAAGACCTTACAGCACTTTGTTTTGAAATATGAATTTATTTATTTTTTCTACAGTACAGACTTTTTCATTTTTGTGAAGTTGTAAGAGTTAATGTGACAAACAGAAAGTTCAAGATTTCACATTCTCTGTTTATTAAAACCATTTCTAAAACATATATACGAAATTATTTTATTGTTACAAAAGGGTGAACAAATGCCAATATACTGAATTTTAATATTTTTAATATACCATCCAACTATGGGGCTGTTATTTATATCCGACATAGTTTTAAAATAATAAAATGTAGAGAATATCTATCATCAGCATTTAGGTCGAATTTTAACGCATTATAATCTAAATTCATCATTTATATCTGATCATAAATGTGGCTCATTTATATTTACTAGATATATTTGTACTGACATGCTAACATATTGTTACAACAAATCATATTTTGGTCATATTTCTTTTTACCTTTTTTAACCCACCATCTGAATTTTGATTATTAAATGATTCCTGATTTGTTTTTCTTCTATAAGAATTACTGAAATTGTTTTCTTATTATGAGATCTATTTTGCCAACATGGAAATAATTCTGGCTATGACTTTCCTTTTGCTTCAATTTTCTGACATCCTGAGAAATACTTTCATAGCAATGACTACCAAACCAATATCCCTGACTAGTTTCGAGCTTATGGCTTTCATCAGTGAGGCGCTTTAGATCTGAAAGCACTGAATCTATATCTAAGGATTTAATACAACTCTTCAGCAGTCACTTTTTACTTCTTTAGTTAACTATAAAACTAGTAGGTCAAATTAAAAACACATTAATGTTTTAAATTCAAGCTAACTTGTCTAGGCACATAGGTCTAAACCAAGTTTAGCATCTAATGCATTTTGGTGTTCTTGGTTTATCAAAAACCATAGTCATCATTATTCCATAGGTAGAAATAGTATAAAACCACAAAAACATCACATGATCACAATTTCCTATGCTTGCACAAGCTGTTATCAGTACCAAATTCTCCATACAGTACCATCATTCAGTGCAAGTCTTAGTAATCAATGGACTATAATATCTTGTGCAAGCATTGAAAATGGTGAGCATGTGATGTATTGATGGAATATACAAACCCTCATATATAGGAATGAATAGCAATCATATTAGTGCTAAATGAAATTAGTGTGTGCTCTATTTTTTAGATCTCCAATTATCAAGAGAACTTGTAGACAAGCTACACAGATCTCAAAAAGATCGAACTGTATAAATAAACATAATGAGATAACCAATATATAATCTATATGGAGAAATATATTTTTTACAGAAAGTAATAGAAATCATCATATAAATTTAAATTAAAATCATATGATTTAATCTTTATCATCTTGCATTTGGTCTCCAATTTGATTACACCAAAATAGTATTATTTTTAAGTGGATCTACTTATTTGTTCTGTAATATCATGTTTTTGACTTCCTTCAACAATTCTTAATTACTTCCTTACAACTTTCCATCTTTGTAGTGATCAGAATAACATGCTTTTCCAGTTGAGAGCAAGTGTTCTTTTATCAAAATGTCAAATATATTTAAACATTTTAATATTTTACATGGCTTTCACCAGAAGCTTACTATGGGTTATAATATTTCCTTTGTCTGCAAACTTAGTTTATATATATATATTCTAACCTGTAATCTCGTGCATCCTCACTTCCAGATAATGTATGATATAAAATAAAACGGGTTCTAGCTCAGTTATTAATTAATAAATAAAATATTCAACATTATAATTAAAATGTTTCACTAGCTCAAATTTAAAATACGAATAAGGTTCAGTTTATAAAATAAATTAAATAAATATTTAATATTTTCATGAGACTTGAAGTGAAAATACAGGTGACAAGATAGATTACATTGAGCCAATATCCCACAGGATACTACCTCAATGGCATAAGAACACTATCCCCCCTTATTACTATTTCAAATAACAAACTCATAGTATTCTTACGACTTTAATAACTTCTACTCATTAAGACTAAACTAATAATTAAATCTTAATCTTCTATTTAATATTAATCTAGCTCAAATAAAATAATCTCAGGTTCATAAAGTTTATTCTAAGTTAATAAAAATACGGTAGTAAAATATGAGAAGGGATTTTATGTCATAATCTACTACACTGAAACTAATAATAATAAATAACAGTAATAATATTCTTCATTGTTTAACTAATTCTGTATATCTTTTCTTTTTACTATAATTTTATTACCATAATAAAATAATGAAATAATATAATATGATCTTATATCTTCATGTAATGATATAATAAATACGTGGTAGCATATGATAATCTGATAAACAAAGGATGTGTGGCAACTGATAGCATATAATTTAATATAATATTGTGATAACTGATTTATGACCAATAAAACAATGTAAAATTATAATTATTTAATTAAATGAATACCAATAAAATATTTAAATTCTTAAATAATTCTATTTATCTTTTGTGCAAAATTATATATTTGTTTCAATTATTATGCATATATCGTGATTTCATGCAGCGATGTGGAGAAATAAATAACTCGGACACAAAATTTTTGAAATAACAAAGTTTATTACTAACAACAAATAAATAAACAATTTATTTACACTATTTACAGTGGATATCCTTAACTTTTTTACTTTACAGTTTGATCTACAGGGTTATAAAAAAAATAATTTATATTTCAATTATATCTTTATTTAGATTTAGGACAAAATTTAAAAAAAATGTTACTATTTGGTTTCTCATTATGGTTAACTTATTACAAATATATTTATCTACTTTATTAGCAACAGCATTTTATCCTTAATATTATTAAACTATCTTATTTTTAAAAAATTCATACTTAGAAAACATTCTATAGAAAACAAAATTTTATAATGAGTATGGATTTCTCAAAATATTAAAAAAATTTCATCTTGCAAAGTCAAAGATGTTACACAAAATATTATCCAAAATTCAGTACTAGATTTTAGTATTTATCACACAATGTTTACTAATCATAATATATTCTTCTTTAAGCCTTACTTTAGTATGATATAAGTGTAATCATCAATATATTTCTATTAATCAATAAACAAAAAATATACTATGCATATTGTTTACATAATTTACTTTGTACTATTGTATTTTAAAAATATGCAATATTTATTTTTCTCTTAAAAAAAATAATACTAAAGCATTTAAAATTATTATCACTTTAAAGAAAATATCTTTGTTTAGATACTTTATTTTTAAAAAATTTTATATTTCATTTTCGAAATAAAATTCAAAATATATTCTATGATTCTTTTCTTTCCTTAGGATACTTTGGATCTTCAATTTTAAGTTATAATGTCCTATTCCTTCTAAGCAAATAAACCAATCTTATACAAAACGATAGCATAACCTAAGTTTTAAATTATTTATCATTTCTCTTAAACATATCTTACTGAACGATGCAGTTACATGAAATAAAGATAGCGAAAACAGATGCATAGGATTAAGGAAGAAAGCTAGAGTATTACTCTTAACATATCTCAAAATCATGGCACAGTGCGAAGAGGTATGACATTTACCTGCCTAATATCCTCTAGTACAGGGACAATGTTAAAGCTATTTCTTCAGCTTTATTAGAACATCAAATATTTAAAGAAATATAAACACTGTCCAAATAAAATGTGTATCAGTCATAGGGCTTTGTTAACTATGCTGATATTCACATAAAGACTAAATATTATTTCCATTCCTTATAACATCCTATTTCTTAAAAACATCATCTTGGTTTCCTGTTCACTAAGTACTTCCAAGCCACTATCTTAACATTATTTCTCAAGATTTTCCACATCTTACATCGATAAATAACTATCTGCATTTACAAAAACAATAAATAAAATTCATTAATAGTTAAACAATCTAGCTGTTCCGCAAGAAAAGTCTGCTTACTTCATTATTCTATATGTCTAATCATATACAATCTACTTAGACAATATTTGAATATCCCATAACATGAAAATTTTAAAAGAATCACATAATTATTTGTTATGTTGGATTATATCACTAATAAAAAAAAATCATCGTATTCATATTTTCAAATCAATCCTATCTCATAATGTTTTTTTAAAATGTTGTATAAAATTCAGTACATATAAGTAAAAAAAAACTTTTACACTTCATTCTTCCAATTTATGGATGATCTAAAAAAAACAAAAAATATACATTATAAATTATCAATAGTTATTATTATTACCAATAACCTTTATCTAGTCATTGTGTTCAGTAGGCTTTTCTTTATCCACTTGAGCATTGCAGATATAAAAAAAATTCACACCCATACACTTTATATTAAAATATTTTTAGCTAAATTATTAGATTGTTATATTATAAAATTTTAATATTAATAAATTAATGTTTTTATGTTTTTCCTAATCTTATATAAAAATTTAGATTTAAACTAGGTTAACAAAATAAAAGGAATCAAAACTATAATTACATATTTTCTTGACGATAGTTCCTGATAAGTCCAAAATGTTTATTATTTTCTCTAGAGTTTTTAAAAATGTTCTCCTCCAAGCACGTTAAAGTTTAAAATAAAAATAATTATTAATCCATTTGGTAAAATTTATAGAAAATAATCCTTGGTTTTAGTATTTAAGATGATAATTATTAAATCATAATATTAATTAATCCCGTAAAGTTTTTTTTTTAAGTATTTTCTCTGCCGGCGTATCCATGCATATTCCATCTAATTTAGCTTTAGTTATCCGATAAACTTTTAAGTACTATTTGTATTTTTATGGATCCATCTTTTATTCAACTATATGTTCACTTTTTTATATAAGTTTCCTTCTTAATACATTTAAACTTTCGTTTGGTATTTTTATATATCACTTTAAAAAATAAATAAAAAAATGTTACCTTCAGAAAGGATATAACATTTTACTCCTTTTGATATAATATTATATAAAATAATTCATGCAATATACAATTGTCTTATTACTATTTAAAAAATAAATCTTGGATAGGCTTATAAATAATAATGTGTCTCCAATTTTTTCATTAGACTCCGTATGATGTCCGAGCTGTGGTTTTTTATGTACCAAAACAGTTCTTCAGTGAAGTATTAATAAAGCTGTATCAATAAATATTTCAAATATTTTTTCAGCATTACAACTTATATCCATTTTATTTCGTAGTATATCCATCCTTTATTGTGAAGCTTAGGTTAAATTTTTAGATAAAATATGACTGGTAAGTACTTTAAAAATTAGAAAATCATTTCCACGAAGTTTCTAAATTATTATATTTTAACACCCTCTTTTGCAAAAATACTTTTAAAAATTATCAATTAGTTTTTTGCAAATAAAACGATAAGAAAGTACTAAAAAAAAATTGACTAAAATAAAAAATTTAAAAAATACTATCTTTTTGATAGTTATAATTTACCTTTCTCCGATTTCAATACATTATTGATCTCCACTTATACCCCCATGCAATTCATATTTATAGTCTGTAAGAATACCTATTCCTATTGGTTAATTCTTACTTTAGCTTGAGAACAAATTTACATATTTTCAATTTCAAGTAGAATTGAATTTCAAAATTAGAAATTATGACGTAATAAAATTTAAAAAATATTATTTAAAATATTACTTTTAAATCAATTATTATTTTATTAAAATTATTTAATCTTTTAAAATAACTTTTAAAATAACATTTAATAACTTATTCCATTTCTTAATATTCAATTTATCTATTTTTATTTAAATAAAATATTTAATTTTTATATTATGAATGTATTCATCTTTATTACATCATTTAAGCATTTGGAAATAACTACGTAATATTTTAATATTCACTTCTATGATAAATAATCATTATATCCAACTCTATAATACACAAACTTTGTTATTAAATTCTAACAAGCATGTGTGTGAAAGTATACATTAAAAGTCACATGATTAATAACTTTGACAGACGATTTTTAATCTATTTCTCTGCCTAGATTTATAAAATTGATACACTTATTATATTATATAAAATAATTATAAAAAATTTGGAAGAACAATTTAGAAAATATAGAATTAAATACAATTCTCACCATCATAAAGTTTATTTTAAAATATACTATATTAATTTTGACTATTTAAATATGATTACAAATTTAAATATAGCATTTATTAAATTATCAGTTTTTAAACTATTAAAATCGAATTTATTAAATATACTTTTAATTTTTATAGCTGTGTTATTTAATATGGCCAGCTTTTACAACCATATGAAACAATATTTTAAACTTTACTTAACTATTTTTAAATAATTCGCTATAATTTTATATACTACGTACTTTCTTTAGCCTCAAATTGTACTTTAAAGATATAATTGACAAACTATAATTAATGTATTAAAAGAACATATTCTAAAATTTAAAATTTTTAGTAATTGACTGTTATGAACTATTACTGGCCTATAGAAAAGGGCACAATATATATATATTGTAATCTTTTGATTGGTTAACTGTATCTAAAAAAGATGTAAAACATATATTATAACTAAAATTTTAAATTTAAAGAATATATAATTGTAGTATTATTAATTTTTGATATATAGTATGTATAAATAGCTTAATTTATAGGATTTAATAATAGACTTATACACACATTTTTATTTACAGCTATTTATATTATAAACAGTCCTATATCATTCTATTACAATAGTTTTTAATAAATATAAGCATAGTTGCATTGTACCTATATAAATTTATAAGATTTATTAAAAGTTACAATAGTAATAAGTCAAATCTCAAGTTAATTAAATGACACTGATCCTTTAAAAGGTGTATGTGCAAGTATGTGTGCAGAGTTCTACTAAATAAGAATAAAAATTATTTTATCTATTTATTATAAGATGATGATGATGATGATGATAATAATAATAATAATAATAATAATAATAATAATAATAATAATAATAATAATAATAATAATAATAATAATAATAATAATAATAATAATAATAATAATAATAATAATAATAATAATAATAATATATTCTAGACATAAATCTTAATTAAATATTTAATTAAAAATAGATTAGTATTACAATCTATTAAAATTATAATTATATTTTAAATTTAAGTTTAAAAGTTATTCAATTTAATAAGTTTTTAAATATTTATTAATCTTAATTATTTTTAAAAATGTAGACAAAAAGAAAATTTTGCAAAAAATTGCTTGTTAGGTTTAGTCACTGACCAGTACTGTGTGCAATATAAAAGATAATAGCAGATGAGCTTGGGGGAAAAGGAAATTGATTAAAAGTAATTGTAAACACCTGTTTCACTAAAATCTTTAAAAGTTATAAAAAATTTATTGCATATTATTTTTTAAAGTAAGTTAAAGTGATTAATAACAAGCTGAATAATGATAAAATATATTTTAAGAATGATATATAAATCAATGGAGTAAATAAACCTAAATTTCTTTATCAATGAATTAATTATAGTCTTGGATATCAAACTGTAATTATAATGACAACTAATGAAATTATAAATAAACAGTTAAATTTACTATCATTTGAGAAAACAATGGAAAAGAAGAATAAACTACAATTGCCTGAAAATTGCAGCTATTGTTGCTAAGAGAACATTTTGTTATCTCTTCAAAATTAATTAATTTTATTATTAACTCTTTAAAGAAAGACACAAGTCAACTCGAACACGGATTTAACTTGCTCTAAAACCAGCTACTTTTGCTATCATAATAAATTTACACTCATTTTAAAGCTTAAAAAGTACCATAAGGTGCTGCCCTCTCTAGAATTATTTTACAAGTAAAAAATCAATAATATTTAAATTTGACACTACAACAATGGGAGAAGGCAGGTTTTCCTAGATGCTGATTGGTTGGTTCTCATTTTGATGAATATGGAGTGCCTGGCAATAATTTTTCACTGCTCACTTCTTTGTTTTGTTTTTGAACTTGAAAATGAATGTTTTAGAGGTTTTTTTTTTACATATTATAAATTATTTTGATAAAATATGTTGAAAATAAAATTATTTTAAAAAAATAGTTAAGATTTTAGTAAAAATTATTTACTTTTACATGAATGTAAATTGAGAAAGAAATTCAATGGCATACACAACATTTTCTAATAAATTATGAATGTTCTTTTTAGGTTCTCTGCTATAAAATATTTTTATAATTATAATTATAAATTTATTTTTGAAAAAACTTTTGTGCACTTTGATATTTTGACAAATTATTAATTTGCTTTTTACAAATGAAACTAAAATGAATATAATATTAAATGATGAATATATTTTACTGCTGATTCTGTAATTGACCAATCAAAAATTTAGAGTTTTAACTCATTCAACCAATCAGAATTTGAGCAATAAAAAGGTTAAGTTATCTATTCAGAGGAGTTTTTATATAATACAAAGCTATAGTTATTAACAACTTATAAAATTAATTTACAGAACTTTAAAATAATAACTTAGTGATAAGTAAAGAATTTTTTTAATTAATATGACATATATTATGATTAAATTTTCAACTTAGATAAAGAAATATTTACTATATAATTAATTAGTGATAAAACAATTACTATAAGAACAGATATTTGGTATGCTTTTATATAAAAAGAAAGACCTATAAAGATCAAGTATTATTTTTATTTATTATCATAGCAAATAGAATTATTTTTAATAAGAAATGTTAAAAGGATAAAAAGCTAATAAAAGCATCTTTTAATCTTTTATAATGAGTAATTATTACAGAAACAACATATAGTATTATAGACTTAAATGAATTTATCTATGTGTATGTCAAAGATATGAAACTACTAAATATAAATAATAAGAAGCTGAAATGAAGTTTATTTATTTATCAACTAACTTTATATATATGCAAAAGTTTAATATTGGAAAATAGTAATAAAATAATATTTAATATTCAATAAACTATTTTATTATTATTAAATGTATCCAGAATTTTAATGCGCATTTCATTTTAAACATGTCAAGATCTAAGGATGAGATAATATTACAATGAGCTCAAAAACATTTATCAAGTTATTGTTTGTGATTATGTTTAATGCTTGAATATCCTAGCACCTCACTGAGAAAGCCAGTAGCAGAAACCAGTCTGGGGTTGGGGATATTCTGAAAAACATGTTAAGAGCTTATTTGTGAGCTCTGTATATAACACTTGAAATTATGGGTGTTTTTGATAGCAAGAGGGGAAGAGAATCAACAACTCATGAGGAAGCTTTAGTTTCCATCCGTTACCATAGTGACATTAAATAAAAAGTTCTTTTTTAAAAATAAAAAAAAAGAGAGAAAAAACACTTTAATTTCTGATTTTATTGTTAATATTTTTAGATACAAATATCTAGTATTTTATGGTAAGAATATAAATAATTTACATCATTTTATATATAATTAATATTTAGGATTAAGATGATTTATTGACATATTATTACTTGTTCAATGTAGAAGAATGAATTATATGCTTATATATTAAATATGGTTTACATGAGGTACAAAACAAAAGTTTGTGTCAGTAATGTGGTAATTCAAATTTATGTTGTTTTAGTAACTAAAAAGACTAACAATATGATTGTGGTAAAACTATTCTGAATAAATTCACTAATTCATTATAATAATGTATATTTGGTGATCATATTAAATGCTGATGATGAATCAAGAAATGGTATTCTATTGAAATGAACGTAAATATATCATAAGATTATAATATGATAGATGAAAATATGAAATGGAATGAATGCTGAAATATAAAAGTGATTTACGATATCGAACTTGGTAATGAAAAAAGTATAATATTGACGGTTGTCATAATAAAGTTATTTGTATCTGATATATAATGTTTATCTATGTATACATGATGGGAAGATAGGATTATACTATTAGAAAAGAGGAAGTTGTCAAGCATTAGTGGTCTAGTGGCTAGCGTAGCTCCCCTCCAAGCAGCCAGCCTGGGTTCGCCTCCTGGTCAATGCTTTGACATATGGAAAAAAAAGAGGAGGTTAATAGATGTAGATGCTGAAGTAAGTTTAAATTCCATGATAGAATAATATATCATCCTGAAGAACTGATAGGAGATTCTAATGGGTTAATCAATATGACACCCATATTATTATTGTAAGGAGACGAAGGGATTCTCCTATAAAACATGGATGTTATATTTTATAAGAGCTTCACAAATAAGCCAGGATCTATTGGGGATAGAATCATTGAAGTAAAGTGACTACCTTCCAAAGTATAATATTCCATAAAGAGTGAATACTTTCATTCCTATGTTTGGTACAATAATTTAATAAGATTAATTTCTTATCCACAAAGTTTTGTCTATGCTATCAGAATATATATAATATGTGTCATTGTAGATTCACTAGTTATTCTTTTTGAATTTATAGTTTTTCTTCCTAAGCTTTGTTAGAATAGTATCAGAAATGGAAAGGACCATACACAAAACAAATATTATTGAACGCAAACAAGGTATAAGAAAGATAAAGTTATAATATTTCATAAAATTATTTTTAGATGCAAAATAACTACATATTGAATTCTATGTTAGTTTAATATATATAGTACTCAAAGTTTTATCCTATTTACAATAATTTTTTTTATTTTTTAAAACCAAAATTATCACATCTCTGGATTAATATTATAATATATATATATATATATAAATGAATATTCTTTTTAAATCGTTTTTATATGACTATTCTACAATTTTACAATATAATCTTTTTCAAAGAAAACTGAGAAATAAAAATACAAATATATAATAATAAATATAATTTTCACATATCCAAAAATTAAAAAATACTAAAAAATACTCTTTATCTCAAACTCTTTCTATTAAACAATCTCAAAACTTTATCAAATTTTTTACATTTATATACCCATCCAAAAATATCCTAAAAACATTTAATTAACAAATCTATTATTTTCTTTTTTTCTTTTCCATTAACATTTTATTCAATTCTGGTATAATTTCATTAATGTAAATTCCTTCCTTTATTATTCTTTCATCATATGATTTTACACATTCTAAAGATTTTATTTCAAAATCTTTATGTTTAAATTTATTCATATGATTATAAATAGCAGAATTTTTATCACTTAAATGCTGTTTTAATCTAGTTTCCAATTTATATGTTTATAATAGTCATATAAAAAACAAGATTTAAAAAGAAGTTTGGTGTATTCATTTATATATATTGAAAGTTATGAACTATTTTTGAAAAGAAAACTGTCCAGATGATATTTTGAATTCATTCTAACACACACATATATACATAACGCTGTTGCGAATGTACTATATATATATAGATGCATGCACATATTCATAAAAAGATTTATCTTCAAATATATAGCAGAAATTAGAAATAATGGGAAAACAAATCTTGCATATGACAGATTATATATATAACCAAATCTAATTGTATAATAGAAGCAGGTTTAACATGCTGCTAGAAATATACCAAACTAAACTACAATAATAAAGAATAAATATTTATATGTATAATACAGTATTAATAAGACATTTGTTTACAAAGTGCTAGTTTTCAAAATCTAGCACACATTAAATCTTAGATATAAAAAAAGTACAGGATACTCGAATTCTGTCTATAACATTCGCGATACCTCTTTTAACGTTATTACTACGTGTATAAGATCTCAAAAAAACTTTTCCAATACTTATTGACAACTGACTCGGTTCACATTTCTAAGTTAACAGAGCATTTCAATTGATTTAAAAATTGTGATCGATAAATTAGACTTGTTTTTAAGAGTAAATTTCTTCACTTTATGAAGAATTGTCATCCAGAAGGTTACTCGATGATAATGATGTGATAATTGTAACAAAATCAAATAACTGTGATTTGAGGATGGGGGGTGGCATGGATGAGTAAGCGTTTTATTAGGTGACAAATGGTTGGAGGCAAACTAAAGAGGTCTTCAGCGAAGAGACGTCAACTTTGAGACTTCTATTTACTATTTAAGAGGGGAGAAAGAATATTTCACATCTAAATGTAAATTTTAATCGATAATTTAATAGTAGCAAAATGAGGAAAAGTCTTTTGCAAATCAAGAGAAAATGTAAATTAAATATTAAGTTTTCGTGCGCCGATTGCCTAAAAAAAATAAATAAACTTGAAAAAAAAAAAAGCTTTGAAAAATAGAATTAAGTAAATAAGAACAAATAAATAATAATAATAACAGTTCTACGAAACTGATTATAAACTAACTGGGAGGAATGGATACTAGATTATTGGAGAGTTTAGTTTGAATGACTTTTAACATAGATTTTAAAAAAAAAAAAATACTGTCCCCAATATTATTTCATCACAAGTGAAATTGCATGTAAATTGTATTTTCTGCTAATGAAAAAAACAGTAACTTTTCCTATCGAAAATGAATCATTTTTATTAGCAAAATTTGTAAACAGAATAGATGAATATATCACATAATAATAAAATGTTTCATTATTTACGTATTAGTCCGGCGAAGAAATTTTACTCTTCTTTAAAATCATTACGATTATCTACGATTGCTAAATATTTGATAGTAGTTTTATTTAATTAAGTAAGTAAATTTAACTTTCAAACGTAAGTTACTGAAGATCGCTAGAGTATTTTTATATCTTTGGAAAGGAGAGTATTCAGTTTAAATAATGTTTCATCTGTGGCTAAAGCGCATGCGCCGTGGTTTAAACTACGTTATTATTTATAATTTATACATTCTTTATTAACTTTGACCTACTTATTCTTTAAATATAGCCATCTTTTGGCCCCGTGAATAAAAATGACATTAATACAGAACGTGGAGTTACTTACAACTTTGTTTAAAATGATTCTTTAAATCTTTGAAAGTTAAATTTACATAATTAATTAAATAAAACGTACTGTAATGAAAAGTAAAATTTCACTGCGCACTAATACGTAATATTTCTTTAAATTGCTTTAAATGAACATATTTTACAATTAATAATTAGGATTTACGAGGATTGCATTTTCATAATACTTTAATATATGTGCTTGTAATGAATTCTAAGTAACGTAGCAAAAGCTTTTCACAATATATATATTTTTTAATTTTGACTTTTGTAATATTTTTTTAACACTATAATTCTCTAAATAAAATAAATATCATCTTCTCTATCCGCATCTATTATTTATAGACGCAAACGTTAGATTGTATTTTCAATCTTTCAGGTTTTTATCGCTGCAGTTTCTAGGATATGGAAGCTGACAATATGCTATAAAGACTAGTTCATCTGAAAAGTGAAAGTTTTTTTTTTTTAAATAAAATTAAACTTTATTGGTACAAAATGTTTTACAAGGTAAGCATTGATTTGCATAGTATAATATGGAGATCTAAGATGATACACTGTATTTTTTGTCCATAGCGTTTCCAAAAATGGATCAACCTGTGACAACTCGGAGCATTAGTCCATGAAATGATTAATTATTAAAAGTAAACCTCGGTTACATTAGGAATTATTTGTAAAGTCTAAAGTTCAAATATAAATAGCGTTTTAGGAGTACAATATTGAAAAATCCAATTTGCAGCAGATAAGTTGAGGAATAGAAAAACACTTGAGATAATATAAAATACAGGCTAAGCCAATTTACTGTTCACTTCTCCAGAATGGCCTCGAATATCCCCAGAAGAGAGCAATTCAGTATACTTTGGAAGACTTGTGGAGAACTAGGAAAAACATTACGCTTTGAAATGTCTCTGCTGAAAACCATTCTAATCCATCACGAAGAGCCACATGAACAGCAAAGGGCCAACTTTATCAATAATCACATTGGAAATAATAGTAATAAATAAAGCGAATCACTTGTAATTGAAACCATCAGGCTAAACTGCAGCTTACTTTGCAATAACACATGGATTAAATCATTTATAAGAATAACGCTAAAAAAAAAATAACGTTATTTCTTCTTTCTTATGAATGAGAAAATCAACGTCGGAAACGATCCGCATAGCTCACTCATCCCAACTCCCATATTCAACAGAACTAGGATTTAGTCTCCCGGGGCCCCTCCTGATCATCAGACTCTCTCATCCACTCAGAAAAATTAAGTAAAATGAAGAATTTTCATTAAAATGCAAAATCACTGTAATAATCATTTGAAATTTCAATGTCTGCCATATAATTTGCGCAGCGTTTTTATAAATGTTGAAATTGTTCGTACTTGTGATAACGTGTTGATATAACTTGCATATGAAAAGAGAGCTAAGAAACTCCTCTTTTAAATAGGAATAGTTTTAGAAAAAAATAATTTCCTAAACTAAGAAAAAAATGGAACTAAAATGGGGAGCCAATAACAGAGTTAACTGGACTCCTTGCTGTAAAGTGAAAGTTGTTTATGAAATATACAGCATAGTGAAAAAGAGTGGTCTGAAACTCTATGCTGGAGGATGGCTTCATATGGTGAAGTTGAGATGAGAGGGACTGATAAAAACCATATCATGTAGTAAACATGACAATGAAGCTCATATATCTGTATGACAATTAATCTATCCATGACATTAGCCTATCAATAATCATGGAATACTGATCACCAGTAATATGTATCAAATAAGATACTATATAAAATCATATATATATATATAAAATTATAAAAAAACACATATAATTATCAAAATGCTCTGGAATACACTCTACAAAATTCAATCTGCCTATATAAAATATTAATGTTTAATTCCTACTGAAGATGGCATAAATTGCCATAAGCTAGCTATAGCTAATATTCAGTTCTTATTTTATATTTGGTTATTATTTTATATCCAGTTATTTTATGTAGGCATATTAAATTTTGTAGAGGGTATTCTAGACTATTTTGATTAATATATATATTTAAGCACCTACTAATAAAAAATAATTATAAAAAAGTATTAAAAGTTGTCATATATTTAGATTAGTCAGATTTAAATATGGTATGGAAGGGGAAAATATACTAGATTATATTTAAGTTTGGTCAGAACAATGACTATAATAATTATTTTAAAAAATGCAATGGGATAGAAAGAATAATAATCCAATCAAAATTTGTGATCTTAATCCTAATATAGTTATAGTTAAAATAATAATATTTTAGTAATTTGACATTAAACAGTTTTGTAGATTAAAATACTAAATCATTAAAGTATGAAGATTGGCTATATTAATATAAATCTGAGTACTGATTGTATATATGTATGGAGATGGTAATCTTGACCAACTGATGAGTGCTGGTTTAGCACGAAATACGTATATTGGTGATTATTTATCTTTTCAACATGTGTGTGATCAGGTGGGTCAGCAATATAAGGTGGCACAGAGAGTTGTGAGTCATGTGAAAGTCTGAGTTTGAATCCTGCATATATTACATATATAAATGTAAGTGTTAAGCCTGTACAGTGTATTAGTAGAGTATTGTTGTAAAATATTTTTATAATTTGGGAAACAATAAACTTACGATAGAAAAGTAAAAATTCTAAATTTTTGTAAGAAGTAAATCTTTCTTTGCTACAAAATTTTTTAATCTCCTGTTAATCCTGAGGGGTTGTTTGATGAGCTATTAATTAGATAAAATTAAAAGTGATAGTATTTTATTAATCGGAAATGTTATTTAACTAATACAGGTCAGGGTGGTAAATCAATTTAAGATAATCGGTCAATCCACTAAAGGGTTTTACTAAATTTTATAGTCGTAAATCTACACTCGTTTATCTAATCTTTTTTAAAATAAAATGATTCATTATAGGTTTTTTTAATGTAATAATGTCATTTAAGAGAATTTTTTCAGAAGTTCACTTTTAAGCCAGAAGTTGTGGAACTATTAATGTGCTGACTTTATTTAAAGCCTAAAAGAAGTTCTATGTATATCATCATCAACCATTATCAATCCACTGCAGGATGAAGGTCTCTCCAAGTTTAGTCAACCTTCTCCGATCTTTAGCTTCTCTTCTCCACATCACCCCTGCTCATTTTCTTATTTCATCCATCCATCTCACATGTGGTCTCTTTCTGGGTCTTTTACAATCTCTTGGAATCCGGTTTACAATTTCAATTGGCCATCTATTATCATCTCTTCTAGCAATATGTCCAGCCCAACTGCACTTCAGTCTTTTAATTTTTTCAATGAGGTCAGTAACACCTGTTTGTTCTCTTACCCATACATTGCGTTTTTGATCTCATCTTGTCACTCCCAACATGCATTTCTCCATACTTCTTCGAGTGGTTTGAAGTCTCTGTATTGTTCTTCTATTAAGTGTCCAAGTCTCAGATTTATAATCAATGTTTTTACAAGTATAATCCACTCTTTTGGATCTCAAGACTTTTTACCCCACAATGCACCAACAAACTTCTTTATTTCATCCATCATCTCACATGTAGTCTCTTTCTAGTTTTTGTATAACCTCTTGAGATCACATCCATGATTTAAAACTGTTCATCTATTATCTGGTTTTTGAAATATGTCAAGCCCAGTTATATTTCAGTCTCCTAAATCTTTTAATAATGTCAAGGTATCTGTTTGCTCTCTTACTCATATATTTTATCCTTGGTTTCTTCTTGTTACTTTTATATACATGATTCTATACTTCAGTGAGTGATCTGAAGTTTTTGAACTGCTCTTCTATTATGTGTCCTAGTATCATATTTATAAGTAAACACTGGTAAATCATGTAGGAATATTTTTTAAATATTAATTTGTTTCTATCTAAAAGCATTCCATTCAAGTTTAATTCTAAAATTACTTTCATCCATTAGGTTTTCACCTATAGTTGTAATTGTTGATATCTTCTAATTTCTACTAATTAACCTTTACTTTATTTTTCTGATTAAAGGAGATTTGAACACAGACTTTTAAACTTCTTTAGCTATCCTCTCCATCTTATATAACCAACGCTCATGACCACACACGTGCATAAAATAAATGATCTCCAATATACGTATTTCATGCTGAACCACAATTCATCAATTGGTCCAGTCTGTGTTCAAATCCTATTTAATTACATCTTAAAGATCAGTATTTACAATATACTAGGATTGATTAATTTATTCTCTGAAAAATTCATTTAACATTATTTTACCTTTTTTTAACTTTTATCTTTATATCTGATTTCTAATATTTATTTGACAACTCTTGGAACATTTTCCTCGTATATGTATTTAAATGGATTATGTCCTATACATGAGGGGTAAGAATGACGTATGGTCAACCTGGGTAAGATGAGAATGTCGGCAGCAGTGTGGGCTTTGAGCGTTCCATCATCAGATTTTTCAATTTTATGGATGGCTGAAGAGTTGGAGGGTGGAGTGGATTGAAGTCTGTCCATTAAAGTATGAAGAATGGCTATCTTAATTTTAAATCTGAGCACTTATTATATATATGTGTGTAGAGATGATAATCTGGACCAACTGACAAGTGCTGGTTCAGCACGAAATATGTATATTGGTAATTATTTATCTTTTACACATATATGTGGTCAAGTATATCAGTGGTATGAGATAGTGTGGAGAGTTGAGGGTTGTGTGAAAGTCAGCTCAAAATACCCTATATATTACATATTAAAATATATTACATTGTTTGTACAGGTATATATATAGTCTGTATTTTAGATATTATTGTCATTATGTAATCTAATAAATTGTTGCATTATGATAAATATTCTTTAGAATACATCAATGTCACAGGCCCGTATCTTGATGATTCAATTCTTTAGTCACTGTACAAATACTAATGTAATCAAATGTTTTTCATGATTTAGAAATACAAAGAATAATTACTACTCATATTTATTGGCCCTTTCTATAACTTCTCTCAATTCTTCGATGTGATTTATTATACTAAAATCACTTTTAAATTAGTCTTGTTCTTTTGGCTAATTAAAGTTTAACGGTCACTATAGATGATTCTGGATAGAACTGATAGGACTGTAATATATAATATTTTCTTTACCACCATTTTAAAATAACAATACTATTACTATACTCTTCCAATTGTCTTAAACAACTTCATCATTCAAACATTCAATATATAATTTTGCTAACATTTCTTATAATTCTTCACCTGCTTTTTTAAAACACCAATAATCATTTCATTCATTCATTGAGTTTATTCCTCTTTTCATAGATTTAATGGCACATTTTGTCTCCTTTAAAATACTAATAAATTCAGAAAATGTGATAATTGTAGAGAATATTTAGTTTTCTTGTTCTTTAAACCACTAAACATCACATGAGCACCATTCTTTATGCTTACCCAAGCTGTTTACATAGAGACAAAACTCTCCATATAGTAGCTTCACTCTGTGCAGTCCAGAGTAGTCAATGGATGCAGGAAGGTTTGTGCACAAAATCCCCTATCGCCTACTCATCCAATATTCCCAGACTAATTTTTAGCTTATGGCTTCATCAGTGAAGAGCCTTGGATCTGAGAGCACTGCACCTAGATCTTACGATTTAATGCAACCCTCCAGCAGTCACTTTTTATCTTATTAGCTAACTATAAAGCTTTAAAGCCAAAATGAAAACACAATAATGTTTTCAATTCAAGCTCATTAGCTTGTATAGTCTTATAGATCTGAACTCAGTTTAGCATCCATACTTTTTGGTGTCTTTGGTTCTTATGTACATACCTTTCTGGATCCATTGATTACTCTGGCTTGCATTGAGTTGCACTACTGCATAGAGAGTTTTGCCTCTGTGTAAATAGTTTGTGTAAGCATAAAGAATGGTGATCAAGTGATGTTTAGTGGTTTAAAGCCAATCCTGACCAATAGGATTACAGTGACTATAGTTATTAAAGAACCAAAGACACCAAAAAGTATGGATGCTCTACTGAGTTCAGATCTATATGACTGTACAAGCTAATTGGCTTGAATGTAAAACCTTATTGTGTTTTCATTTTGGATTCAAAGCTTTGCCATTAGCTAGTATGGTAAAAGGGAAGTGCTGGAGGGTTGCATTAGATCTTAAGATCTAGGTGTAATGCCCTTAGATCCAAGACTCCTCACTGATGAAAGCCACAAGCTGGAAACTAGTCTGGGGATAATGAATAGTAGGTGTTTGAAATTTTATGCACAAACCTTTTTGCATCCATTGATTACTCTGCCTTGTACTGGTGGCACTACTGGATGGAGTTTAGTCTCTATGCATCTCATTAATTGATGTTTTCTTCTTATATTGAACCCATTGAGAACATTAAAATTTTGAAATATATATTTTTGGTTAGGTAAAATATAATCCAAATTTTCATACTTTCATTTGGATGTTTCCAAATCTATTTGTATTTAACATTTTTTTCAATGAAAGAATTCATAATATACAGGTTCTCTTTTCCTGTGAATTTCATAAGTCAGTATCTTATCTCATTTTTATCACCATGATCAAATTTACCCACAATTTCATTTTTTAATCATTTATAAATACTAGCATTAAAGTTTTCTATGACAATTTTAAGATGTTGTTTGGTCTAAACAGAAATATTTTGTACATCTATATAAAATCTATTATTTCTCCAATCACATTGAGAACTCACTGGCATAAATCTGAATTACCTGCATTTTGTATCTTCCATAATTTGAATAACAAATCTTACCATTCTATTGAATATACCCTCAATCTTCAAACTTTTGTCATTTCTCATTTTATTTATAATAAATCCCACTCCATTTGTGCTTCCAATACTTGCACTTTTGTATTAATAATCATTAAAAGTCAGTCAATCCACTATCAATAACAATCAACAATCTCAAACTGTTGTCAAGGCAACCTCCTTTTAACAATAAAGGTGGAATCCCACCTTTATTAATGATTTAATATACTTATATACACATTAAATATTTCAACTTGATTATAGAGATTGAGATTATTGATACAAAGATGTTTAAATAAACCTCCTTAAGCAGGTAAATGTAACCTGTTCTAAACACAGACAAATAAATAGTCGATTACAATATTACAAACTGCAATTATAATTATCCAAATTGCACTCAAGGTATTACTTAAATAATAAATGTAATACTTTTCACGACTAAATGGGTTTGTAAGTAATCATTAAAATCCAGTCAACACTTAGACAATCCCATTATCAATAACAATCAACAATCTCAAACTGTTGCCAAGGCAACCTCCTTTTAACAGTATATATATATATATCATTAAAAACCAGTCAACACTTAGACAATCCCAATATCAATAACAATCAACAATTTCAAACTGTTGTCAAGGCAACCTCCTTTTCACAATAAAGATGGAATCCCACTTTTATTTATAGTCCAATATATTTGTATAGACACTAAAGTTTGCAACTTGATCACAGAGACTGAAATTATTGACACAAAGAAATTTAAATAAACCTCCTTAAACAGATAAATATAACCTATTCTGAATGTATACTAATAAACAGTCAATAATAACATTACAAACAGCAATTATAATTTTCAAATTGCAAATTATATTAATGTATATGTAAACAAATTAAATCAGTAACCAACAAACACAGTCATCTATTTTAAAAATACCCCATTAATTTCAATATATAATTAAAACACATGATCTTTATAAAACTTATTTTGTTATATGAACTATTTAAAATTAAGAGCGTGCTAATAGCTCTAAACAAGCTTTTTTTTTTTTATTTATGATAAATGCTACTACAAGAGAAGGCATTCAAATCATTTTTATCTTGGATTGTCCCCATCCCCAGACTGGTTTCGACCTATTAGCACGCTCTTAATTTTACATATTTGTAATTGCAAGCTATATATAAGTCATGTGACATCTGACTTGTTATTATTACTATTATTATTTTGCTGTTGTGGCTTTAGCTAAATTAAAGAGCTAAGCTTACTAATATATGGAGTATCTGAATTAAGTTCAGGCCCATATGATTTTTTCAGTTGGAGAGCTGACTTTAAAGACATGTAGATGTCTAAAAGTTTCAGATCTTCTTCTAACAATTATCTTTTAGATAAATGCTTTGCTTGAGTTGGTTTTTTAGATCTAATGTCCCAACTCCTCACTGAAGAGACCCATAGGTCGAAAGAGGGATGGGGACAATCCAAGATAAAAATAATTTGAATGCCTTCTCTTGTAGTAGCATTTATCATAAATATAAAAAAAAAGCTTGTTTAGAGCTATTAGCACGCTCTTAATTTTACATATTTGTAATTGCAAGCTATACATAAGTCATGTGACATCTGACTTGTTATTATTACTATTATATGAACTATTATAAAATAAATAAATAGCACACCAATGTTTCAACTATATTTTTTTATAGTCTTTATCAAGGCACAAACTAAAAAAAATACAAAAAACCAATAAATATAAATACAAATATTCCACAATAATCCAAATTCATATAACAAATACAAATAACTCTTACCTTAAAACTGTTCTAACAAACAATCTTAAATTTCCATTACATTTTTTGTGTTAATTGAATAATTGATAGGGGATTATTTTAAGAAAGGTATTTAAGAAACAAATGTAATGGAAATTTAAGATTGGTTGTTCAGCACAAAATGCATCTTGGGGGTCATTTGTCTTTTATTGTATCTTCATTTATATGAATTTAAAAAGAATGGGAAAGTATGGAGGTCGTTTACTATATCTATGAAGGTATTACACATGGGAAAGAGAAAGGTGAATAATTCCATGGATGTGTATGTTTAAAATTAAAAAATCAGATATATTAATCTTTAACTGAGGTTTAAAGTTTATATCTGCAGTAGAGATAATCTCTAGTTTAGAAAATGATTAGTAATAATCAGTATTGTATTTATCTGAAGTGGATGGTGTCAAAGTTGTGAGTGGAATGAGTTTGACAGTTATAAATAAAAATGTAACAATTTACTATAGATAAATACCCTTCATATAATAGAGAGATATATATGAGAGATAGTGACCTGGGCTAACTGAAAAGTGCTGGTTCAGCATGAAATGCATCTTGGGGGTCATTTGTCTTTTATTGTATTTTTATTTATATGAATTTAAAACGAATGTGGAAGTATGGTCACCTAGGCCAACTGATGAATGCTGTTTCAGCATGAAATGCATCTTGGGGTTATTTATCCTTTATTGTATCTTTATTTATATGAATTTAAAAAGAATGGGTAAATATGGAGGTTGTTTAATATATCTATAAAGAGTTTTAAGATAAGAGTTATTTGTATTTTATTGTGGAATATTTGTATTTATATTTATTGTTTTTTATGTACTTTTTAGTTTGTGCTTTGATAATGACTATAAAAAAATATAGCCAAAATATTGGAGTGTTATTTATTTATTTTAAAATAGTTCATATAATAAAACATGATTTATAAAGAAGAGCATATGTTTTATTTATATAATGTATATGGCCACTTTTTAAATTAATTTGACCTTTTTTGCAACTTCTAAAATCCAATAATGTCCCATTCAATTAGACAGTTCCTCCAATTCATGCACTCTTTTTTTACTTGAAAATGATTTGTAGTTGTAAGAACCTAAATAAAGGGTCATTATTTAATGACAACCTCGAACCACAATAGGATATTCTTTCCTCACCAATGACTTGGTTGATGACATGACATCCTCTCAGAAATAGGACTATAGCTTAATTTTGTCTGTATGATTGTAAAATATTTTTAGAGGAAAGTTCATTCATGTATACATTCACCCTGCCTTTAAAAAATTTCATATTAGGCAACTAAAAAAAAATCCTAATTGTTTTTTGTTCCAAAAGAAGTTTATTTGTGCCTCATCGCCAAGTGCCGTGAGGCCAAAGTCAAAATTTACAATATGATATTAACATAGGCAAAGAACAATGGCATAGTTAGTCTGTATGGAGGGTCCCCAACCAGATGAGGTATCTCATAAAGACTCCACCCATTTGCCTAGAGACCACACACACACACACAAACCACCATTCAAGTTACAAAATTATAAAACAACTTTTACAGACTAAAATTTTTATAAATTACATGGCTGGATCATAAATACATTACAATTAAATACATTACAATTTGGAAGTTGCAATATAAATGAACTGATTGTTATAATAATATGTCTGAACTCACAGGGACTTCACTCCATCATCTGCACATCTTGATCACAAATCATATCACTTCAAATGTACATTAAACATCACATGATCACCATCTCTTATGCTGCACATAACTGTTATTAAATAGGCAAAACTCTCCATATAGTAGTGCCACCCTGTGCCAACCAGAGTAATCAATGGATGCCAATCAATGGGATTTTAGGCACAAGCCTTCTGGCATCTATTGATTACTCTGGTTGGCACAGGTTGGCACTACTGTATGGAGAGTTTTGCCTGTTCAAATGTACATGAAATACATTTATTCAAACATTTCAAACCTCTAAACAAAATATGATTTTAATATTTACAAGGATTGTAAGAATATTCTTCATCCATGCAGGACTACAGTGACTTCACCCTGCAGACCTGGATTGCCCATTAGGCAAAGTATCCCATTCATAGAGTAGGAATTCCCAATGACAAAATAAATATCCCAACACCCTGACTAAGGAATAAATACATAAATGTTTGATTACGCAGTTTGTAATATATGTAAAACAAAATTCCCGAAGAAGAAACTCAGGAGTAAAAAGCTAATACACTCACTATACTGGCTGATGTATATCAGTGAGCATTCTTGTCATGTTTTTTTTTAAATTATGCAATGGTCATATAATAATAACATACAGAATAAGAATGCATGAAGTTCATAGTAGGAATTTTTGCCCTGCTCAATTCTCTAAGGCCTGAAAGAGAAATCAAAAGGTTTCCTTTCTGTTAATATTCCAATTTAATTCTAGAGACAATCAGAATAATTGTACTATAAAATATTAATAACTGGTATATACCAGATTTACATCAATCAACTATCAATTTATGTATAAATTTTAATAATATGAATAGTTGATTCTTATGAATCTAATGTACTGCACCAAAAAAGCATTCAGATATTAATATATTATAATTACTTTGTTTAATACATTAATATATGTGTATTTTATATAATCAATAAAATTAACTCAGTATTTTAGATATGATCTTTACACAAAAATATCAGACTGAAAATCAGTTGTTATGCATGTATTTCTCAGAATAATCTCATGAACATTAGGTGAGCTAAACATTTAAACACCTGACCTATTAAAAATGATACTCTGACTCTTTATTTAAGTATCATGATCTAGAATACCATAAACTTGGATTTATAGATATCAGATTCCAAATTTATGTAGTATTTTAAGCTTTTAAGGCCATGCTATAAACATCTATTATTAGATGGAGATAATTTCTGTTCCCATTATAATACCCAATTGAATATTGTACATTGTATATTGAGGGGGAAAGGCTGAAAAAAGCTTTTTGCTGTTAACTAGAAACACATTGGTTCCTCTTTGGGACATAAAGGAACCAATTAGGAAAAATTAATAATATTCACTCCATACATTTTTGTCATTGCATCTGTTATTTCTACATGATTATTTATAAGATAAATGATTAAGGATTGGCTACTCACCCGCATACACCAGCCAGCATGGTGACTTTAATATCAAGAAATATTGTAGTCTCTTTTAAGTTGCTTGATAGAACTTAACTGAAATATCCATTGAGTTTTCTTAAAGACAGGATAAACACATATGTGAACAGGTTTTTTTTAAAAAAATAGATATTTACAATCGTGAGAAACAAAACTAAATTATGGCTCTCATTTCCACAAGTTTGTAAAGCCATCAGCTAAGGCAGCAGTTAGTGACTGAAAATAGAAGATGACAAGAATTCTCTGATTGTGGACCCAGGCTAACCATGCTGTGATGGCCATTTATTTAGATACTTACAACTATAGACAACTTTTAAGTGACAAAGATTGCATCAATGGAAGAACTATCTAGTATTAAATGGGACCTTGTTAAGCTTTGTGAATTTAAAAGTAAAATGACAATTGACTTAAATAAAGGGGATGTACTTTATTACAAAAGCACAAATTTTGAAAATGACAAGTGGTGTTGGATTCATTATAAATAAAAAGTGAAAAACAACATTCTGGAGATGGATAGTTTATCAGGCAGAGTGATAAAATTATCTATTCAAATTAATGGAAGATACTAAATGCAAATAATTTAGGTCTATTTCTCCATAAGTTATCATTGCAACAAAGAACAAGAGTATTTCTATATGTATAATCAAAACTACACCAAATTCAGAACTCAACTAGAGTAGCCAAGAAAATAAATTCTAAAACACTACCAATGGTTTCACCACTACAAGCAGATTTTTCAAGTGTAAAGAACTACAAAATAGGAACCTTTATGCTAAACATTACCCACAATTCCACTTACCTGCCATGCACTCTTAATATTAAAAGAACTTTTAAATAAGTTAATTGCTTCAGAATCATAAATTCTTAATAATAAAGATTCTTTAATTCTTTTTATTTCTCTCAAAGAAGACAACCTTAGTGTCATCAAAATTAATAATGTGGCCTGTATCTTTTTCCATAGTTATATAAACAAAACTAAGATATTTATTTCTAACCCTAATTTTATGTACTTTTATTTTTCATTTATGCTTTATTCTTCCATTTATGCTCATAATAGTTTGAGCATAAATGAAAGAATAAAGGTACATAAAAGTAGGGTTAGAAATAAATATCGTAGTTCTGCTTTATATATCCATGAAAAAGATACAGGCCACACTATCAATATTAAGGGTGTATGGGAGGTAAGTGGAATTGTGGGTGATGTTTAGTATAAATATGTTATCTTGTAGTCCTTTGCACTTGAGAATTCTGCTTGTAGAAGTCAAACCATTGGTAGTGTCTTAGAGCTTATTTTCTTGACTAGTCTGTCTAAGTTCTGAATTTGGAATAATTTTGATTATTTATTGAGTCATTTAGCCTTACACTGCAAGAACAAAAATGTTTTTGGCCAGACTAAACAGCATTTGTACATTATCATGGAAAACTCTAGTGTGAGAATTGGTAAGTAACTGAAAGACAGAAGTACTGTGGTCACATTTGCTTAGATTACAAACGTGACATATTTGTGGGACTTACTGATAAAAAAAAACGAAATATTATGATTTTTTTTTTAAAAAATGCTAAAAGAAAATAGACATGAAAGCATCCAAGTGAATAAATAATAAATTTGGATTATATTTTGACTAACAGAAATATATATTTCAAGATATTTTAATAAATTCAACTGATGAATTGATTAGTGAGGCGAAAGAGATGGAACTATTAGCAAAAAAGAAAGATGAACCCATGAAATGTCAGAAGAGTTCTATAAGAAAGAAGATGAGGAAGAGGAAAAAGAAGAAGACCAAGAAAAAGAAAAACGAGGAAAAAGAAGAAGCGGAAGATGATGATGATAATGACAACACAGTATCACCCACAAATTCTACAACTTCTGAATTTTTCATTTTAAATGAGAAATAGACATCTATGAGAAACAGAAATACTCCAGAAAATGATGGAAATGTTATTGATATCTTAAAAGAAACAGGTGAAGAAATAGAAAAATTGTTGACAATATTATATACTAAATACCTAAATAATAAAGATAAACTAGATTGATTGGAATGATGGAGTAGTAATATTGAATTTTAAGAAAAGTGATAAGATTTTAGGAATTACACATCAATCACCTCTCAGTAAAATCTTTACCAAGATAATTATAAATTGTCTACAGTGAATTTCTATTCTAATTAATCAAAATAACAAGCTGGATTTAAAAGTGGTTTTAGCACAGTGAATCATATCTAAATATTGAGAGAAGTTATAGAGAAGTCTAATGAATGTAAGTTGTTATTACACATTAGGTTTGTAGATTATGAAAAAGGCATTTTTATCTGTAAGCATTTCTTCAGTAATTAAGTCATTGAGTCATTCTCAAAATATAGAGCACACTGGCATATTTTAAAGAATATTTATCAAAAAACAGCAGCATAAACAGAATATTTATGTTTGTTTTAAACATTTAGATGTGTATTAATAAATAATAAATATCCCAGAGTTATGAAATTAAAGAATAAACTGTGTATCTGTATGTAGGAATAAACTAATCTAATAATATTTGTGTGGCTAGCATATTCTCTCTTAAGTTTTTAAAATCATTTTTCCATTATGTATATGCTAGCATAATTATTGCATTATTAATTCTGTTTTAACATTTATTTATTTGTTTATGATATTATGTATTTTATCAGTATGTAGTCCCTTTAAATGTTAATTTTATCCATGTTTACTTTTAAAATTAAATAGAAAACTATGATTTTTAAAATTGATATAAAGATTTTAAATGCTATGAATGTATGAGAGGGCATCTTGGTATTATAAAATCTTACCCTATAAGATAAACAAAACTTATATTGCAATATTATCTTTATATTAAGGCAATTAAAATTTTCAATCAAGCGTTGGTAGTTGAGAGGTCAGCGACGGCTGCTTTACAAGCGGTTGTCCTGGGTTAGCGGGTTCGCTTTCCAGCTGATGCTATGACACATGAGAAAAAAAAATTAAAATTTTCCAAGTTATGTTTATTATTATATTTTTGAGATATCAAATATCCATCACAATATAAAACTATAGAATATTTAAAATAATAAATATTAATACTAAATCATCCATGTACTTTACTACTGTTACACAATCTTTTACTTACCACCCTCTTTTACAGTTTACAATTTTAATTGCCCCAGCAATCTTCTTCAGAACTTTATATCTCTTAACTTGAACTGCTAAATTCAAATTTTAAAAATTTTTAAAATAATAAATATTACTAATAATTACTATAATGCAGAAATACTTCAGTTTAGATAGCTGGATTGGAAGACATATGGATGTCTGAAATTTTCAGATTTTCTACTTAATAGTTATACATTAAATAAAGGGCTGGGCTTGTCCTGGTATTTTTAATCTAATGCTTGAATATTCTAGCACCTAACTGGTCTGTGGTTGGGAATATTCTGCAAAGCTTGTTAAGAGCTTGATTTGCAAGCTCTATATGTAACATTTGTAAATACAAGCTTATTAAATTAGATCATGTGACATCTGACTTGATTTTTTTGTAATTTTATTTTTTGATATTAAGGCTTTGGTGATTTTATATTGCCAAAGCTATTAATATATGGTGTATCTGAACTTAGTTCAGTCCCTATTTAAGTTAGATAACTGGATTGGAAGATATATGGATGTCTGAAAATTTCAAATTGTCTACTTAATAGTTATACATTAGATAAAGTGCTGGGCTTGTCCTGGTATTTTTAATCTAATGCTTGAATAGCCTAGCATTTCACTGGTGATGCCAGTAACAGAAACTAGTCTGGATTGGAGTTATTCTGCAAAGCTTGTTAAGAGCTTATTTTGTGAGCTCTATATATAACACTTTCAGCTATATGCATAACCATTTTCAGCTGAAAACCTTTTAAAGTTGGGGGAAGTGAAAAAGTTGGTATAAATGTTTTACATTATTTGAGACATTCTTTAACTGCATACTTCTTAATATCACTGAAATCCATTTAATCAAAATATATGTAAATCAAATAAAAATATTCATTACAGATTAATTATTGCAATAGTAATAAAACAATAAAGCATTATCAGTGATAATAAATAGTTCTAATAATTATTATAAAATGCGGAAGTATTTTCAGTTTTGCAAATAAGTACTTTTACATTTTAAAATGGTTATTATTATTTATTATCACTATCAATACATTACTGTTTTATTACTAATACAATAATTAATATTTACCAGATATTTTATTTGATTTACATATATATTAGAAATTATATATTTTTTGAGTTCATCCATGTATGTTTTTTATTACAAATACCTCGATGTTTTCGGCTTGATCACACAAACTATCAACTGGAAGATGAGTAGAATACTACAAAGATGTTTGTAGAGGTTGTTTTAAATAGTGGTTTCTAACAACGCTAAAGTTTCACCAATAGAAAATAAGTATATAAAATTGAAAAATAAAATAAAAGTCAGAAACTGTTCAGATTAATGTGGGTTTTAAAAAATTCTTCCAAATAGGAGGAAGTTTGCATGTCTCATTATGTTTGTTGGTACAATTTAGTTTTTTGAGTACTTCAATGGCTTCTCTAATTTTACACTTGTGGGGAATGTCACATCTAGATAGAATCATGATATTATAAAAATCAATAATGCAACCAAAATTCACATAAAGTAAAAATGATGATGATGATGAGTGTTGCTTTACAACAATAGCATGTTCATCCCTTCTTGTACTGATATGATGATTACTCATACCTTCATAAGAAGCTTTACAAATGTCACATGAAATTTCATAACCTCCATGTATCTCAACAGGGTATTGAATCTTTACTCTTGAATAGAATGTTATTAATTTTTGATAAGTAGCATAAACTGTTTTTTATATTGTAGCACTTTCAAATACATCCAATATTTCTGTAGTTTTTTTTTATATTTTAACAATTGTATCTTTTTTGTTTTGTTTTTTATTTTGATTATTGGAATTAAGGCTTAGTGGAGAGTGGTGGGTTGTGTGAAAGTCTGTGCTCCTATACCTTGTATATTAACCATTAGTTAATAAAGCATATTTATATGATTTATTTTTTTCCATATATGATTTAACTGCAAGGTTAATCCCTCTAGTGAAAAGAGATTTGGTTACAGAAAAAAATCTGACTTGAATGATGATGTGAGGAAAATCGTAGGTATCTGTTTTTCTAAAATCTGAACACGACAAAAGATTACAACCCAGTCTCTGTTTGTGCAGATTTTTTTAATGCAATTTTGAAGTTATGCAATTTATATTGTTTCTTAATATCTTTTTATGTGGTTTTCTTTTATGCAATAAAGAAGTTCATATTTCACTTAAAATCAGGATTTAATCATTTTATATACACACATTATATTTTACATACTTTAAATGCCTATTGGAAAGAGATTTTCCAATAAATTTAGATACTGTAGAAGATTTAGAAGAAGATAATGAAACAGAAGTGGAAACTGTTCATTTCACAGCAAAAATGATTTGAGAAAGTCTTCAACTTTCTAATTAATTGGACAATCATTTTCTTGTTAATGACATGAATTATGAATAAGCTCTTGAATTCCAATGAGAGCTAAATAGTTGTATGACTGGATATCACAGGCAAATCACTGTCTCAAAGTTTAATCACTGAATACATTATCGACAGAAAACCATTAACCTTGAGACTGAAAATTTTTTTATTGGCTGTGTGAATTAAAGCTTTAAATATTTGACTGGTTCAATTACAGAATCAGCAGTAAAAATATATTTGTCTTTTAATATTGGATTTGTTTGTAAAAAGCAGACTAATAATTTGTCAGATTATGAAAGTGAACAAAAGTTTTTTCAAAATAAATTTCTATTTATAATTATAAAATATTTTATAGTGGAGAACCTAAAAAGAATATTCATAACCTATTATAAAATGCTGCATACATCATTGATTTCTTTCTCAATTTACGTTTGCGTAAAAGTAAAAAATTTTTACTAAAATCTTAACTATTTTTCTAAAATAATTATATTTTCAGCATATTTTATCAAAATAATTTGTAATATGTAAAAAAATATGAAAAAATACTCTAAAATATACATTTTCATTTTCAATATTAAAACAAAGAACTTGGAGCTGTCAAAATTTTTGTTAAGTGCTCTCTTTGGTTCAAAATGAGCAACAAGAAATCAGCCCCTTACAGTACATTTTAAGCTTTAAAAAGACCGTAAATTCACTACCATAATGCAAAAATTGAGTTTTAGAGTGACTTGAAGCTGTGAATGAAAATTTTTAGTTGATGCATCTGTTTGGTTAATTAAACACAGCACGAGACTGAAGTTGGTGCTAATTGTATTTCCTCTTTTGATGAATCTGATTTCTTATCAGTTCCCAAACTTACCCACATATTATCAAATAGTGTTAATGATTAAAATATATATGAAAAAATGTAAAATAAATTACACATAAAAACATATTGTTTTGAATAAAATTAAATAGTTAATAAAAATAAAAAAAGTTTGTTTTGTATCAAATTTTTTTTAATATTTGAAATTTTTTATTAGTCATACTTTATTTCCTTATTTTTTTTATGCAAATTTTAAAGTAAGTTTACCTTGTTGCTTTGCTTTTATGTGATTTTTGAAAATTTTGGAATGTATCCCACATTTTTCAATGTAAGTTAATTCTATTTTTGTGCGATTTCTTTTATGCAGGTTTTTGCAGAACCTATCTACTGCATAAAAAGAGACAGGTGTGATTTGTCTCTTAGTGATGAGTACAACAAAAAAGTGGGGGAAGGAAAAGAACCATATAAACAATGTTTTATTAGCTAGTTAGTAGTCATAATAATAAAATAATAAACCAAGCCTTAATTCTAGCTCAAAATATCAAACTAAGAAACAACTATTACAATTTGTATTCCTTTTATAAAATTATAAATAAATTCCTTCTTTTCTGAGCTAATGTAATACACAACTGGTCATATTACTATAAACCATGAATATGATGTGCATGTTATATTGAAAGCATGCTTTTATAAAAGGAACTACAGTAATATTGGATGTATTGTAAAGCATTAGAATATAAAAACAACAAATACTACTTATCAAAAATATTAGTAACAATCTAACAAAGCCTAAAGATTCAATCTCTCTTGATGATCATGGTGTTTATGAAATGTATGTGGTATTTGTAAAGCTCTTTATATAGTTATGAGCAGTAACTGCATCAGTACTAGAAGAGATTGACATGCTAATGCAGTTAATCAACACTATCATCAGCATATTCATTCCATGCTATGGTTAAGGTCATGATTTCTCTAACACCAGGATTCTATCCAGATGTGAGACTCTCCATCAATGTAGTATTAGAGAAGCCATTAAAATATTCAAAAGACCAAATTGTATCAACAAACATGATGCTACATGTGAATATCCTCATATTTGGAAGAATTTATTAAAAACACATTAATCTGAAGTGTTTTTGACATTTATTTTATTTACTTTATTTCTCTTTGTGAAACTTTAACATTGTTATAAATAACTCTTTACAGTGCCTTTACAACTACCTTTAGAGTATTCTATTCATCACACAGTTGATGGCTGATGTGATCATGCTGAAACATTAGTATATTTGTAATAAAAATTATACATGAATGAACCTTGAAAATATATCATTTAAATTTGTACCCATGAAAATCTTCACATTAACATATATATATATATATAAATAATCAAAATTACCCCAAATTCACAACTCAACCATACTAGCCAAAGAAAATAAAATCTAAAACACTACAAATGGTTTCAGTGCCACAAGAAGACTTTCAAATGTAAAGAACTACCAAATAACAATATTTAAACTAAACATTACCCACAATTCCACTTATCTCCCATACACCCTTAATATTAAAAGATCTTTTAAATAAGTTAATTGCTTCAGAATCATAAATTTTTTAATAATAAAGATTCTTTAAATCTTTTTATTACATTTCTTTCAAAGAAGATAACCTTAGCTTGTCTTCTTTGATAGAAATGAAATAAAAAGAATAATTACAGAATCTTTATTATTAAAAATTTATGATTCTGAAGCAATTAACTTATTTAAAAAATCTTTTAAAATTAAGGATGTATGGGAGGTAAATGGAATTGTGGGTAATGTTTAGTTTAAATATTGTTATTTGTAGTTCTTTATATTTGAAAGTCTGTTGTAGCAGTGAAACCATTTGTAGTGTTGTAGATTTTATTTTCTTTGGATAGACTGGTTAAGTTGTGAATTTGGGGTAATTTTAATTATTTATTGACTAAATTAGCTTTATGCTATTAATGTTTATATATATACTGTATATATAATTTACACTGCCAAATATTTATATGTAATGTTTTGAGATTAACTCATTGCAAATTTTTTAATATGAGTAGCCTTCCAACTTCAACAAATGGCAATACATATCTAAAGTTAAAAAAATATCTCTTTAACTTTGTCCATCTTCATAGATCAAGAGGATTGTTTATGATGATTTTCTTATAAAGGATGGTATTTTTAATCAATTGGAAATTTATTGCTAAATATTTTTAAACTTAATTGACATATGTAATATTTTTGTAGTGCAATTTTTACTACACTTCTCTCATGCAAGGGAAGAACTGGTTACTATCCATTTTTGTGGAGGGTGCAATCATAAACATATGATCAAAGATATGAAAAAGATGTGATTCCTAGATGTTCATTTAATGCCCAACAAGCAGTGATCGTTTGGCCCAGATCACAATTACTTACACACATCTTTATCATTGTTCAGTTTATATAAATAGCCAATTATTACAGTTTAATTTATAAGAGTCAAAATTTAAACCATTAAGCATCACATGATCACCATCTCTTATACTAGCACATAAATGTTTATAAACAATACAAAACTCTCCATACAGTAGTGCTACCCTGTGCCAACCAGAGTAATCAATGGATCCTAAGATCTAGGTGCAGTGTTCTCAAATCCAAAGCTCCTCACTGACAAAGGCCACAAGCCAGAAACTAGTCTGGGGATATTGGATGAGTAGGCATTAGATAGGAATTTTATGCACAAGCTTTCTGGCATCCATTTATTACTCTGGTTGGCACAGGGTGGCACTACTGTATGGAGAGTTTTGCCTTGTTTAAGGGTCAAAATTATGTTCTCATAGCTTTGTCACAAATTACTTGATGGAAGTATATTAATATTTTTATTAGTCATTCATTAGACTAGAAATTATTGACTCAATGAATAATATTTTTCTAGTGTAATTTTTACTGTACCACTCTCATAAAAAGTAGGGACTACTTTTTATCCATCAATAACATCATGTGGAGTGCAATCATAAACATATGACCAAAGACATGAAAAAGATATATGATCCCTTAGATGTGCACTTTGTGCTGAACCAGCTGTCATCAGTTGGTCCAGATCACAATCTTTTACACATAAATTTAGATAGATATAGATAGGCAATTACTATAGTTTAATTGGCAAGTGTCAAACGTATTGTCCTCACAACTTTGACAAGAACAACTTGATGGAATTATATTAATAATTTTTATTAGTTATTCAATAGACTAGAGATTATCCAATTAATGAATAATATTTCTGTAGTGTAATTTTCACTGCACCACTTTCATTACTATGGTTACACTTTTCCACAAGATGTTTAAAAGTGGGTAAAAAGTGTTTACCTTGCATGAAAGTAGTGTAGTAAAAATTATACTGTAAATATAATATTCATTAACTAGATAATCTCTAGTCTAATAAATGAGTAATAAAAGTTATTGGTATACTTCCATCAAGTAGTTTATATCCAAAATATAAGGGCAGTCAGTTTGAAACATCAATTAAACTGTAGTAATTGAATATTTACATATACTGAACAATGATAAAATTATGTGTAAGAGATTCTGATCTGGTACAACTGATGAGTACTGGTTCAACATGAAATATTCATCTTGAGGATCAAGCATTGTATTTTATGTCTTTGGTTACATGTTTACAATTACATACTTCCACAAGATATTAAAGCAGATAGAAACCAGTCCCTACCTTACATAAGAGTGGTGTAGTAAAAATTACAATGCAGAAATATTATTCATTAAATAAATAATCTCTACTCCAATGGATGTTTATTAAAAATTATGAGTGACATATCTATCTGGAAAATATGAAATTTCTTAATTTACCAATTATGGTTTTAAATTCTAATAATGTATAATAAATAATCATTGCAATTGTGGACTTCATTCATATATTGAGATGTTAAATAATATTTTCACTACACCCCTCTCATGCAAGCAAGGCACTAATCAAAATAATTAGTTAGGAGGATTGCCTGTAATGCTTTTGCTAAAAGGGGATGATTAAACCCTTACTGATTAAAGAAGATTGTCTTGATAACAGTAATTGGTAAAATAAATCTTTCTAACTTTTATATTTAAACTCTTTTTAACATTTTTTATATTATATGTAAAGGAGGTTGCCTTGACAACAGATTGAGATTGTTTATTGTTAATGATATTGGTAGTGTTTAAGTGTTGGCTGCTTTCATTATTTATATATATAAAGGAATGATTTCCTCTTTTAGTAATTAAAGGAGGTTGCCTTGACAACAGATTGAGATTGTTTATTGTTAATGATATTGGTAGTGTTTAAGTGTTGGCTGCTTTCATGTATTTATATATATAAAGGAATGATTTCCTCTTTTAGTAATTGAAGGAGGTTGCCTTGACAACAGATTGAGTCTGTGAATTGTTATTGATATTGTATTGTTTTAGAGTGACTCCTTTCATGAATATGATGTGAAAGCATTGAAAGTATAATTGGTACAATAAATCTTTCCAACTTTTATATTTAAACTGTTTTATTGGAGATTGACTTTCCTTTGAATAATTTAGTATTTTTTAAATTATATATAAAGGGATGATTTCCACCTTTAATGATTGAAAGACATTGCCTTGACAACAAATTGAGATTATTTATTGTTAATAATATTGGTATTCTTTAGGTGCAGACTGCTTTCATGTATTTATTTATATAATTGGATGATTTCTATCTTTAGTGATTAAATGAGGTTGTCTTGACAACAGAATGAGATTGTTGATTGTTAATGATATTTTTATTCTTTAAGTGTTAACTGCTTTCGTGTATATGTGTATTAGTGTGGTAATAAAGTAGTGGATTCAAGAGTTTAAGGTTTCTGGACTGATTCCAAACTCCAAAATTTAAAAAACACCTCTGTTTGGATGATTATTATGCTTAACTTGCCAGATGGGGGATTGAAAGTCTCATTATATCTAAAGAAGCTACTCATATTATTTTTTGCAAATATTTTTTTTCTAGTGGAAGAAAATATTTAGTCTGTGCAAGTTGCACACATATTTTTTAGCATGTTCCATATGTTTCTATGAGTGAAAGAATGGATTACCATAGTAGAGATATAAATATTTATAAAACTTTACCTTTTAATGTGGATCATTATTATGAGAGACTTTATTCTGTCCTTAAAGTTTATAGATGAAGGTGGTTTTACAGTATACATATAATAAAATGTTATATTCTAGATGTTTTTATATAATACATGGGTTGATATACATATACATATATAAAAATTGTGTAATTAGATACAGATAATTTATACGTAAAAATCACCTACAAAAAATGGCGGCAATTGAAAATATGTTGCAATAATGTTACAATATTTACTGCTGCTATATTATTTTATTATTAAAGTCATGTGACTTAAGTTACTCAAACACCCATATTTCATGCTAGTTTAAGTTAGGCAAGGTGTTGAAGGTTTAGTTTTTAACTTCATAATAAATATATGAATACTAAAATAAATAATTTGGAATCTATTTTTCAATGACTTTAATATGAAGAAATATTTAAATAGATACAAACAATAAGGAATTTGCAAGCACTAATTATATTATCATCTATTATCTGATTTATTAATATTCCCAACAGACTATATAAAATTTACGCTTCACTTATTATCATCCAGTCGTAAATGAGTATTGTCATTCTAATTCTACAAAAAAAAGTTAAAATAGTATCATCCCAGATTAGACTTTTAATCTTCTTCAAAAAAGACTTTTATTTCAGAAAGACTTCAGTACATTGAAAAAGAATATTTCACATTATATTCTGAGTATTTTGGCATTAATATTGCTGTGACGTATTCATCATTATTATTCAATGTCGTAAAATAATGTCTGCAAATGTTATTTCTATATTTGCAATTAAAAGTTCTTGAATTAAATTTAGAAACAAATAAGTAAATTTCAATTCATAAAGACCTTTTTTTTCCATCTGTCATGTTTAAATGAAATAAGGATTTCTTAAACTATTTTAAAAAAAAAAAGTTTTAGAAATAATTTGACAAGATCGCAAAATTGGAATATCTTGTACAATTATTTCTAAAACTTTACTTTTTTAAAAAAATAATTTAAGTAATCCTCATTTCTTTTAAAGTTGTCAGATTAAAAAAAGGTCTTCATGAATTGAAATCTATTTATTTGCTTCTAAATTTAATTCAAGAAGTTTAATTGCAAATATAGGAATAATGGTTGCAGATGTTATTTTAACATTGTAAAGTTACAATACTGGTAATTATGACGAATACCTCACAGCAAATCTAATCTCAAAGTACCTGTAGTTTGTTCTTCATGAATTGAAACCCTCTTATTTTCTTCTAAATTTCATTCAAGAAGTTTAATTTAAAATATAGGAACAATGTTTGCAGGTGTTATTTTATGACATCACAAAGTTACAACACTAGTAATTAACTGAAACACACAGGCTTATTATATAACCTGTGTCTGTATATGTAATATATAGCGTATATGAGCACAGACTTTCACATGACCCACCACTCTCCACACTCACTCATAACACTGATACATTTGAACACACATATGTTGAAAAGATAAATAATCACCAATATACGTATTTCATGCTAAACCAGCAATCATCAGTTGGTCCAGGCTACCATCTGAGCACTTATAGCATATATGTGTAGAGATGGTAATCTGGACCAACTGATGATTGCTGGTTTAGCATGAAATACATATATTGGTGAATATTTATCTTTTCAACATACGTATGTTCAAGTGTATCAGTGTTATGAGATAGTGTGGAGAGTGGTGGCTCATGTAATACTAGTAATTATAAGTATAGGGGATTTGAACTCAGATTTTCAAGCACCCTTCAACCATCCACGCTATCTTGTACAACTGAAATACATGACCACACACATGTATCAGTTGTACGAGATAGTATGGAAGGTTTAAGGGTGCTTGAAAATGTGAGTTCAAATCCCCTATACTTACAATTAAACTCCAGGTTTGTGAAGAGTGCCTGATTTTCAAATAATACTAGTAATTATGATGAATACCTCACATTAGATCTAATCTCAAAGTACCTGTAATGTGTTCTTCATGAATTGAAATCCGCTTATTTGCTTCTAAATTTAATTCAGGAAGTTTAATTGCAAATATAGGAATAATGGTTACAGGTATTATTTGACATCGCAAAGTAATTATGATGAATACCTCACAGCAGGTCTAATCTCAAAGTGCCTGTAGTCTGTTCTCAGTCAAAAAAGGAAATTAATAATCTACATTTTAAAAATATCTTGGAGTTATCGGTAAATGACTCCGTCTCTTTTACGCTCATGTACACTATAAATAAATCATTGAGCTAATATTTTTAACTATAAGAATATCATTAATTTATATGTATGATGAAGTTCAATAATTAAAAGAAGGGAGAAAGAAAAAATCTAAACTTTCAAACAATATATAAATAATTGAATGGTTTATTTTTCAGGAGCTCAGAAAAAGTTTGAGTACCAGAAATGACAGATAAATTAAAGATCTATAGTCCTTAAGATTCAAACTCTACCACTCTGCTCTGCACTAAACCAAACAAGGCAAAAAACTATTAAACAGTAATGTTATTAAAAAAAGGCATATTTAAAGGTTTTTTTTTTTTCATGTGTCATAGGATCAGCCATGAAGCGAACCTGCTAACCTGGGACAATTGCTTGTAAGGCAGCTGTGCTGACCTCTCGACCACCAACGCTTGAATCGTGACATTCTCTATGTTTAAAAAATATTTCTATAGAAAGACCTTCATCATAAATTCCATCTTTTAATTTGAGTTGTTTAAGTATACATTATTTATAGAGCTTGGTTTAGATGCTTATAATATATTTGGTGCAAAAATTGATTAAATCTTATGTTGTAACTCTATAATAATTTGAATTAAGAGTATTACAAGCATGGTCAAACTTCCACCAATAATAATCAAATACTATTATGTAATCATAGTTCCTTGCTGCCTAATTAACATGACCTATATTTGAGAAATATTTATGTATTCAAACAAAAAATGACCTATTAAGCTTTTTTTGTGTTAAAAGGTATCTACATCATGTGATGATGTTCATGATAACTTCAATCATCAGCAATCTCTTCCAAAAGTAAAGATCAATTCATCTATCAAGATTACTTTTTCTAATGCTCCTATTACTTGAATGCTTTTTTCAAAAATTCACAGTTAAAATATCCGTAACATTTTTTTTATTCTACTTATATTCATCCCATATTCTACTGTCATCTTCATTAGTTCTCTTTAAGTACATGCTGAATTTAATTTCTATTCCTTTTTTTTTTAAATTTAGTCAATAAATAATCTTTTTTTCATATACATATTCTAACACCTCCATATTTTCTACTTTTAAATTCTTCCCGTTTATTATTTCCATTCTTTTCCAACTCTATATTTTTAAAATCTCCAAAAGTGGTCTCTCTTTCTCTAGTTTTTCATAACTTTGTCCCACAAAAAGCATATCTTTAATACCTTTTCTTTTAGATGTAATTATAAAAAAAAAAACCAATAATTTACAAAACTGCTTAAAAGCTAAGTGAATGCAATTTCCATTCCAATAAAAACTTACGTGTACTTTCTTCATCAAATAAACAGCTATCCATATACTTCCTCTTAAGCTGTGATCATGCTATTGTATTTAATATTTTAGGCTGTACGATGACACTGTGATCATTACTTCTCTATGTTATTTTAAAGCATATATATATATATATATATATATATATATATATATATATATATATATATATATATATATATATATATATATCTTATATTCCAATATGCGATGGGCTGCAGCAAACCTTCTATGAAGTAACCATTTTAATGTATTAATTTTAAAAAAAGTCTGAGATGTTAACATATAACAGACCTACACAGACCTTTATGTGTGATTGACAACACCTTCTATTATTATGACAAAACAATGAAAGAGGTGACTTAGAATGGGATTTGTCATTGTCTGACACTTTAGATTGTTCTGCCCTGTGGCTAAATAAGACAAAAATGTGATTTTCAATAATTGTTAATGATTATGGCACAATATTTTTGTAAAAGATTTATTATGAAACCAAAAACTATATCACTAGTAGGGATTGTTTTTGAAAACATTTTATTTTTAAGAAGTCCACTCTTCGAAAATACATTATGAGAAAGTGGAAACTGTCATTACTGGCTTTAAAAAAATTGCTTATGTAAAGACAATAGGTAAAATATTTTTATAACAATAAATAATTTATTAACTTTTAAAATTTATTTTGTTTCTTTGATGTTAACTAATTCTAAGTATATCATTTTTTTAATACGATAAAATTCTAATATCTAATATGCAGTCAATATATATGTGTTTTTTGTTATCAGTGAAAATTTTGTTTAAATACTTTTTTCCCCAATTAGTAGAAGGCTTAAATAAAGATGTTATAAATTATAAATTAATTACATAATATACATAAAAAAGATTTAATTGCAAAAATAAATCAAACATGGAGTCATATTTAATGTAACACTCACTAGGCTCTCTTCAAAAATTTGACAGGCGGAGTTGACATTGAAAGAGTTAACATCCCATAAGACTACCATTTTAATCTTTTAGTATTTTCAAGTATTTTCATTGCCATAGCTTTATTTATTCTAAATCCCAATATACTACAGATTCTAGCTATCATATTAAATACTTTAAAGTAAATCTCACTACCAAGGGTAGCAATAGCAAATCATTAAACCACTAAACATCACATGATCACCATTTCTTATGCTTGCTCATAACTGTTATTAAAACAGGCAAAACTCTCCATACAGTAGTGCCACTCTGTGCAATCCAAAGTAATCAATAGATGCCAAAAGGCTTGTGCATAAATTCCCTATCTAGTGCCTACTCATTCAATATCACCAGACTAGTTTCTAGCTTGTGGATTTCATCAGTGATGAGCCTTGGATCTGAGAGCACTGCACCTAAATCTTAGGATCTAATGCAACCCTCCAGCAGCTACCTTTCATATCTACTTAACTACAAAACTATGAGAATAAAATTGAAAACACAATAATATTTTCAATCTAAGCTCATTAGCTTATATATTCATATAGGTCTGAACTCAGTTCAGTATCCATACATTTTGGTGTCTTTCGTTCTTTAATAACCATAGCCACCACTATCCTATTAGGCAGGATTGGTATTAAATCACTAAACATCACATGGTCACCATTTCTTATGCTTGCTCATAACTGTTATTAAAACAGGCAAAACTCTCCATAGGTGCAGTGCTTTCAGATCTATGGCTCCTCACTGATGAAGGTCACAAGCAAGAAACTAGTCTGGTGATATTGGATGAGTAGACACTAGATAAGGATTTTATGCACAAGCCTTCTGGAATCCATTGATTACTCTGGCTTGCACTGAGTGGCACTACTTATGGAGAGTTTTGCCTGTTTTAATAACAGCAAATCATCATACTCTCTTTTATTTCCAGCATTAACTCCATGACAGTTATTTGGCAGACATGTACAAATAATATTAAACAAAAAAAAAAGATAAAATTTCTGGTTTTACAATCTTTTTATAATCTACTTAGAGATTATTTAATTTTGCAATTTTTTTTATACAAACTTTTTAATAAACTTTTCTTTTTTTATCTGTGTCTTTTTTTGAAAATATCCATAAAATAATCGAATTCAACTTATTTTAATACTATAAATCTAGTTTAAAAATAAATGCAAACAGTTAACTTTCAATCCAGAAACATTTGCTTTTCAATCTGTCATTCTATTATTATACTAAACTGCCCATGTCATATCAATCAATAGTATTCTGTCCTGTGGACATGTTCATAGAGTAGTCACACCATGAATTCATTCATTTTTTGTACTCCATTCTCTTGACTGCCTAGCTCTTCAATTCTATGTAACTCTTTCCATTTCTTACATCATCCAACAATGTCAGTCCTTTCCATCCTTTCTTCTTGATTCCACTCATCATTCCCTCCAAAACATTTTTCATTACATTTTTCTTAATATATATTCAATCCAATTCCCCTCTTCTAATTTCTTTAATCAATCTTCTTTTTTCATTTACTTTTTTTAAAACTTCTTCATTTGTTATTTTATTCATCTGATCAATTTTTGCATTCTTCTCCATGTCCACATCTCAAAGGCTTCCAAACTGTTTTTAATTTTATTAATCACTGTATATGTTTCACAACCAAACAATAGTACACCGCACACTTACCATTTAATTAATCTCTTTCTTAATTGTCTCTTCATAGATCCATAAAATATTTTCTTTCTCTTAATAAATGCCTCCTTTGCCAATCCTATTCTTCTTTAAACTTCATCTTCACTTCTTCCATACTCACTCAATCAACTACCCAAATATCTAAACCCCTTTACCTGTTTAACTATTCTATCAGTGATTTCAATTTGCAATCTTTTTGCATTCCTCCCTATTCATAAACATTTAGTCTTCTCAACATTAATCTTCATTCCATATTCCATACACCCTTCCCTCCAATTATTCATACATCCTTCCCTCTAATTTATTCAACATATTCTAAAGATACTTTTTATCCTTAGCTATATGAGTCTTATCATCTGCAAATCTGATACCTTTTGTTATTTTATCTCCAAAATTTGCTCTTCCGCAGTCTAAATACTTATTTAACATCTCTTCTAACAAAATATTATACAGAACAGGTGACATACTCCATTCTTTCCTGACTTCTCTTTCTATATTCTCTTCATCAGTCTCGTTATTCTTCAGTCTAATTATTATCCTTAGCTCAGTATTCATATTCCAAATTAATCAACCTCTGTTTTCAAAATACTCCTTTCGTTTTTAAGATAGTCATAAGTTTATTCCAGATTATCAATTTTTTTCCAAATCTACAAAACATTTATCAATTCTTTTATCTTTTCCAATAGGTATATCTTTCTGCTATTGTTTTAACACCACCAATAGCATCTCTTGTACCTTTCTCTCCCTGAAAGTCAAGCTGTTCTCCAATGTAATATTTTACCTTCCCATAAATTATTTGAGTTAAAAATTCTCAATAAAACTTTAGAAGCAGGGGATAACAAACAGCCCTATACTCTTCACATTTAACACTTTCCTTCTTTTTAGCATATACCCATAATAATAATAGACTATGGCTAGTTACTCAAGAAGTTAACAATGATCAAAGACCCAAGTGACTGATTGAGTAGAATAATTCCATTCAAATAGTCTTTTTTTTAACTGAGATTTAATAGGCAATTTTTAGTTTTTAAGTCTATCACTGAAAAGGGCACAATAAGAATATAAAAAAAAAACACCTGATTGTGATTGGTTATAGTAATCATTTCTTGCCATTTTTTAAGATAATTTGTAAAGGTTTTTACCACAACGTTATAACCTTTCTTCAGACAAGAGAATCGTATAACTTAAAGTTTTTATTATAGAATAAATGGGAAAAATTGGTAAAGCAAAAATATTGCGAATTTTTTTAAAAAAACTGCTAAAATTTAGTAATTAAATATGAAAAACAATTTTAATTGTTGTTAAGTTTTAATTTATTAAAATGAAATAATTTTAACAAGTTTGATTTATTGACTAACAAACAATTCTTTGTTTACTTAATTTTAAAAATAAATGCATATTAATTATATTAAACATATTACAATTTTCAATTAAAAATCAAGTTATATTGTTATTAAAATTTTATTTTCACATAAAAACTGTTATAAAATTAAAAAATAATAAATTTAATAAATAAAAACAAAGATAATTTATCACAAATTAACGTGTACTGATTAATTTCTAATTAAACGTTACGAGATTTAAAAAACGAAAGGGAAATAACATACATTTACTTCAGAAATATTTCTATTAAATGTTCCATTTATTACATTAATGTCATTATTACTGAGTTAGCCTTCATCTCATTAGGTAACATTATTTTAATAAAAATAGCCATTAAAATTTGGCAAATAATTTTTTTTTTAATTTTTCACCACGTTAAGACTAAAAACATTTTACATTACTTTCAAACTGTTCATTTCGTAAATGTCAAAATAATAATTTTATTCGGAATAAAAAAATATATATAAATATATAGAGAGATTTGAACTTAGGATTTTCAGTCTATACTGCACTCCATATCAAACAACCGATACACATGACCACACACATGTGAAAAAGATAAATGATCCCCAATGTATGTATTTCGTGCACTAGCACTCATCAGTTGGACCACATCATAATCTTCAATATATATACAATCAGTGCTTGGCTTATATTAAGGTAGCAATTTCTTAAACTTTAATGGATAGACTTCAATCTTCTCACCCTTCCAACAATTCAACCATTCATTTCATTGAAAAACCAACTATGGAACATTCAAATTAACTTGTAAATTCATTCCTATTATGATGGCATTTTAGTATCGTTTTTTTATATAATTTTCTCCATTTTTATAGGGTGACGCCATTAGAAACAACAGATAAATGGAGCTGTATATTGTTTTTAAATACTTAAAAATTAATTCTTTTTGTAAATGTAGTGACCCTATTATTTTACTTCAGTATCAAAAATATTTAAAATGTAGTGTAAAAGATACCTGGAAAAAGAAATAAAAAAGTCAATTTATTACTATAAAATATGATTTTTTAACTAATTCTGGCTGCTTGTTTAAAAAAGCATATGCATGATGTTATGTCTACTTTATCATTATAATGAATAATAATTGCCAGATAAGCATGGAATTAGATAAATATTGGAATGGCATTAACATAAATTAACACATTGCAGATAATAAAAGCATATCTGTGTAGCACATGCTTGGATTGAATAATTAAACTAGAATCAAGAAATATGAATTTTTTCTACAGTACAGACTTTTTCATACCTGCACTTCTATATGTAATATATAGGGAGTGATTATTTATCTTTTCGACACGTGTGATCAAGTGTATCAGCAGTATGAGATAGCATGGATAGTTGAGGGTCGTGTGAAAGTCTAAGTTCAAACCCCCTATATATTAATCAATAAATATAGCATAATTACTTGGATAACCTATTGCACTTTAAAGTTTAATTATAGATCAGTGTGGGAAACAATATGCCAATGGGAGCCATTTCTAAAGGCATATCTCCAATATTTCTTTTATAACTCTTTTACAATACCTTCTCTTCAAAAATTTAAAAGCAACCTAGGCATTATTACTGGTCTCAATTATTATTATTATTATTATTATTATTATTATTATTATTATTATTATTATTATTATTATTATTATTATTATTATTATTATTATTATTATTATTTTTATTATTATTATTATTATTATACATTAAATCAGAAATAATATGTGACAACAATGCACTCTACAAAAGATGAATCTATACTGATATGAAGTATTTAAAAAAAATTACATCAGGTATAATAGATGTGAGAAGTTGCCAAACAACATTATCATTTAAGCTAAGGATAAAGGATACGAGATCAAAAAATATGTATAATATTCCAAAATTTAAAAGTGAAACATTAAAAAATTCAGCATTAATAAGATTACCTAGACTGTACAATAAATTCTTTAATGCTGTTAATATATTTGAAACAGATGATAGAACATTTAGGACTACTGTGCAAAAAACTCTGCAAATGCTTTGTGAACTAGATTAGCTGTGCATTTTTTTGTTTGGATGTAAAATCTGTTAAATGTACTAAATTAAATTAAATTAAATTATTAATATTATTATTATTATTATAATATAAGTCTACAGGCTAATAATGTAAATATAATATCTAGTATTATTTGAGCAGTCACATATCAAAATTTTATTTAAAAAATGGATTGATTATATTGTACACTTATATTAAACAAATATTCTCATGGTCAAATACTAACACAATCATTTGCCACAACCTAGGTTTGAATTTGGATATGTCAAACTTTAGAAATTTTTCAAATTCTAATTAGTCATAGAATTTTCTTTTTAGGTAGATGGACCCAAGTCAACCCAATGAAACATCTAATACTGGCAGTAAAATAATAAGCAAAATCACTTAAAACTTTCACAGCAAACTTAGTGAATAAGAAATGTATTTTTCACCAACCCCTATAAAAGAGTAATAGGAGATTACTTTACCCTGGTAATGGGCTATTTAAAATCTGTTTTACCTTACCATTACCAACTATATTAAATTTTTGTATTATATATATAAATAATATTCAAATTTATATATATTAAATACAAGTATTCACACATATTTAAAATTATTTTATTAGAAGAAGTTTTTGTCAACTATATAACGTTGAATAATCAAAACGAGACATCATTTCATAATTCCCATAATTCAATTCAGTTCTCCCACAATTCTGTTATTTTAATGTTTGATGATTGACAATTCATTAATACTTGACGATTTCTCGAAATTAATATAGCTTCTTTTATTTTTCGTTTATTGTGGCAACGTTCAATTTGTATAATTTTTATGTTTTTATAAACAAATTTAAATCCGTATTTACAAGTTTTATTATGATCAAATATGACAGATGATGCCACAATAAACATAAATTAATCTATATCAATTTCAAGAAATCATCAAATGTTACTAAATCGGCAATTATCAAACATTAAAATAACAGAATCGTGGGAGAACTTAATTGGATCATGGGAGTTATGAAATGATGTCTCGTTTTAATTATTCAACATTATATAGTTGACAAAGACTACAAGGAATATAGTCAAAATATTCAATATATATATAAAATTGAATATTACATATATTTTGGAAAGGATACAGACATCAAACTTAATTTATTACATATCTCTTGCTAAAATTAAGCACTCAAGGCGCATGTACTAAAGTTTTAGCTTTATATAAGTATTACGTGCTCACGTTGCGCTTAATAAGAATTAATATATATATTATAAGAAAACAGAATACCTATATTACACAAGTAATAAACACACAAAAAAACAATTTTTTAATCACAGTAACAATTCGTGAATCTCTTATCTGGACAGTAGTAATTGAAACAACAATTTTTAATTCAAATGACAAGAATTATACAGAGGCAAAACTCTTCATGCAGTAGCACCACTCAGTGCAAGCCAAAGTAATCAATGAATCAATGGATGCAGGAAGGTTTGTGTATAAAATCCCTTCTCCTTATCCAA